>BLBF01000040.1:12062751-12076214 GCA_015471245.1 Laticauda colubrina | reverse complement strand
AGAATAGAATAGAATAGAATAGAATAGAATAGAATAGAATAGAATAGAATAGAATAGAATAGAATGATCTGGAAGGGACCTTGGAGGTCTTCTAGTCCAGCCTCCTGTTCCAGCAGGAGAACCTATAGTATTTCAGTTAAGTGACTGTCTAGACCAGGGGTGTTAAACTCGATTTCATTAAGGGCCACATCAAGGTTGTGTTTGACCTCTGGAGTCTGGAGTGGGCATGGCCATGGTGGGCATGGCCAGCAAAATGTCACTCATGTCGGGGGCACCTGTGGCGGCCTGAGTGTTCTGCCAGTGAAAACGGGGATTCCTGAGCTCTGTTTTCACCTATAACGACCTCCTGAACCCTCTGCCAGTGAAAACAGAGTTCAGGAGGTCCGCCCACAGCCCTTGCGATCTCTGTTTTCACTGGCAAAGGCACTGCAGAATGATCTTTAACTGTTTTGAGGGTGGTCCCACAGGCCAGATCTAAGCATCCTGTGGACTGATCTGCTCCCCCGGCCTTGAGTTTGACATCCCTGGTCTAGACTCTTATTTAAAAACATCCAGTGATGGAGCTCCCACAATTTCTGGAGGGAAGCTGTTCCACTGGTTAATTGTCCTTACTGTTAGGAAGTTACTCCTTAATTCCAGGTTGCTCCTCTCTTTGATGAGCTTCCAACCATTGTTAACAGTGGAATGGTTACTATTCCCACATCCATTGATTTCTCTGGGAAAGAAGCTGCTGGACTGAACAAATTCTTCAAATGTCTTTGTGAGGTTTTGAGGAAAGGCTTGTTTTACAGGCTTGCAAGCAAAGGATGAATGGATGTTTCCAAAGGATCTTTTTTCTTTATTAAAGATAGTTCAGGATAGAAAATCTTGAAAATTCCCTGCAATTTTTTCTCCTACCAGTACAGGTAATCCTCACCTTACGATTGGTCATTAGTGACTCTTTAAAGTTATGATAAACCATCAAAAAGGCATTTATGATCTGGATTCTAAGTTTAGATGGTTGCCTGGCCCCCATGGTCACATGTTTGCATTTTGGGCACTTGGCAACTGGTCCACATTTATTGTAATCTGCAGCATCCTGTTGTCACATATCTTTTTGATTTACAACTTTTTTTTGTCAAAACTGGCATTTACTTCTGGTTTCCAGCAAAAAATGCCCATTGTGAACAATTGGTTCATTTAATGACTGCAATGTTTGCTTAACAACCATCCCTTAACTATTAACTGCCACCCCTATTGGGTTAGTCATTGGGGTGATCAGTAGAAGAAAAGAAGGATTGGGTGACATGATAACTGTATTCCAGTATTTGAGAGACTGCCACAAAGCAGAGGGGATCAATTTATTTTCCAAAGCACCAGAGGGCAGGACAAGAAACAATGGATGGAAACTAATCAAGGACAGAAGCAACCTGGAATTGAGGAGCAACTTCCTAACATTGAAGACAATTAACCACTATAATAGCTTACCTTCAGAAGGTATAGATGGAGGGGTCAGCAACCCACAGCTCTGGAGCTGCATGTGGCTCTTTTATCCTTTTGCTGCGGCTCCCTGTCGCCAATTGGCTCCACAATTGATAGGGCTTTCAGTTCAGACTGGTAGAGGAAAAAAGATGCTGCGCGAGGAAGAGAGTCTATGGTAGGGAAACTGGACTTTGGTTGGCTCCAGAATTGAACGGGGCACTTCCAATTGGGACCTTTGTGGCTCTTTGAGTGTTTAAGGTTGCTGATTCCTGATGTAGATAGCTATAGCACTTAGACTTATATACCGCGTCACAGTGCTTTACAGCCCTCTCTAAGCGGTTTTACAGAGTCAGCCTTTTGCCCCCAACAATCTGGGTCCTCATTTTATGCACCTCAGAAGGATGGAAGGCTGAGTCAACCTTGAGCCTGGTGGGATTCGATCTGCCAAATTGCCAAGATGCTTCATCACTGGATATTTTTAAGAAGAGACTGGACAGTCACTTGTATGAAATGTTATAGAATCTCCTGCTTGAACAGGAGGCTGGACTAGAAGACCACCAAGGTCCCTCCCAGCTCTATTCTGATCGACTACCTGTACCATTAACTCATTTAGGTTAATGGAACAGAATTTCCTGGTGAAATTGGCTGAAAGGAGAACATTTCTCTAAAATTCTTTCTGTACAGACAGTCCTTGATTTGCAACCATAACTGAGCATAAAATTTCCGTTGCTGTAGCAATGCCAGACAGTTATTAAATGAGTTTTGTCTCATTTTATGGCCTTTCTTGCCATACTTGTTAAGTGAATCACTGCAGTTGTTAAGTTAGTAATACAACTGTTTAATGGATCTGGCTTCCCCATTGACTTTGATTGTCCATTAGGTCACAAAAGATGATCCTAAGACATTGCAACTGTCATAACAACCATCCAAATTTTAATCACATGACCATGGGGATGCTGCAATGTTCATAAGTATGAAATGGTGTAGGGTCTCTTGCTTGGGTGGGGGATTAGATTAGATGACCCTTCCAACTCTATTAATAGAGTTGGAAGGGTCATCTAGTCCAATCCCCTATCCAAGCAGGAGACCCGATACCATTTATGACAAATGGCAGTCCAATCTCTTCTTGAAGGCTTCCAGTGATGAAGCTCCCACAACTGGCAAAGGCAAGTTTTTCCAATGGTTGATTGTTCTCACTGTCAGAAAATTTTTCTTTATTTCTAGGTTGAATCTCTCCTTGATCAATTTTCATCCATTATTCCTTGTCTGCCCTTCAGGTGCCTTGGAAAATACCTTGAATCCTTCCTCTCTGTGGCAGCCCCTCAAATATTGGAAGACTGCTATCCTGTCTCCCCTGGTCCTTCTCTTCACGAGACTAGCCAAGCCCAGTTCCTGTAACTGTTCTTCAAATGTTTTAGTCTCCAGTCCCCTAATCATCTTGGTTGCTCTTCTCTGCACTTTTTCTTGAGTCTCAACATCTTTTTTATAGTGTTGTACCAAAACTGAATGCAGTACTCTAGGTGTGGTTTTACTCAGGCTTTATAGAGTGTTATTAGTACCTTACTTGATCTTGACTGTATCCCTCTGCTAATGCAGATAATGATGTTAATGTTAATGATCATGTCACAATTTTCATTGCCATTGTAGCTTTGAAAGGCCACTAAACAAATGATTGTAAGTCAAGGACTATCTGTATGGTACTTCTGCAGTTATCTACTTATGATATGCACAAGAGCTATATTATATTACAATCTGTCCAAAGGCTCGCAGACTCTCTGACTTCCAACATTTCAGTTAAATCTCCTCCCATTCTCCCTCCCCCCAGTTTTACCCCAAAGAATTCACAGACAGGAATCATCATAAGTGATAGAAAGATGGCTAATAGTAGCATCCTTTGTCATCTCCATCAATAAAGTAAGCTCAAAAAGACCACCAATCTAAACGCCAAAGAAATTCTCAAGTGCTCTGAATATAAGTTTGATGGAAATCTCATTTGCAAGTAAAGTTTTACAAATTTCAAGGTTTGTTTCAATGCATTTTGCAGCTTAGAAAACCCGAGAAAACAAAGAACAATAGGGGAAAATTCACAGTGTATTTACTAAGTCCCCAGCATAATTACAGGGCTGAATACTTCCCAGAATTGCCTGTTTTTTGCTGCACGAGAAGAGATTTAACAAATCAAACTTCATGGTATAGCTGAATTGGAATGATGGACAAATGTGTTTTTGAGAGTAGAGTGTGAATGGAAATTAGACAGTAATGTTACTATAAATGGTGTTCTCTCTAAATTCTTGCTTTAAAAAGATTTTTCATTCCAGATCAGTAATATATTTGTTTTTCTTTTTAAGAACTAGGCAGCAGATCTAAAAAAAAAATCACTAAAAATAAATGAAAAATTAGAAACCATGATTTAGTTTACCTACATAAAATTTGCAGTATTATATCTTCCATTATATATTGCATGATTTTTGATCAGGTAGAAGTTCTGTTCCTCCTGAACAGAGGGAAATAAAGTGATGATAAACCTTTCTTGGAAAGAAGAACTACTGCATCATTTTGGCTGTCTTGATTGAGCATAGGTTGAGGGATGAGTCAAATTCTTAAGCATTTGAAAATGTGCAATTGTTCAGTATTGCAATGATGGAAGCCCTCATGAAATTTTATTTTGCAGACTCAGTTCATCATTCAAAGCCCAGTTTCCTTCAGGACTAGGAAAAGTAACATTTGTCATTTATTTGACTTTTCATTTGTCATCCTACAACAGAATGTGTAAATGACCTTGGGGAAAGGGGGAAGGGATGCTGTCTAGGAAACAATTGGAACAAGAGAAGCAGGAGCCCCCAATGGCTTAAGGGTCAAAGGAAGAGAGCTAGGAAGAACCCACCCTAATAGATCAAACAAATTAAGTCAGAAAGTTTGTGCCTTCAGATTTGCAAGATTCAGTTAATATAGCTTTACAATAAAGTAGAATTAGTTCATTAGTCCTGTTCCCTTCTGGTTTATCTAGAAGGGCTGATACAAACTTTGCTTCTACTCCTTAAACATCCAATGCAGTATTATATACTTATTGTATCTTTCACCTCCCCTCATCCTAGTTTCAGTGAGCTTTCCAATTTTACCTTCTATTCTTTGTTGTAATTGTTCCCTGATTGTTTTATTGCCAGCCTCCTTTGATGAATCATTAGATAGGATCAACTTGAATTTGGAAAGGAATGCCAGGAGACACATTGTTATGCCCCTTTGTAGCCTTAATCTGTGGAGGAAGACAAGCTGGAACTGGAGCAGACTGAAATTAAGGGGGTGGCTTCATTGGTTTGGGAAGAAAATGGGGAGGATCAGGCCCAGTCAGGCCAGGGCTTTTCGGGATTGGGACAGCTTGTAAGCAGGGAGGAAGGGAGACAGGATGACCAAGAGAAGCTAAGCAGTGAACATGAGAGACAGAACTCAGGCGATGATCAAGGACCACCCCCTCCTGATTACTGAGAGGAGAGTGGAGAGAAGGCAAGAACAGTCGAGACTGAACCAACTACTTGGGAGGAGAGCATCCTGCCCCTCTCCACAAGGCACACCTGGGGACTGAGATTTAAGGAGATGATGTGGGGAGAGGCATTTGTAGGGAACAAATGCTGAATTCCTGGAGTGTTGATTGCTGAAGTTTGAATTTTCCTGGATTCCTTGCATTCTTTCTGGATTTCTTGCTTTGCAGCCATGATGCTCACAGCGTTGGGCTGGACTATGTGCAGCCAGAGCCTGCTTGAGATATGTGTGTGTTTGTGTGTGTGTGTGTGTGTGATCACTCTGCTCTGGGACTTGCCAAAAATGGGAGCATTTGAGGAAATTTGGAGCAATAAAGGGGTGGTTTGAACTGCCAGCTGCCTGTGTTACCTCTGTGCCATGCCCCTGGTATCACATACATACCTTGTAACTTCCTGTTAGGATGACTTGATGTTCCCTGATTAAACCTTTTTGGTACCCAAGCTTCCTCCTTTGTTCTAGACATGTATTTCTGTACTTGTAAGCTTAGCTACATTATGAAAGCAGGGAACTGTACAAAAGATATCTGGTAAATTGGTCAACTGGTTGGGAGGAAAAACAGAAACTGTGTATTTGTGGTAAAGGAAAGGGTCATGTTTATCAGAGGCTAAAGATGCAGATCAGAGAGACAATAAGATCCTATGGCAGCTCTGTGTGTCCTGAAGTTGTGAAAGATGGACCTGATTCAAATAATGAGGGGCCAGATTCTGGCAGGGCCCCTAACAAGCTGATATAAAAGGACAGAACATAAGCAATCAGCATGTGTCCTTGGGAGAAGAGGGCAATAGTGCAACCATCTAAGTCAGGGTGGGTTTCTACTGGTTCTGTCCACCTCTGTAGAACCGGTAGCTCTGAAGAGCAGCAGACATATATGAGGTGGAAGCAGATAAAAAAAACCACCAAAAGATTCATTGATCCAAAGAAAACAAGGTTTTATTCACGTGTCTGCAGAGACGGGTTCCCTCAGGCATTGAAGGAACACAGAGCAAAATTCAGGCAGCATTTTTATACCCTAACTGTCCGCCCCCTCATACGAGGGCTTGGCTCACATTTTTTCTGTTTTCAAATTGACCCATATATTTCAAAGGTTCATACTAGCTCTCTATCTAGCAAAAGCAGTTACACGGTTTCTGACATCTCAGCACTTTATTACAATTCCCCATTGTTCTAGCCTTATCTTGTTTTTTTCTCTTGTGCACAAACTGGAACACTTTCTTATTTAGCAGAGCTACTGAGTTTGAGACACACTTCCTTATTTAATTCAATGGGTCATCCAACATGACTTCAGTTCTGCTCACAATCCCCCCTTTTTCTTTTTCCACTCTTGTCTCAAACTCAAATAGCAGATCCTCTGCTTCTTTCAGAGTGATTTCTCTCGGATACATCATTAGAGGTTCTGCTTCCTGCTTCTTCTCAGATCTTGAACCCAAGGATTTCCCTATCTTCCCACACATTGTTATTGCACCAGGGAGATACTGAACACAACAACACAACAATACACAGCATATAATAATCAGTATAATTCCCATTATGGTAGATCTAAACCAAATGGAACTGGGAAGCCAAGATCATAGTGCTCCCCACAGGTCTGGCAATGAGGAGTCACCTCTTTGTGATAATGGATTAGAGCGAATACGTTCTTCCATTACTTTTACTGTCTTTGTAATATTGGGTTGGCAATCATGGATGTGTACACAGCAATGTGAATGAATCAGAGCACACATACACCCTTTTGTAGCTAATACAATGTCTAAAGCATACCTATTTTGTAGAGCAACCTGTCTTACTATAGATAGCTCGGTATTGATCATTTTAATATTCTTTATTGTATCATTGAACATTGTTACCATGAAATTATTTAGAATATGTATATCTCGGTAGTTCATGGCTACTCCCAATGGTGTTATTATACCACGGGAGATTGGGGTCCAGAGTCTCTGGGTAAGGCCAGATTCTGAGTCTCTTTTATTATGTATCCGGCCTTGGGGAAGGCCATCAAGTTTATATCACATACCCGATTGTACATGTGCCATTCCAGTTCACCTGTTCTTCCTGACATGTGCATGCATAACCAGCAATTGGTGATGTTCAAGGAATGTGAGACCTTTTTGAGATCCTTTATGAACACATTGTCATCTCACAAGTCTGTTCCCAAGTCACCCGCAGGTCCAACATATTGTGAACTTCTTTGATTTATTAATGTAAATATAGTTGCAACAAATAGTCCTCTCCAGAGTTCAGCCGACATCTCCATGGTGGTTTCTGCTGGCTATTTCTTCAAGGTTACCTTTAATGGCTGACCGTCTACTGGGATTGCCTTCCAAGGTTTCTCAGGTTCCGGTGCTTTCTTGACTCTGCTGTAATGCGTCCAGCCTCCTTCCCGAGTACGGACTGCAGATTCAGTCGTCAGTAGCACCTGGTACGGACCTTCCCAGCTAGGTTGCAGTTTTTCACTTCTCCAAGTCTTTATCAGGACCCAGTCTCCAGCCTCGTGTGGGTGTTGGCTACCAGCCAAAGGTGGTCGTTGCACCAACAGTCCCTGTTTGTGAAGAGAAAGCAAAGACTGAGACAGTGCCAGCAAATATTTCCGAAGGAACAAGTCCCTGAACTCTAGTATGGGATTGCCTAGTTTGGCCAAATAGGGTCTCCCCATCAGCATTTCAAAGGGAGAAACCCCTGTGTCTTTCCTTGGACAAGTTCTGATCAGAGCTAAGGGAAGATTCTTTCCAACCCCCCCTTTCTGGCAACTCAGTGAAATTAATGTGTGCTCTCTGAAAAGGCCAACCCACTTGGGGTCACCCTCCCATCTCTTTCTTGCGTGCCGCTTTCTTATTTACTTTCAAACAAATCAAACATTTCCAGCAGATGCTCTGAGCTAACGTCCACATCCTCAGATTCTAATAGTGAGGTTTAACAGACATGACCAAGGCCTCCATTCCCCAATGTCCTCCTTCATGAACTTTCTCCAATATTCCCCTCATGACAATGGGTGACACCACCTTGACTCCCTCCAATGTCTTCCATCCCTCTGGGGTTTTGACACATCCCTCTTTCTCCAACTTTTTCCTTTTTCTCTGGCTCCCATTCCTCCCTCTCATCCTCCTTTTCCAGTATTGGAATAGATACCATTACCAATTCTGTCTCCCCTGCAGCTTCCTTCGCCCATTTGTCTGCCCATCGGTTTCCCACAACCTCCGGTGTGTTCCCCTTCTGATGTGCGCTCACATGGACAATTGATACTTGGCTGGGGAGTTGCAATGCCTCTAAGGCTTGCTCTACTAACTGCGCTTGCTCTATTTGCTTCCCATCCGCCTTGATATGCCCTCTTTCTCTCCAGATTTTCCCAAACGTGTGCACCACCACCCCATGCATACTTGGAATCACTCCAAATCGTTACTTCCATCCCCTCAGCCAATTCCAAGGCTCTGGTCAGGGCAAGCAATTCACATTTCTAGGCTGACCAAGCAGCTGGGAGTGACCCTTTCTCTATTACCTCACCTTCCCCGGTTACTATTGCAAACCCAGATTTTCGCTTTCCATTTTCCACCCTGCTAGATCCATCTATAAACCACCTCTCTCCCTTCTCCAAAGGAGTCTCTTCCAAGTCCTCTCTAACCTTCGTCATGAGATCCACTTGCAAAAGACAATCATGGTCTTACGTTTCCCACGCCTGCCTTCTCCACTCCAAGAATTCTGCTGGATTTAGATTCTTGTCTGTTCCTATTATCACATCAGGACTGGTTCTCAAAATGGTTTCATACTTCAATATCCTCTCTTCGGTCATCCAAGTGGTAGCCAGCTGGCTCAACACTGAGTTGACCTGATGAGGCGAATGCACCACCAAAGCTCCCCCAAAGGTTAACTTTTTGCTCTCCACCACCAACATTGCTGTTGCTGCCACAGCCTGAACACAAACTGGCCATCCTTTCACAACCGGCTCCAAACCCTTGCTTAGGAAGGCTACCGGCTGGTACTGTCCCCCCCTCTTTTGGGCAAGGACTCCAACTGCTGTTTCCTGAGTCACCACCACATACAAATGAAAAGGTAATTTCAGGTTTGGCAAGGCTAAAACCGGAGCGGTTGACAAAGCCTTCTTCAGCTCTTCCCACCTTTCACTATCTCCCTCCTCCCATTCTATGTGCTGTCCCTTTCCAGGCAACTTTCTATGCAAAAACTGTGCCAACACTGTGCATTGGTCTACCCAGATTCTACAATACCCCAATAATCCCAATGCTTTCCGCACCTCTGTCTTGTTCCTGGGAGGAGCCAAGCTCATGATCCCCTTCACCCTTTCAGGCTCCAAGGGCCTAACCCCTTGCTCAATGTAATGTCCCAAATATTTCACCTTTTTTTCCCCCTACTAACCTCTTCACCTCCTGCTCACACATCTGATGATATCTTCTCCTCATCTTCCGTTGTTAACATACACATGTGAACTTCCTTCCTTCTATCCCACAATTCTATTCGAAAAACATCCAACAAGTCTCTTCCTAGCAAGTTCACCCCTGAATCCGGAATATACAATATTTCAGTTACAGTAACCACATCATTCAATTCCAATCTCACCTCTTCCAAAATCTTGACCTCTTGGGATTTACCACTCACCCCAACTACCTTTAAAGTCTGCTTTGACCTACGTGCTCCCTCTACCGGATTTCATACAGATGTCTGGCTTGCACTGGTGTCGATCAGGAACAGCCGTTCCTGAAAGTCAGGAGCCACTAACACATTTACCAATGGCTCCCCGCAGGTCCCTCTTGGGGAGCCGGAACCTCCCTAATTGTTTGGGCATAGCTTTGTTCCTCTGGGTTTTTGGGACATTCGCGCGCAAAATGTCCCTCTTTCCCGCATCTGAAGCAAGTTCTACTCTGGGACGGCCATTGGAATCGACCACCTCGATTGCCCCCTGGACCTCCTCACCTAACTGGGGGTCTCCACTTCCTGCTGGGAGATCTTTCAGCTCTCCACCTTGGCCTCGGATCTGACATCTGGGTCTCCCTGTTTTTCCTAACTTCATTCTTGGCTGCCGTTTGCACAGCAGCTACCATCATCTGAGACTTCTGTTTGGTTTTAACTGAGTCTCGGTTCACAAAAACTTGTTGGGCTGCTCTCATCAAATCTGTCATGCCCAAATCAGTCCATCCCTCTGTCTTCTGGATCTTTTTCTGCATATCTGTCCATGCTTTGGTGACGAATTGCATCTTCAGGAGAGTTTCGAAGGCAGGGGTTTCTGGCTCCACTCCGGAGTACTTGGTTAACCCTTCACGGAGCAGAGCACAGAAATACCCCATGGACTCATCCTTTCCTTGTGTTATTTCAAATGCTTTGGTCAAGTTTTTCCCTTGAGGGATGGCCAATTTAATTCCTCAATGATCATGTGTTTCATATTTCTCATGTGCTCCCTATGAGCATTATTATTGATGTTCCAATTTGGATCGGCTATGGGGAACTTTGTGTCTGCAGCCACTGCTCCCTGTTGCCCTGCATGTCTCCTATCCCAGTCAGCCATTGCTGCCCTCCTAATGAGGTTCCTCTCTTCGGGGGTGAAAAGGTGTCCAAGAATATACATCAGTTCTTGGTATGAGTATTCACTGGGCCCCAGAAACAATTCCAACTGTTTCGCCACTTCATGAACATTCTCATGGAGTTTCGGAAGGGTCTTTTTCAGATCCCGTAACTCAGCAGATTTTATGGGGACAGCCAAGAAAATGGTGACTGGATTCCCCTGTGCATTCATGCCATTTGGGATTTCTCTGACTGGGAAGGCCGACACAGGATTGGCCGACCTTCTTCCTAGAGGCAAATTCTCTAGGTCCTTGTTTAATTGAGCCAGTTCCCTTCTGAGTCCTGGATATGCAGGTGGAGGTGGAGCCTGGGCAACTGGAGCCGGCAGGGGCGGTGGTGCCAGGACTGCCAGAGCCGATGCCAGTGGACTCCCCATCCAGTCCTCAGTTTCGCTTTCCTCCACCTTGCTGACAAACTGTCCTACTTCTGTTTCTGGTGGAACTGGACCTTCAAAGTGAACAGGATACCATACCTCCACATAGGGTATTTGCTCCTTCATCCGGTATTTCACTATATACTCTTTCAACTGAGTTATCCAGAATGTGCTGTTATTCCCTTCAGGATCCCAGTTGTAAGGAAGCTCAGGGTCTACTAGGGGATACTTCGGCCACCTATATTGGCATAGGTAGATCATTTTCTTTTTCTCTAGACTCCGAGTGTAAGTCCTCAGATGGGGCAATGACCATTGTTGTAGTAGTTGACCCAATGGGGAATCAGTCGGAATCAGCCTTCTTGGGGTCTTTTCTATCTCAATACCCATTCCCTCTTGGAACGTCTCACACTTGCTTTGTCCCTTTCCCATTCTCCACACTACCCGCCAACAATCTCCCAGAGATTCCCAACTCAGGGATTTACACTGT
Source organism: Laticauda colubrina (assembly GCA_015471245.1). Classification (NCBI taxonomy): domain Eukaryota; kingdom Metazoa; phylum Chordata; class Lepidosauria; order Squamata; family Elapidae; genus Laticauda; species Laticauda colubrina. The sequence continues at coordinate 12,064,794 of BLBF01000040.1, read as the reverse complement.
CCTCTAGCAGTCACTGGATTCCCAAAGTTTAAGGACAGTATATCCCTTCTTCTATCTCAAAAGGCAACAAACTCACCTGATACACCCCTGGTCTCCTGGAGACAAAAGGAGTGTGGGCGTCCCCACTTCAGGTGATCAACGACACGCCCAGAGTGTCAGGCTGGCTTCTCTCTCTCTTGTTTCCAAGGATCGTCTGCTGAGTGCAGTTACCCTGGGATCCAACTGAGACAAGGGAGGGGCCCCATTACAATGGGAGGCGGTGGCGCCACACGTACCCAGTCCCTTTTCTCCATTCGAAATTCCATCGGGGCCCACGTTGAGCGCCAAATTGTGATGTGGAAGCAGATAAAAATACTACCAAAAGATTTGTTGATCCAAGGAAAACAAGGTTTTATTCACGTGTCTGCAGAGACAGGTTCCCTCAGGCATTGAAGGAACCCAGAGCAAAATTCAGGCAGCATTTTTATACTCTAACTGTCCGCCCCCTCGTACGAGGGCTTGGCTCACATTCTTTCTGTTTTCAAATTGACACATATATTTCGAAGGTTCATACGAGCTCCCTAGCTAGCAAAAGCAATTACACGGTTTCTGACATCGCAGCAATTTATTACAATTCCCCATTGTTCTAGCCTTATCTTGTTTTTTTCTCTTGTGCACAAACTGGAACACTTTCTTATTTAGCAGAGCTACTGAGTTTGAGACACACTTCCTTATTTAATTCAATGGGTCATCCAACATGACTTCAGTTCTGCTCACACATAGAACCGGTTCTATGTCTGCTGATGTTTTTGTACACCTGCCTGTCCGGGCTTTTACCTGACCTTTATTTCCTGCTTTTTCAACTTCAGCTGCTGTGTGAGACACAGCTGCAGTTTAAAAAGCAGGAAAAAAGGGCTTTTTGAAAGGCTGCTTCTTTGCACGCAGTGTGCTGATGACAATTTACAGGCATGCACACGCACAGCTGCAGGGAAGCATATCTTAAATCTCCAAACCTCATAATTCACTGAATTGGTAATTAACCCTGTCAGATCCCACCCCTGATCTAAGCTATGTAAGAGTAGCCTGTAGATCCGTGATGGTGAACCTATGGTACCCGTGCCACAGGTAGCACACAGAGCCATTTGTGCGGGCATGTGAGTCCCAGGCAAACCTACCTGCACTGTGCATGTGCACACCTCCCAACTGATTTTTGGCCTTCCAGAGGCTTGAGGGAAGCCTCTGCAGCCTTTGGAGGCTGAAAAACTGCCCTGTTCCATCACTTCCTATGTTTCCGGAAATACTGGAAGTGATGAAATAGGCCAATTTTTTGGCCTCCAAAGGCTGCAGAGGCTTCCCTTGAGCCTCTGGGAGGCCAAAAAAGGCCTCAAAATCAGCTGGGAGGCATGCAGTGCAGGTAAGGGGGTGGCGGGGGATCACGTGCACATGCGCAGGAGATGGGGGGCATACACATTGTCTTCTGGGTGCTGGCACACAAGTGTGTATGCGCAAGTATGTATATAATTTTCAGCAAAAAAGTTAGCCACCACTGCTCTAGGTCTTTTCCCCTCTGTTGGAAACAATTTTCTAGCTCTGAGTTTATATTTCTTTAATTCTTTCTCCTCATCCTGGACTTAGACCCTCAATTTGACATTCGGTCAGGCTTGTGTAATTATTTCGGGCCAAAACCCTGGACTGTCATGGAAAATACTTTTATCTTGACCTCTGTCTTACACTTACCACTGATCCAGATTTCAAAGCAAGTCCTAATGCTCTCTGGTGAATTAAAGTTCTTCTGGCTACTCTGAATCTTTCATTGGCACAAGACCAAAAGGTGATGTTTATAAAAATGAATGTTGCCTTTATACACCTGATTCTCTTGCATTCTTTGCTTTAACTGTTCTGTTTAGCAAAGCAGATTTTTTTTCCCTTTACATTTAAGTGGGAAAGTATTTCTCCATAGATTCTATGAAATTATAAAAGCCACAAGCAATGCATAGATGAATGGATAGATAGATAGATAGATAGATAGATAGATAGATAGATAGATAGATAGATAGATAGATA
>BLBF01000040.1:12039269-12059350 GCA_015471245.1 Laticauda colubrina | reverse complement strand
ATAGATAGATAGATAGATAGATAGATAGATAGATAGATAGATAGATATTCAGATATAATTATTCTATTTTGAACCCATATTCATTGAGGAGGAAACTGTTGGCTTAACCCTCACAGAATTAAACAGCAGCACCACAGCGAGCACCAAGGCCCGTGTCTGCCTGTACAGGAAGCTGTCACAGGCCTACATCTTATTTCAACAACTTCTCCTTTCAAGGCCTATGAGATGTTCCTAATTTGGCTAATTCAGAAATAATAATATTAATAACAAAAAAATAATAATGATAATAGTAATAGGAACAAGAATAAGAATTCAGTATTCTTACATTAGATTATACAAAACTGGAGAGCATTGTTTTAGGGTTCCCTGGCCATTGCTGGTTCAGGCCCCTGGGCATGCCAACTGTCCAACATTTCAGCCTCATTAACAGTAAATTTAATAAGCAGTCACAATGGCAAGCAGCAGTAGCTCAAGAGCCATGTCAAATTCTCTAAACAAATTGAAGCATTCTAAGTGTACCTCCTAAGCAGCAGAAAAAGTTGCTAACATGCGCCATAAGGTACTAGAAAAACACATGAAGAAGTTCATGCGGGAGGATGAAGAAAATTCTCAAACCTCATCTCCTCCAGGCCTACTTTGGCTCCAATCCCCCTCTGCAACTACTCCTGAATCTGTCTGTGTAATCCAGATGCAGCACAGCTGCACAAGATCAGGTAGCCCATCTAGATCAGTACAAGTGACTCGAACTGACTTTGTGGCCACATTGCTCCAACAGTGGCCAGATTCTGTCAAGATGATGACTTACCGGAAAAGATCCCCACAAAGATGTGACTGTGGATGGAATTAGCAATATGCCAATGTATCTCTGCGGGGGTGCAGCATACTGCTCTGAACAACAGAGCACTTCTTCTGACTGGAATTCCCTTTTAACTCTGGTCAGTAAGCAGGACAGAGCATTCTTACCCTCAGGTATCTCTCCACAGGAGATTCTGTAGTTTCAGATACACTCCCACAAGGTATATAGAAGAAGCAAGGGCTTTTGATCGAGTGGAGCCAGAGGACTCAGAGTTCTCCTGCTCAAATTCTAGTTCGATTCGCATAGGCTCACATTAAGAGGTGATGGTTGATGCTACATCTTGATGACTAAAACAACGCTGCCATCATTTTGTTTATAAGAATTCCAGGGCATTTTCTGTTGAGAGGCCACTTCCCCTCACAAGGATCTCCGTGAGGGTCCAGGGGACATTTATGCCAATTACGGACCTCTTTCTGAGGTTGACTATTGGGCCTCCTTTTTCAGTTGGCAGCCCTCACACAATTCTAGCAGCACAGTAACAGCGAGCACCAAGGCTTGTGTCCATCTGGGCAGGAAGCTGTTGAGGGCCAGTGACTGCAGGATCACCCAATTGCAATACAGGTCCTGAAAATTGTTCTCTATTTGACCACACAATGTGATTCCATATTCAGTTGTCTAATTATGAGTTTGGTAACAGCACAACAATTTATGTTAGTAGCTGTGCACAGATATAACAAAAATATTATCAATAATAACAATATTAATGATATCAATATTATTATGAATAATAACATAATAACAAATTGAATTTACCAAAAAAAATGGGGGGGGGAGCAAATATCAAGAAGATTCCCTGGCTCTGTTTATATCAGTCCTCTGAACCAGTCAACAGTCCATTAATATCTCATACACATATAGATATATAGATATAGATGTCTCAACTTGTGGGCTTTAGGTCAGAATCTTCAAGGGCAACCAAAAAATACCCCCAGAGGACAATAAACCAACTCAAAGTAGGTAAAAACATCCTAGAGAGACCTCTAAGGCAACAAAGGATGCCAAGAGACACCAAAATGCATTAGATGAGCATATCTTAAATAAAAAAAAAGGCATGAGGGACGTTGAACAGAAGTCTCAGTCCTCTTCCCCAGACAGGCTGGTCCCAGTTCCAGAGTGCTTGCTTCAGCAGCACATATACTAAAATTGGAATGATACAAAGAAGATTAGCATGGCCCCTGCGCAAGGATGACACGCAAATTTGTGAAGTGTTCCATATTTCACCTTACCTCCATCCCTGGATCTCTCAACGCCATCCAGGAGAGCCTCAGAGGGACCGGTTCAACCCAGGCCTTCAGCAATGCTACTTTCCTGACAGACAGTTGTGTGACCACACCAGAATTCCTCCTCCCAGAGGATATCCCTGACAATTTGAAGGCCTGGAGGGACATGGTAACTTGAAGAGGCATCGCAGCCGGGGCACAATAGAAGTTGATGACTAGGCAGCCTCCACAATCTGACCTCAATTCTCACTCGATTTAGTTACTATGCAGAATAGCCCTTCATTGCCAGCAGGTACCTCCTTCAGGGGAGTATTATATAATCCAGTTACACATTCACAGGATGCACAGAATGAGGGAGAACTAGAGACCAGATGGAACAAGTTGAGGAAGGGTCTACTCACAACAGTGACCAAAATCTGTCAGAGGCGGATCCCCTAAAAAGGGGGGGGATGTCAAACATTGAAGGCATTAAGCCAGACCACTGACCTTCAGATCTGTTTCACCCTCAGACTTTTTTCAAGTCTCTGTTGTTTCCAAAAAAACAAACAAATGACTGCCTGCTTTGATATTGCATTCGCCTTGGCCTAACAATCGTTACTGTAAGGGGTGGGGGTGTCAGACGATTTTATCTTCTCCAAACCAATAATGTAAGAGGAAGTCATAACTGTCCCACAGAGGTTCTTGGACCTCGTCCAGAAACAAGGGGTCTCTTCAGTGGCATATACCCCTCTTACAAGATATACAGGATATGATATATTTAATTTGGTTTTCTCATTCTGCTAAATTTCTCATCACCAGATAGTAGATAAAACAATAATGGCAATTATCATCCTCCTCTGCAATTCCAATGGAAGCAGAAGAGGCTCTCAAGTCAAAGGATATACAGGGTCGAGTTGTCCCCATGTAGGGCATGTCGATCTGATGTGAGCGCCATAAGACCGGAGTCGGCCGCATCCCCCCTTTTTTTTACTAGATCGTCTCTCAGGTTGCTCTGCCATCTGAGGGAGATTATCTCAAATTCCAATATCAGGGCACACAAGGACCCTGCAAAACTCTATTAAATTATCTGCTCATGCCAGGGCATCTCAGGTTACTCCTTGACTACTGCTATGGCTCAGACATTGGCAAGCAGATATCACACAACTAATGGAAGCTTGCTTCCTCCCCAATATCAGGAGATAATTTGGTTGGTGTGCCCCTGACCTATCTCTGATAGAGATTAGAAGCAGAAAATAAGTTCCTCTCTTTTCATAGACCCCAAAATAGTCCTTCCCAGCTTTTTGGAGGGTTCCTTCATTCCTTCTACCAGGGACTTTTTCTCTCCAGACTCCAGGGACCGTCTGGACGCATGAATCACCAACAGTCAGATAGTTTCCGATCTGGAGATAGATATTGAAGGGGAGGGCAGAGCAAAAGAATCTCTTGAGGAACATGAAATAGAGGTCTCCGAGGCACAACATAGGCCTTACGACTGTGCCCCTATTGGTGGAAGGCTCAAACCTTTCACGGACAGGTGGGATGTCTCTACCTCCGTTTCCTGGGTTAGAGGTATCAGAAGATTAGGCTTGGCTATAGAATTTCCATCCTCTTCCCAGAACCTTTGCATTACTTGTCCTCTCTCTGGGGATCCTGTTAAAGGGAGCATGATGGAGACTGCTATTGGTCATTTATTGAAGATCCAGGCAACTGACCTGTGGCACCAGATCAGCAGGGGCAATTTTAGTTTTAAAATGACTTAATCGATTCCTAGTTCATAGGAGGCTTAAGATGAGTATACTGAATTCCATACTACTGAGCTTCAGAAGGGGCGATTTTCTACCCTCCATTGACTTAATGGAGGCCCATCCCCACATTCCAATTAGATTCTCACATCACAAAATTCTTAGTTTTTGTTATAATACTCAACGTTTTGAATACATTGCACTGTCCTTTGGGTTGTCGTCTGCCCAAGGTTCCTACGAAGGTTCTGATAGCTCTGGCTGTCCATCTCAGGGGAACACCTGTTAGATGGCAGTGTTATTTATATGAATTTCATTATTATATTGTTCATATAAACTGGGAAAGGGGAGGCCTTAGCATTGGTCATCACTAGGAGAGACTTGCAGTCCATCTCTCATCACCCACACTTATGCCATTTTCTTGCACAGGGCTACAATCTTACAGCCTCCTGTAGTGCATTGATATCACACATGGGACCTCAACAAGGTCCTTACCGCACTCAAGAAAACTCCCTTTGAGCCCATGTAGACCATGTGTCTCCATTCCTAATGTGCAAGGTGGTTCTCTTGGTTGCCATTACATTGGCCAGTTCCATCTTGGATCTAGTAGCCTTGTCAGTTAGACAGGTGCTTTGTATTTTTCACACAGACAAAGTGGTCCTTAGTCCACATCCATCTTTCATCCATGGATAATTTTGGGTTTCTACAGACCTTAGGAACTTATACTCTGTGCATTTGTCTGAAACCGACATAAAATCTGTCATGACAATGTCACAATCTAGATGTAAGGCGAGCTTTCTGTATATATTTCAATCACACAATGTGTGTTAGGAAACAAAGGTTCTCTTCGTTTCTTTTCAACCACCCAACATTGGGTGCAAGACCCCTTCCTCAATGACCAGTAAGTGGCTGAGAAAGCAATTCCCAAGTCCAATGAGACACAATCTCTTCCTGTACCCAGGGGCATCACTGCTCATTTGATTTGGAGCTCATTTGACTTGGACAACATGGGCCACAAGTGCCAATAGCGAAAATTTACAAGGCGACAACATGGACCTCACCATCGCCTTTTATTTAGAAACTATTAGAATGATGTCTTTGCCTCTACGGAGGCTGCCTTTGACAGGAGAGTGTTACAAAGGGTCCATAGGGACCAAGAAAAGGGGAATCCAAACCAGACAGAAGCCCTCCCATAGAACATGCCAAGCTTTGGTATGTCCCAAACAATGGATGCTCTGAACAGCTCATCTGGAGAAGGAGTGTTGATACTTACCTGACATGCCCTTTCTCTGTGAGCTGTGAAGAGCATCCATCCCCACCCTTATTCATCTGGTGGGATGCTATTCTGGCCAAGTATTAGAAAGGGTGAAGGAGAAGAAATATTTCATCACTTCGACTTTGCCAAAACTGGGGATGCTAGGGAGGAGTTCCTTGGAGGAGGAGGAGCATCCTCTCAATTAAAGCCCAGCCTATCTAACAAGCGACAGAAGCATCATCCCAAACAATGGATGCTCTTCACAGCTCACAGAGAAAGGGCATGCCAGGTAAGTACCAATGCCCCTTCTATCCTATCCTATGCCACCTTTCCATTGAAGATTCCCTGGATTGAAATAATGTCCAATTTATTTGGTCACCATTATGTAAAAAAGATGTTGAGACTCTGGAAAGAGTACAAAGAAGAGCATCAAAAATGATTAGGGGATTGGAACATAAAACATATAAAGAATGGTTAAGGAATTGTTTTAAACCTAGTTTAAAGAAAAGAAGAACTGGGGATAAAATGATAGCATTAATATCTAAGGGGCTGCCACAAAGAAGAGGAAGTCAACCTATTTTCCAAAGGAAGGCAGGACGAGAAGCTGTGGATGGAAACTAATCAAGGAGAGAAGCAACCTAGAATTAAGGAGAAATTTCCTGTCAGTTAAAGCAGTTAATCAGTGGAACAACTTGCCTCCAGAAGTTATGGATGCTCCAAAACTGGAAGTTTTTAAAAAGAGATTGGACACCCATTTGTGTGAAAGAGTATAGCCTGAGCAGAGGATTGGACTAGAATACTTCCAAGGTCCCTTCCAATTCTGTTATTCTGTTATTCTGTTATTTATTCCCTCCCAAGCAGGATTCAGTTGTAAGATGTAACTATTAATGATGATTTTCAAAGTTGTTGCTGCTACAGGACCATTATTCAGTAAAAAAAAAAAATGGCAATATTTGCTTGCAGAATACCTTCTGGGATGTGCTTGGATTTTTTCATCACAAATTCTGTGTTTTTAGATGAAAACCTTTAAAGCCTATTTGTTCCTTTCAAAGCAGCTGAAATTCTTTTATTGTAACATTGGGAATAAAACATTGCCTTCTTCACGTTCAATATTGCTGACTTCTAAAGTGTTATCTGTGGTTGTATAGAACTTTATAATGCTGGAGCAAATGCTTATTACAAATTGCCATTGCTTCTTTATTCCTATGTGTTACGGTTTAGTCAGGATCTCCTTATGGAGTTTCAGAACATATTATTTGGCAAAATGAATGATCAAAGAAAGGGAAAAGTAAAATGAACCATGGAAATGATACATTCCTAGGGAATGGCTAGGTTTCTCATGATTGGTTCTCCATCAATCCATTTTAAATTGCACTACGTATTTACTTGAAGTCTCACTACCAAGAAATGTAGCAAGACCATACAATCCCCTTTGGGTCCAATCATGCAATTGCTTTGGAAGCACCAATCTTTTGATTAAGTGGGCTTTGATCAGTTTTCATTTGCATAGCCAACATGTTAAAGGATTGGAAGGGATTCAGACCCAATTTATGGATTTGGTGTCCATGTGGCTGCATTTTGCCATCATAACTAGTGCTTGCTTCCTCACCAGGCACCTGCAAATCCTTTTTAGTAGCATCTGGAGAATCAAAAAGCATTTTGGAACATACACACATACATACATACCCATTTTCTCACACCTTAATTTAGTTTATGATGCCTTCTAATGTTAGTCAAACAAATACACTTTTCTGGCTCAGTTCTTTTGGAAAACCCGCCCCCTATTTTTAATTTGCATGTCAAATCCTAAATATGGAGTATTTTTAAGATTTCCTTTTGCCAGCCCTTTTGCAAAGGAGCTATTTGTTTTTTAGTTGGCCTGCCTCTGATGAGTAATTACCAGATGCTTTCCAGTTCTCATTAAAGTGAAATCAACATCCTTTCAAAAGCCAGAAAGATATTGGGAGATGGACCTCTTCAACATCATTTCACTGTATTATCTATAATCAACTCCAAGAACAGCAAAGGGTACAATATGCTGTCAGAAGACATCTTGAATGAATTTGTCCCTTCTGATATATTATATATATATATATATGTGTGTGTGTGTGTGTGTGTGTGTGTGTGTGTGTGTGTGTGTGTGTAAAGGAGACCAATAAAGAAATTGGAGAGCAATTTTCAACTGCTGAAAACATTTAGCTACTTAAATCACTGACACTGAGGCTAAGAGATGGCAAGCTTTTGTGAACCATGTTTAGTAGCATGCAGTTATTGCAGTTTTTCACATGTAGCCCATGTTTCTATATTAAAAAAATAACTTCTTTATGAAAAATATCTTGTTCTGCTTCTTATTGAATCATAGATTATATATTGTGTAATTTTCCATTATACTGTCAATCTAAAACAGGTAGAAACTTAATAATTCAAGTCCTAACAACAACCTAGCAATTATTAAGTAACCTCTAAAAATATAGGCAGTTCCCAGCAGAGTTGCTTTTTGTAAAGTTAGAGTGTTCAGATCTCATAAATTCAATATTTCCAGATATCATGAAAGTCCTTTAGGTATTACTCCAAGAGCTCCTATCATGAGTGCTATAATAATGGATAAACCATTATCACCTGGCTAAACTATGAAAAAAGAAACTTTAGTTGGTGTTTTGTTTGCACTTAAGTTGTGGTAGATGGGCGTGTAGGCTTGAACCAGTCAATAATTGTCCTTGAGTTGAAGAACCACTTATTACTTTGACTATCATACTAACCAGATGTACATGAAGATGAAATAAGCAATGTTATCCCTCTTCAGCATTTCAAATCTTCCCTGATATACAATATCTAGATCCAGACCCATACTTACTCCCCCCCAAAAAAGACTCAAAAGATTCACTTAGAAAATATGAAATATATGAAGCCAGGCACTGATTAATTATTCATTTTGGCATGACAGAGAGATTCCTCTAGCTGTCGAGTAAGTGGGGCCATGAGTTAAATTCATACAGCTGGAAATGTTCCATGTGCAGCCATAACCTGTTAATTAAAGGACCACTGGGGTCTCTACTTTGAATATAGAATTCCACATAACAAAGAAAACAAACTGAACAAAACCAGGGATGCTTATGCTTCTCCTCTTTCCTTGCTTTTCTCCCCTCTTCTGAGGTAGGTTAGATTAAGAGGGCATGAGTGGCTTAAAATCACTTTGTTGAGGCTGGTCTTGAATTTGGACCTCACCAGTTCTAGTCCAATATCTCAGTTTCTACATCACACTGACTATATGCTTCCCATGACATATTTATATAAGATTGATTATATGTTTTCTAGGTTTCTTGATTTGTAAAAAAGTTCCTTCAGTCTGCATTTGCAAGTTGATTTTTGTTCACAAAGAAGTGTGCTTCAGTCTTTATGAATTGCATCTGTGTTGAGGAATTTCAGGATCTACAACCAGACCAGTCAACTCTTGTCTTAATACCCACATCAGTTATACAAATAACAGTGTAGTAAGATCTTTCTCAATTCATAGATTTTTTTCCCCATACTTTGTATAGTATTATGCAAAAACAAACAAAAAGAATAATTTTCCTATCAATGTTCAGTTAACCTAATGAAGAATAGGGTGTCTACTAGATTTTCAAGAGAGATCAAAAGAATTCTCAATAGTTTCACATTTTGCTCTTATATTTCCATATCAGAAATGAAAGTTAATAATTTGTTAGCTGGAATAGATCTCAGATTCTTCTAATGAGACAAAAGATCACCATGTTCTCTCTGAGGCATTATTATTCCAGATCAGGATATGATTTAGTAAGAAACCATATCAACCTCCACCCCTTCACATTATCTTCACTTCAAACACTCTTTTCTTTCTTATTACGGGGACAGAACTAAGTCTTCTATCCTTCCATTCCCTGTTGTTAATATCAGGCAAAGTTCTATTTAATCTCCTTTTGGTATTTCCTCTCAGGAAGTTTCTCATTTTGGACTGCTGGAGCAAAGGTGGTATGCTACTGGTTTGGACCTGTTCACCAGAACCAGTAGTAAAAAAAAAAAAAAAAAGCCTCTGATCAGCTGAGAGGAGGAAAACAAGCCTGGAAGATCAGCTGAGAGTATAAAAGACTGAAAAGTACATGGGAGGGTGAGCTCCTAGCTTTTCATTTTTTCATTCTCTCAGTTGATTGGCTTGTTAGGGTTATACACATTAAGGGTGGTTGCGCATGCATGTGATCACCCACCGAACTGGTAGCAACTAAGATAGGATCACACTAGTGCACTGGAGTATATTGTGAATGTACCTAGCATAAAAAATATTTTACAACATCCCTCTGGAATGAGATTTCCATTGAAATTTGAATGGTTCCCACCCAACTGGTATTTGAAAGGGCTCTAAAGACCTGGTTCTTTGGAGGCCTTTGGAAAGGATAATTGGCCTTTGGAAAGGATGATTAATGTCCCTTTCTTCCTTTCCATTTTCTGCAGTTGAACTAGAAGGTCTCCAAAGTTTCTTCCAACTTTTATTCTGTATTCTGTTTTAATGTTTAAGGCCCTATCCCACTGGCCAATGGATGCAAAACATATGCATAAAGGACACAGCGGATGAGCAAAATTTTGGGGGTGGCTCCATCCATTCTCATCCGCTCCAAAAAGTGGTGAAAATTTGCATAAACAGAATGGAAAAGAACGGAAAAGAACGGATGGGGGTAGGATGTAGCAGGGATGTTAAACGGATGTTCGTAGGAAGCCTAGCGGATGGAAGCGGATGGAAGCAGATGACACATCTGCAGGGGTTCCGGGGGAGAATAGCAAAGCAGATGCATAGCAGAAGGGGCGGATGCATAGCGGATGACGCGGATGCATCATGGACACCTATAGGAAGTAAAGCGGATGCATAGCAGATGTATATCGGATGCAAAGCGTTCACTGCGCATGCAGGGAGTATGAATTGCGTCAGCTCCGCGGATATAAAAGGATGCAGCTTGCACGCATTCAGCATTCAGAGGAAAGACGTGCTGCCACATACATCTTCAAAGAACACCATGGTTCGTCAGTCAGGGAAGAAGAGAAAGCTTGTGCCTACTCGTGCCAGCCCTGGAAAGAAGGACAGAACCACCATCCCACCTCCTGGCACTGACTCTGCTGGTGGTGCTACTCCTGCTACTGCTGCTGCTGGTGCTGCTGGTGTTGCTGCTGGTGGTGCTTCTCCTACTGCTGGTGGTGCTGCTGCTGGTGGTGGTGCTGCTGCTGGTGCTGGTGCTGGTGGTGCTGGTGCTGGTGCTGCTACTACTCCTTCTGCTACTGCTGCTGCTGTGGTGGACCAACCCCAAGGCCCTCAAAGCCCTGCTGCTCAAGCCCATAAAGGCCCTGCTGCTGAAGGCCCCACCAGAGGGAGGAAGAGGCAAGGGAAGGAGAAGGGAAAGAGGAAATAGTACACCGTTTCTGAGGACCATGAGGAGGAGGTGCTGGAATGGCTGAGGGAGAATGAGTACCTCTGGAGAAAGGGCCACAGACTCTATCGCGACACCAAGAAGAAGAAGGCAGCTTGGAGAGACAAGCCAGAGAGCCTGGGCTACACTGCAGATGTACTCCTGGGATGGTGGAAGCACATGCACACCTGGTATGGCAAGCTACACCTCAAAAAATCTGGCCAGGCCGCTGTCAAGCTCACTGACCAGGAGATATACGTCATGGCCAAGTGCAGCTTCCTGGCGGGTGAGCCACCGAGGAACAGCCCCTCTGACAACCCTCTCCCTCAGACAGCCCACAGATAGCCAGTCCTCTTCCAGCCAGGAGCCAGCTGCCCTGTCCAGGCAGGTGTCTTCATAGGGCCCCAGGCAGAGACCCCCCCGACAACTGCACTCCCCATGCTGGAGGACATGGAGGATCCCCTGTCACAAATGGAGGAAGAAGCGGCAGCCACCAGAGACCAACGCACCCCCACCCCACCCCCAGCTCCACAGGATGCAGGCACAGAGGCAGACAGGAGGGCCAGAGCCACACTGTCCTATTGGAGATCAGGGACACAATGAGGACCAGCACAGAACTGCTCTCTCAGCTGGTCCACTTGGACAGAGGATCCTCCAGCTGCCACACTTTCATCACCTACGTGAGCCACACCCTGAGGTATATGCCCAAGGCCCAGTACCAGGTGATGAAGGAAAAGATCACAGCACTTCTGCACAACCCTCAAGGCCCAGCTGAAGCTGCTCCAACCCAGTCCAGGTCTGCTGCTCCACCCCAGGTGATGTCACAGCCCTTCCACGGCTTTCAACAGCCCCTCACCTACCAAGGCTACGAGGACCAGGACTTCCCACAGCAGAGGCAGACCTTCCTAGTTCAGGCCCAGGTTCATCACACACCACATATGCCTTACCTTGCCCAGCTGCAGACCAGACAGCCCCACTACACTCCTCCTTCCTCCACCCCACAGCCAAGCCCGTCAATGGACAATCTGTCATCAATCTTGGGCTTGACAACCCAGGTCCTTGATGAAGGGCCTCTCAACCTCACGGGACTCAGTCAGCTCTCTGAGAGCTTCCTGAACACACCATCCCCTGTTGTACTCTCAGGGCCAGGCACCCCAATGGCGCCTCAGACCAGCACTCCAGCCACAGCCACCTCCACAGTCCCTGGCCACTCGGCAGCTGAGACCATGGACATGCCTCAAGTGACTGAGAATGGTGCCAGAGACTGAGTTGTTACCTGTTCACTTTATCTTTGCTTAAAGACACTTTACTTGGTTCATTTTGCTTTTTTAATAAAGTCATACAGTTTACTGAAGACAGTTATCAATAAAGGTTATCTTTGCTTAAGACATTTGGTTAATTTTTTTTACTTAAAGTGTTGGTGAAAACTTTGAAAAAATGGTTAAGCCTTTGCATGCTTGTGGGATAGGTAAGGATAGTTGTGGGACAGATAAGGATAGTTGTGGGATAGATAATCCTACAGTGCAAGCATAGTGGGACTGTATGGTCCACCATCCCAGCTGCCACACATATGGATCTTTTGTATCAATAACAATTTATTCATTGATCAACACATTTCAAAATAAACAAAGCTCCTTATTAATGCCCTATTCATTGTAGGGCCACTCAACATACATGGCACAATTTCATCAGTGTTATGCGACAGCTTCAAGGAAGCATCCATTAAACATCTATCATCCTGTCTTGCCACTCCCTGCTCCAGCTGGGGAGTTGCACCATTGTCTCAGTAGGTTGTGCTGCTTCTTCCCTTCACGTGAAGTTCTGTTGGGGCCTGTACATCCACAGTGTCTATCAGGTTTCATCCTTGCCTCCATTCACCAGGTTCCATGTCCCCATTCCCTTGTTGATGGTCCACAAGTCTGTTCTGTAACACTGGGTAGCAGGTTTGCATGAGATTGTGCAGGATGCAGCAAGCTTCCACGATGCTCCTCACAATCTGTGGGTGATGCTGCATGGTGGTGAGAAGTATCTGAAACCTGTTGGCCAGGGTACCAAAGGCATTCTCCAGCACCCGTCTTGCTCTGGACAGCCTGTAGTTGAAGATCCTCTCTTCACAGGTGAGGTATCTTGAACTGTACGGCTTCTGAGGGAGAAGGCATCTGAGGGAGAAGGCATCATCACTAACGATGAAGTAGGGCACATCTTGTGTGTCATTGGGTAGGGGGTCTGGATCTGGAAAACCCATGATGAGGTTGCGTTCCAGCCCCTCCTTGAGGTGACTGGCGTTGTATACCTGGCTATCTGAAGCTGACCCATTGCCTGAAGCATCGATGTCGATGAACTTGTAGTCAGCATCAACCATGGCAAAGAGGATGATACTGAAGAAGCCCTTGTAGTTGAAATAAGTGGACCCTGAATTAGGTGGAGCTTTGCAGGCCATGTGCTTCCCATCGATGGCTCCAACGGTGTGGGGAAAGTTCTGCAACTTTCTTCCAGCCTTCTTCAGTGGTGGGGCACTGGAGGAGCTCCTCCACGTATTCTTCAATGATGGCCTGTACCACTTCTCTGACCACTTTGCTGATGGTGTTGTGTGGCACTCTCCATGCATATTGCATGTTTTTGTATGTGGTTCCAGAGGCCAGGTGGCACAGAGTCAGTGCCCCCTTCAGCCAGGGTCCAGGCTGGGATGGAAGTTGGTGCTCAGCTTGGTCAACCTGGGTCTCAGACGCTCAACAAGTTCGTCAAACATGGCTGGTGGCATCGTCATGAAGTGCTGGAATGCATGAGGGTCTTCATTCCTCAGCTCCACCATCAACTGGTCATAGAGTCCAAACTCCACTCTTCTCCCAATCCATCCTTGGACCCACATAGCTCTTGGACGTCTCCTTCTTCTCCTTGTGTATAAAAGGTGAAACAGTCTGAACAGGGTTTGGTTCTGGTGATGAATGATCGCAGCTACCATACGGATTGTGTCATGATCCATGGTGAAGAACAATAGATAATGTGGAAGAGCAAGACCAAGGGTGAAGACGTCTGTACACCACGGCTGCTGGACTCATACTGAGATCCAGGTGATTTCCTCCCCCTTTTTATAGGAAATATTGGTTTTCCGCTAGGTGTCCTTCTACATACTCTAGACATACTGCAGACATCCTAAATATCTGAGATACATCCCAGATACAAACGTTTTGTCTGTTTTAATCCTTTATATACGAGATGCATCTGCTTACATCCTTTCTATTTCCGTGCTACTAATGCTGTGTGGACTTTCCGTGTACCTTTTGTTTCCTCCCTATTTCCATTTTCAGCTGCAGCAGATGTGAGTTGAGGGGATGTCCAGAGGATGCCGAGAGGATACAGCAGACGTTTCATGGATGATAACGGACATCGAACTTTTGTTGCCCATATATGTCGTGGATGTACATCGTACGCGGTGGAAAGTTCATCCGTTGAAAAAGTTTCGTACAGCTCAAAACTTCTTGTGCGGATGAAATCTCAGTGGACAGATGCTGGAGAGATAGAGCATATGAAACATGTATGCAGTGAGTACACAACGGATGCATCATGTTTTCCAACGGATGGCAAGCTTTCTTTAATGTTTTACATCCCCTTTGCATCCATTGGTGCAGTGGGACAGGGGCTTTACAGAGAGATGTTGTACTCATGCAAGTTCCAAAGCATCCTCTTGTACCAAAGAAATAATACTGAATAAGCAATCCATAAATAAATCCCAGTTCAAGTTTGCATCAATATTATATTCAGTAAGGCCCATTCCAGCCAACTGGAACTTTGCCTGTTACAGAGCTCCAGGTCAGCACTTTGAACAAGTATGCCTTTGTTGTTGATAATTAAGCAATGCTCTTAACATAAGAATGCTCATTTGAATTCTCTTCCCTTCCTACAATTGATTCATTTACATCACCCTTAATTTTTGATATGACCTTGTGGGAGGGTCTGCCTTTCCTTTCTGCCTCCCTCATTTTGAGCATATTTTTTAGTCCACTAAAAAGTTTTGTAGGCTTGCAACTTTTATTAATGTACAAACAATAGTAGGGTGCCTTCGAGGAAAAAGTTGTCCTTGAAAACAGAAAGTCTTAATACAAAAGGAAAGTCTTGTCTTATACCTTTCAGACAGACCTTTCCTGGCTTGCTGGCATAAAAAAAAATTGTTTAGAAGGGTGGGATGATTCTTACAGCATTATATTTATTATACAGAGGAGTAGCTAGATTTTCCATATTTTTTTCTTGCTCTTGATAACATCCTCAAACTAACATTACATTGTTCTCTTTGGAGTCTTTGGTGCTCACTGAAATTGGTTGTTTGGCTTGTGATGTGACACTAGAAGGGCAAGTCACTAGAATATAAAATGAGAGCAACCCCCATCTCCTACTACCATAGCACTGATGAGGTTACCTAGTTTGGTATTGAAACACCTGCAAAAAAAAAATTCAGAGAGCACCGAGGACTCCACCATTCAACTCTGTACTATAAATTTCCTCTTCTCTTGTTCGCTTTTTTTCCTCCATGATCAGAAGGTCCCATGGTCCTAGCTAAACCTTTAAATATAAAGGTTTTTCCTGTCCAGTTGTATCTGACTCTATGGAGTGGTGCTCATCTCTGTTTCTTAGCCAGCATTGTCCAAAGACACCTCTATGGTCATATTGCACAATATTAAAAATGCAAGGAACTGTCTTGCCTCTGACTATTCAGGATGATGATTATGATGATGGTAATTATGATGGTGGGGATGATGATGATGTAAATGTCTTCACATTAAGCACCAAATATTTTGTTTTGTAAAGGTACAGGAAGGCAGATGGATAAACTTTAAAATTTTAATTTGACATAATGTGAGCTTCACTGATATAAGGATGATGGAGTGGTGCAGTGGCCTAGAGGTAGACCTCTCACTTCACAATAAGAAGACTGTGAGTTCAATTCTAGGTAGAGGCAGATATTTCTCACTCTGGGCACACTGAGAGCATATCTGCTGAACAGAACTCCACATTGGTGACAGGAAGAGCATCCGGCCATTAAAACACTCTGCTAGCTCTGTTCAGTTGCCAAGATTCCACCCCATAAGGGACTATGTGGTCATTAAATGAAGATGATGATGATTGATAGCAGGATGATGCTTTGTGAATTCCCCCAGATTCAAATCAGTGTACCTGACTACTTGAGAACATGGGGAAAACCATTGGTGGCCTTCTATCTACAGTAATTTATGTAGTAGCATAGGAAGACACCTACTATATATAATTTATCTGCAGGAAAAACAATTGGCACTTGTAATTTAACATTGACTGTTGTTTGGGATCAATGATCTATTTCTGAACCCTATACTGTTGGTCGTTGAATGTTGGCATAATAATAAAAAAATATAGCAAGATATGAACTCCATCTGCTGGCAAAATTTTATTTATAAAAAAGTGAAAAATAAACCCAAGGATTAATAATACCTAGAGGCAAATATAAAACTCTGACTGTTGAATTAACAAGATAATATGTCTATTCACAAATTAAATTTGTAGCCTAAAGGTGTTATTTTGTTATTTGTTTTCCATGTTTTTTCTCTTATACAGAGACAGCAGATCATTTGTTGTTAAGAACAGTATTTTTTACAGCTAAAATAAATGATGCTTAAACATCTGGTTAAACTTTTTTTCCTCTCATCCATGGAGATCAAAGGAATTTTTCATCTTGATTTTTTCATTATTCCTAGCTTCTATTTATGCTATAATTTTTCATATATAAATCCTTCTGGGTTTAGGTTTTTTCCCCAAAAAGTAAAAGGTGTGATGAACATTCATTTATCCACAAGATAAAAGAAAGCTACATTTGTGTGTAAGCCAGGTACGTATTGGGGTTTTGATTTAGATTTATCCATCAATGTCCTCAAGGAAAATTACATATGCAGTTCAGGCTGATCCTAATATTCGGCAGAGCAATCACCTCCAATAAACACATGAAATGTTTTACAAACAGGCATACTTTTATTATCTTTCTAGACTACCACAATCCCAAGAATCTTAGCAAAAATCCGAACATCCACAATACTGAATAAAAACTAAAATTGGAAACCATAAAATTATTACAATGAATTTCAACTTAAACCAGCAATCCAGGAACAATTAACAATTTGGTGTCATTGGGTCAGTTCCTTAAAGTGCTCCTGAATTATTCTGTTTTGACCAGCTTGCAGAAATTCAGAAGGGGTGGGTCATGCTGCACTTTCTGTGGAAAGATATTCTCAGAATATAGACTGAAGTCAAGAAATATCTTGTTGGGCTATTGGATGGGAAGGGAAAGGAAAGAAAGGGAAACTAGACACAAACAATCAAAAGATAGCAGGTGAATCTGTTGAAAGCTTATATTATAAACAACTATCCCAGGTGGACAGAAACCTGGGAAGAAACATTACAGATCATTTAAACAAATGATCCCACCTTAATGAAATTATTATAAATGAGTTCTTGTTAACAGTTCTCCAGCTTTCAAAAAGCTATATTTACTCAAAGCTTACAATTCTTACATTCTCAACTCTATGGGGCTTGACACACATTTTCTTTGCCACAAACCCTTATGTTATAGTAATATGGAGCTATACACAATTATTCCTATGTTTCCATAAGATGGATCAATTTTGATCACAAGAGGCAATCGGGAAGGAACAGTGGGATGCCTAAGTCATGCCAATTCATAGTTCACACTTCATGTTGACCCTTCGGTTGTTGACTAAAAGATAATTTTAGATCCTTATCATGTGTTAAGCCATTAACATTGGTTTATAAAATACATTTTCTAAGTTCATATACCACACTGAGTTAAAATCAAACCCCATGGCAGTTTAGTACAACATATAAATCACATAGTCATGTTCAAAAACATATAGGCAATGTTTGTGAAAATTTCTGTAAAATGCAATACATCTTAGATAGAATGCCTCTCTGGTGTGTCTCAATTCATCTCAGATAGTAAAATCTCATGAGGCAGTCTTGGTCCTTGTGCAGGTAAAGCAAAACATGATGGCTGCTATTTCATTCCTTATGGAACTATACATCTATAAATTTTGTGAACTTTGAAATAACTACATAAGTATCTTATATGGAAGATCCATGAGTTCAAATATGTCTAATGGAATTAAAATCAAAGTTACTTGGAAATTTCTTGCCTTGACCCAATAAATCAAAGCCCAAACCACCATTAAGAGGTATACCATTTGGGGTACTGTGGTATTTAAAGTATTGGCCCATGACTCAGAAGATCCTGATTCAGCTCTAACTTTACTCATTCTGGAATAGGAAGGATCATTATTACTCAGCCCAATTTTGATCATAAGGTTACTTTTGCATAGAAAAACTGGAGAAGTAATTGTTATGTCTCTGTGGTGTCTTATGAAACTGGAAAAAAGCAAGATTTAAGCCTAACACATAGAGAAATAAACAGAAGCCAGAATTAATGTGATTTGACTGAAAAAATGTAACTGACTGCACTACATTTTTCCAAGCAAAAACAACAGAAGAGAGTAAAAATCAGATTCACTTAATTACAATGTTTCTCAAAAGAGTACCCATTGAGTATTTCCTAACCCAATGTTCAAAGTGTTTTTATTTCTTTTTAAACATTCTCATTAAGTTTGATGATTTTTTAAAAAAAATCAATTCCCATCAATTTGGTGAAAATTAATTCATTTTTGAAACAAAATCAGAACAGCAGAAAACTTTGGGAAAATGTATGAGTGTAGAGATCTTTTATTTCATTATGAGATGCAGAGCCCTTGATTGTTTTCTTGCAGATATTTCATTACTCAACTAGGGAACATCTTCAGTGCTAGAAGGATTTGTTCTGTGTTTTTATATAAGTGGCTAGCCCTGTCAGTGTTGGTGCTAGTTTTTCTTCTTGGTAGTTTCTTGATTAGGTTGTTGTTTATGTTAGCTTGTCTGAATTGGTTCTGTTGAGTGTGTTAACTGAAATGCTGACAGATTCTTTGATTGGGATATTGGTTATTGCTTGATTGTTGGTCTTGTATTAATCCTAGGGTTAATCCCTCTTATCTGGGTGTTGATTGCTGGGGAGGAGGTCTCTTTTTGGTCTCTTTTTTTTTTCCTTTTTAAGCATTTTAATTGTCTCTTTGAATGGTGCATAAAAGCTGTTTATCTCTATGTGCCTGTGGATGGCTGATTTGTCTGAGTGCCATACTTCTGAGAATTCCCTAGTGTTTTTGAACTTAGTTTACATAATGAGATATCTAAAATGAATGCATGTCCTTGTACAGTAACCTTTGGATGAAACTATAGCCCAAAGAATGATATCCTAGGAAACCTCCCTCAATGTCTTTTTCTGTAAGAAGGCTTCATAGGGATGAATAGCTATATTATAATATGGAACACAATACTTGTGTTTGTTGGACAATGCTGAACACAAACCAACTTCCTTTTTTGACTAGTTTGTTGGGCAAGCCTATCCCTTGTAGTTTGTTTAAGGATCAGTATGTCAAAGGGAACAGTTATATATAGAGAGCAAGGTGGTGATGTCAAAAATCTCCTCTCCAAATAAGTTCTAGAAGACTTTACAAATGAGGAAGGAAGATACTTCTTTAATTGGAAAGAAATAGGTTCGAACTCCTTATAGCAGTTGTGCTCTGGTTTTATCTCCAAATCATTTAACTGCAGCAGAAATAAATTTTGTTCCTCTGGCAAAATAAAAACTTTGAATAGCTGGGGCAGATATCTGTGCATTATAAAATATATAATCCAGGTAGGCATTTCTGCTTCCTGAAGCTTGAAAAAATATCTCAAAATACTTATTTCAAAAAGTTATCTGAAAATACTGCCACTGAAGTTCCAGCTTCTCTATTTGAGACACTTGAAGAAAGTAAAAATCTTGGTCTTAGAATAATATATTATATGCATAAGTAATCTCAAGGTGTTTTTAAGGCCAATGGAAGTTAGAATTACTGCATCATCAACGTACAGTAGTAAATTGTAATGTCTTTGGACCAATTTGGGGGAACTTCATATTTACTTGTAAGTCTGACCAATATGAACTGCCTGAAAGTATCTTCTGTGAACCATAAAGTCATAAAGCAGATTAGGAAAATCATGTCTTCTTGCATGAGATTTTAAGTTTTACTTTTAATCAGTTAAATGTAATTTATACATTTTATATTTTGAAGTGCCTGTGACCTTTTGAGGTGCCTGTTCAAAATTATGAATTTTTTGAATTATTATTACATAATTCAAAATTATGTGAGAAAATCTGCCATCTGAAATTGTTGCTGATAATCAGGTTCAGATTCTTTGCAAAGATAATTATATCATTATAATGTCGCACTAGACATATTTTATTTGATTCTGACTCAATGCAAACACTATTACTGTGGCTTAGTTAACAAAGCTTGATTAAAATGAACCATGGCTTATTATGAAGGGTGACTCCAGCCGCTGTATATGATTAATCAAATATAATCTGGTAAGATTTATAGTTCATTCTAAGATTTAAATCCAAGATTTTGCCAAATCAGAAGTATTATTTATCTATATCTGTCTGCCAAACTATTATCTATCTATCTATCTATCTATCTATCTATCTATCTATCTATCTATCTATCTATCTATCTA
>BLBF01000040.1:12002495-12032559 GCA_015471245.1 Laticauda colubrina | reverse complement strand
TTCTTTGTTTCTTTGTTTCTTTGTTTCTTTGTTTCTTTGTTTCTTTGATTTGTCAATCGCTTACAAGTTAATAGATATAAGTATAAACATGCATAAGAATACAGGAAATAGGTATGAATAAATGGGGAAAATAGGGACGGTAGGCATGATGGTGCACTTATGCACATCCCTTACAGATCTCTTAGGAATGGGGTGAGGTCAATCGTGGTTAGTTTGAGGTTAAAGGAGTGGGAGTTTGAGGATGTAACAACAGAGTCAGGTAGTGCATTCTAGGCATTGACCACTCTGTTGCTGAAGTTGAACTTTCTGCAATCAAGTTTGGAGCAGTTCACATTGAGTTTGTATCCGTTGTGTGCTTTTGTATTGTTGTGGTTGAAGCTGAAATAGTCAATGACTGGTAGGTCATTGTAGCAGATAATTTTGTGTGCTACACTTAAGTCTAACCGTAGGAGGCATAATTCAAGGTTTTCCAAGCCCAGAATCTCAAGCCTGGTGATATAGAGTATTCTGTTGTGAGCAGAGGACTGTAGTACTCTTGTTGTGAAATACTTCTGGACTCGCTCGATTGTATTAATGTCTGATATGCAGTGCAGATTCCAGACTGATGAGCTGTATTTGAGAATTGGTATTTGTATTATACTGTATTTGAGTATTGGTCTAGCAAAAGTTTTGTATGCTCTAGTTAGCAATTTGATATTTCTGAAAGAGAAGCTTCGTAAGATTAGATTTACAACTCTTAAGCCCATGTCCCACTACACCAACGGATGCAAAGAGGATGTAAAATGGACAAAAAAGCTTGCCATCCATTGGAAAATGTGATGCATCCGTTGTGTACTCACTGCGTATGTGTTTCATATGCTCTATCGGTCAAACATCTGTCTACTGCTGTTTCATCCGCTCAAAAAGTTTTGAACTGCACAAAACTTTTTGAGCGGATGAACTTTCCGCCGCGTACGATCTACATCCGCGACACATACAGGCAACAAACATTCTACATCCGCTGTCATCCGTTACACATCCGCTGTATCTTCTCGGCATCCTCTGGACATCCCCTCAACTCACATCCACTGCAGCTGAAAGTGGAAAGAGGGAGGAAGCGAAAGGTACATGGAACGTCCACACAGCGTAAGTAGCACGGAAATAGAAAGGATGTAAGTGGATTCATCTCGTATATAAAGCATTAAAACGGACAAAATGTTTGTATCTGGGATGTATCTCGGATATTTAGGATGTCTGGAGTATGCCTAGAATATGTGGAAGGACACCTAGCGGAAAACCGATATTTCCTATAAAAAGGGGGAGGAAATCACCTGGATCCACTATCAGTCCAGCAGCCGTGGTGTACAGACCTCTTCACCCTTTGTCTTGCTCTTCCATATCATCCATTGATCTACATCATGGATCATCACGCACTCCTTATGGTAGCTACCATCATTCAACACCAGAACCAAGCCCTGTTCAGACTGTTTCACCTTTTCTATGGAAGGAGAAGAAGGAGACGTTCAAGAGCTGTGTGGGTCCGATGATGGATCAGGAGAAGAGTGGAGTTTGGACTCTATGACAAGCTGATGGTGGAGCTGAGGAATGAAGACCCTCGTGCATTCCAGCACTTCATGAGGATGCCACCAGCCATGTTTGATGAACTTGTTAAGCGTCTGAGACCCAGGTTGACTGAGCTGAGCACCAACTTCCATCCCAGCCTGGATCCTGGACTGAAGGTGGAACTGACTCTGCGCCACCTGGCCTCGGGGACCACATACAGAAGCATGCAGTGTGCCTGGAGGGTGCCACACAACACCATCAGCAAAGTAGTCAGAGAAGTGGTGCAGGACATCATTGAAGAATACCTGCAGGAGCTCCTCCAGTGTCCCTCCACTGAACAAGGCTGGAGGAAACTTGCAGAACAGTGGTATCAGAGGTGGAACTTTCCCCACACTGTTGGAGCCATAGATGGGAAGCACATGGCCTGCAAAGCTCCAGCCAACTCAAGGTCCTCTTATCACAACTACAAGGGCTCCTTCAGTATCATCCTCTTTGCCATGGTTGATGCTGACTACAAGTTCATGTACATCGATGCTTCAGGCAACGGGTCAGCTTCAGATGCCCAGGTATACAACACCAGTGACCTCAAGGATGGGCTGGAATGCAACCTCATCATGGGTTTTCCAGATCCAGACCCCCTACCCAATGACACACAAGATGTGCCCTACTTCATTGTGGATAATGACACCTTCTCCCTCAGAACCTACCTCATGAAGCCCTACACTTCCAGATACCTCACCCGTGAAGAGAGAATCTTCAACTACAGGCTGTCCAGGGCAAGACGGGTGGTGGAGAATGCCTTTGGCATCCTGGCCAACAGGTTCCAGGTACTTTTCACCACCATGCAGCATCACCCAGGGACTGTGAGGAGCATCATGCAAGCTTGCTGCATCCTGCACAATCTCATGTGAACCCACTACCCAGTGTTGCAGAACAGGCTTGTGGACTGTCAACAAGGGAATGGGGACATGGAGCCTGGTGAATGGAGGCAAGGACGAAACCTGATAGACACTGTGGATGTACAAGGCCCCAACAGAGCTTCATGTGAAGGGAAGAAGCAGTGCAACCTCCTAAAACACTGATGCAACTCCCCAGCTGGAGCAGTGGAGTGGCAGGACCGGATGGTAGATGCTTAATGGATGCTTCCTTGAGCCTGTCTCATAATATTGATGAGATTGTGCCATTTATGTTGAGTGGTCCTACAACGAATAGGGCATTAATAAAGAGCTTTGTTTATTTTGAAATGTGTTGATCAATGAATAAATTGTTATTGATAAAAAAAGGGCCATATGTTTGGCAGCTAGGAAGGTAGACCATACAGTCCCACTATACTTGCACTGGAGGTTTATTTGTCCCACAGCTATCCTTACCTATCCCACAGCTATCCTTACCCATCCCACAAGCATGCAAAGGATTAACCCTTTTTTCAAAGTTTTCAGCAACACTTTATTAAGTAAATAAAATGAACCAAGTGTGTGAAGCAAAGATAATCTTTATTAATAACTGTCTTAAGTAAACTGTTTGACTTTATTAAAAAAGCAAAATGAACCAAGTAAAGTGTCTTTAAGCAAAGATAAAGTGAACAGGTAACAACTCAGTCTCTGGCACTATTCTCAGTCACTTGAGGCATGTCCATGGTCTCAGCTGCCGAGTGGCCAGGGATTGTGGAGGTGGCTGTGGCTGGAGTGCTCATCTGAGGCGCCATTGGGGTGCCTGGCCCTGAGAGTACAACAGGGGATGGTGTGTTCAGAAAGCTCTCAGAGAGCTGACTCAGTCCCGTGAGGTTGAGAGGCCTTTCATCAAAGACCTGGGTTGTCAAGCCCAAGATTGATGACTGATTGTCCATTGACGGGCTTGGCTGTGGGGTAGAGGAAGGAGGAGTGTCGTGGGGCTGTCTGGTCTGCAGCTGGGCAAGGTGAGGCATCTGTGGTGTGTGATGAACCTGGGCCTGGACTAGGAAGGTCTGCCTCTGCTGTGGGAAGTCCTTGTCCTCATAGCCTTGGTAGGTGAGGGGCTGTTGAAAGCCGTGGAAGGGCTTTGACATCGCCTGGGGTGGAGGAGCAGACCTAATCTGGGTCAGAGCAGGTTCAACTGGGCCTGGAGGATTGTGCAGAAGTGCTGTTATCTTCTGCTTCATCAACTGGTACTGGGCCTCAGGCAGGTCCATGAGGGTCTGGCTCACGTAGGTGATGAAGGGCTTCCGGTTCGAGGATGGTATGTCACTGTGGACCAGCTGAGAGAGAAGATCTGTGCTGGTTTGGATTGTGTCCCTGATCTCCAACAGGACAGTGTGGCTCTGGCCCTCCAGTCTGCCTCTCTGCCTGCTTTGTGTGGAGGTGGAGCTGGGGGTCGGGGTGGGTTGGTCTCTGGCTGCTGCTTCTTCTTGCTCCATTTGAGACAGGGGATCCTCCACATCCTCTGGCACTGGGAGTGCAGCTGTTGGGGGGGGTCTCTGCCATGGGGCCCTCCAAAGACACCTGCCTGGACACATTAGCTGTCTCCTGGCTGGAAGAGGAGTGGCTCTCTGTGGGCTGTCTGAGGGAGAGGATTGACAGAGGGGCTGCTCCTCGGTGGCAGATCTCACCCTCCAGGAAGCTGCACCTGGCCATGACATACATCTCCCGGTCAGTGAGCTTGACAGTGGTCTGGCCAGATTTCTTGAGGTACAGCTTGCCATACCAGGTTTGCATGTGCTTCCACCATCCCAGTAGTACATCTGAAGTGTAGCCCAGGTTCTCTGCCTTGTCTCTCCATGCTGCCTGCTTTCTATTGGTGTCACGATAGAGTCTGTGGCCCTTTTTCCACAAGTACTCGTTCTCCCTCAGCCATTCCAGCATCTCCTCCTCATGGTCCTCAGAAATGGAGTACTGTTTCCTCTCTCCCTTCTCATTGCCTTGCCTCTTCCTCCCTCTGGCAGGGGCTTCAGGGCCTTCAGCAGCAGGGCTTTGAGGGCCTTGGGGCTGGTCCACCACAGCAGGAGCAGCAGCAGCAGCTGGAGAAGCACCAGCAGCACCAGCAGCAGGAGAAGCACCAGCAGCACCAGTACCACCAGCACCACCACCACCACGAGCAGCAGCAGCAGGAGAAGCACCAGCAGCACCAGCAGCACCACCAGGAGAAGCACCAGCAGCAGCAACACCACCACCACCACCAGCAGCAGAAGCACCAGCAGCTTCAGAGTCAGCGCCAGGGGGTGGTGGGATGGTTGTTCTGTCCTTCTTCCCAGGGCTGGTAGGAGTAGCCATAGGCTTTCTCTTCTTCCCTGACTGACGAACCATGGTATTCTTTCAAGATGTCTCTGGCAGGAGGTCTTTCCTCTGAATGCTGACTGCTTGCGAGCTGCATCCTTTTATATCCATGGAGCTGATGCAATTCATCCTCCCCCCATGCGCAGTGAACGCTTTGCATCTGCTACACATCTTCTATGCATCCGCTATGCATCCTATAGGCACCCGTGATGCATCCGCGTCATCCACTACGCATCAGCTCCTTCCGCTATGTGTCCGCTTCGCTATTCTCCCCCGGAAGCCCTTCGGATGTGTCATCCGCTTCCATCCGTTTGGCTTCCTACGAACATCCGCTTACCATCCTTGCTACATACTACCCCCGTCCGTTCCTTTCTGTTCCTTTCCATTCTGTTTATGCAATTTTTTTGCACTTTTGAGAGCGGATAACAACTGATGGAGCCACCCCCGAAATTTTGCTCATCCACTGTGTCTTTTTTGCATACGTTTTGCATCCGTTGGCCAGTGGGACCTAGCCTTTAATGCCTTTTTGGCAATGCTCTTACAGTGAAATACTAGAAACAGGGAGATCATGAGTTTTAGCTCCATCCTAGCTACAAAGTGAGCTTGGCCCAGCCACTTTCTTTCAAGTCTAGGAAGGATGCAATGGCAAACCAGTTCTGAAACCTTGCCAACTAAACTGCAGGGACTTTTTCAGGTAGTCTCTGAAAATTGACATGATTGAATGGAAAGAGGAGAAAGAAAAACTCAAAGGGTTTTTATATCAGAAATTCTATGCCTTTTGAAGGAATGCTGTTGACTTATTATAGTTTTTAAATAAGAGTAGTCAAATATCTCAGGACAGTTGTGTAAAAGTGGAAGTAAAAAAGAATGTCTAAATGGGCATTTTTTTCAACACTTTAGAAGTGGGGTGTGTATGGCTGTTTCCTATATATTTATTAAATCTCCAGACTATCTTGTAGCTTTCGAGTTGGTGTTTATCCATCAAATTACTCCCTTACCTTGACTCTATTTTGTTTCTGGAGCCTGTTCTAAATGTGATCATGTGAACTTAGAAGAGTGCTTTGTGTCATGGCATGTGGTGATTGTATGTAGAAGAGACAGGAGACAGATTTGCAATCTAGACAGTGGTTTGATAAATAAAATATGAGTTTAAAGGAGATGAGGTGATGAAAATGTACCACAAAGAGTTACTCCCTAGTTTTTGGAAGAGTAAAAGTGAGAGACAGGAGGGGTACTTTCAAACTTGCAAGATTCTTTTGTGGGAAGCCACCGCCCTCCTAGAAGAATGAAATATTTTGAGGAATATTTAAAAAGGCAGAATATTATATTTCCCTAAATGAGAAATGGAGAAACATGTTTTTTGTTTTTTTTAGAGGCAGGAAGCAGACTCATTCTTAATACCCTCCCAGCAGATATTTTGTGCCCTTCAGCTCCAAGATAATGGGATTAAGAACAGGACATGATCCTTCAGGACACAAAAGGATTAGCCCACTACCATTTAGGAGAAGACACAGCGCTCACTACATTGCAGTTTCCTAAGGGTATTTCAGTCTTGCATCATCTAGAGCAGTCCAAACTTCAACCAAACCTGGGAGCTCAGACAAAGTCATAGGATTTGTACTTTGCCTATAGAGCCAGCGACGATCCCTACATAACCCCTACATGGCCCCATGGGAGCCTGAAAATAGCCAATAGAATACATGTTCTTGCACAGGAACAGGAAGCTCAAGTGCAAAGCCCAAGGAAAGTGTCCAAACACACACACCACTTTCAAATCCATGTGGGCCAGAACCATGTGCTTGGTGGTTCTGTTCAACTTTAAACCATCTTTCCAATCAGATTCCATGTTTCCAGTGTTTTCTTCCCTTAGAACTGAAGCATATGGATATTTCTTCTGACACTTTTAATGTAATCTTATAATAAAAATAGAGTTAGTGCTTGCCTGGACTACCTCACAAAGCTTTAAGGAATAGGAAGCAAAATAATTCCTATTTTTCTGGTAAATTGGAATAGTAGACATTGGGACTGTTTTGTTGCTATTTCTTCATGAATGTTTAGGATGAATTTTATTTAGAGCAGCTCAAGGTAGAAAAATTTTAAGTGGGCTGGAAAAACTCAGAAGTAAGTTTTAAAATGTACTTTTGAAGCCACCTCAAAGGCCTCTTAGACTGAACAGCTAGACAATAGGAAATCTTTGATTGGCACTTGCCTGTCAGACATGTAGAGAATTTTGAAAGCACCAAAGAGACTGACATTTGGCTCAAGGCCACACTGAAAGGTCAGCTTTTCAAGAAGTGCAGATTTCCTGATTCATATTGGGATTTGGCATTTATTTTGTTTTTGAGGCTTATTTCACAGTGACTTCCATGCAATTAAAATACTGGCTTTTTAAAAATCCAGTCTTATTACCTGAAGGCTGTGTTTTTTAAAACTTATTTTTATGGAATATTTTCTAAAACATCAGCATATACATGAAACAATACAACCAACATTACACATCGTTCTGTGCTTATAGTAGAGGGGAAAGTCATTTCACGTAGCTCAGGGACCAGGTATGTAAAGCCCATGTCACACTGAACCAACGGATGCAAAGAGGATGTAAAATGGACAAAAAACCTTGCCATCCATTTGAAAACGCGATGTACTCACTGCCTCCGTTTTGCTTCCTCTCTATCCGTCCAGCATCCGTTTATTGATGTTTCATCCACTCAGAAAGTTTTGGGCTGCCTAAAACTTTTGCATGGAAAATGTATCCAGTTCGTTCGTTCTGCATCCGCTACGCATCTGCTACGCATCCGCTACGCATCCGTTATGCATCCGCTATATCCGCTAGGTGTCCGCTACGCATCCACGGAACTCCATCCGCCCGGACGCAGGGAGGAAGCGGAAGGGATGCAGAATGGATGCAGAACAGATGCCTAGCGGATGCAGAATGGAAACAAAGCGTTTAAAATGGAAAAACGTTCGCAGAGGGGACCTATCTCGGATATTAAGGATGTCTAGAGGATGCTTAGAAGATGCCTAGAGGATGCCTAGCGGAAAAGATATACTGCCTATAAAAAGGGGGAGCAACTCACCTGCATCTCACTTTCAGAACAGCAGCCCAGCGGTGCAGACCTCTGCAGCCTTCATCTGACTCTTCCTCTTCCACAGCATCCAGTCATGTCCACCGTGGATTGTAACAAAGTCCTTTCAGCAGCCACCATCGTTCTGCAACAGTGCGAAGCCATCTGCAGGCTCTGTGAACTCTACTGGGAGAAGAAAAAGAGGCAGCCAAAAAGAGTCTGGGTCCGAAGATGGTTCACCAGAAGAGCACAGGACGGACTGTACAGCAAGCTGATGGTGGAGCTCAGGAACGAAGACACTCAGGGCGTTCCAGAACTTCATGAGGATGCCTCCAGCCATGTTTGACGAAGTTGTGCAGCGGCTGACACCCAGGTTGACCAAGGCAAACACCAGCTTCCGGCCCAGCCTGGAACCTGGGCTCAAGGTGGCACTCACTCTGCGCCACCTGGCCTCAGGGACCTCCTACAGGAGCATGCAGTACAGCTGGAGGGTGCCATCCAACACCATCAATATTGTGGTCAGAGAAGTGGTGCAGGCCATCATCGAAGAATACAAGGAGGAGCTCCTCCAGTACCCCTCCACTGAAGAAGGATGGAACAAAGTTGCAGAGCAGTGGTATCAGAAGTGGAACTTCCACACACTGTTGGAGCCATAGATGGCAAGCACGTGGCCTGCAAATCTCCAGCCAACTCGGGGTCCACTTATTTCAACTCCAAGGGCTTCTTCAGCATCATCCTCTTTGCCATGGTCGATGCTGACTACAAGTTCATGTACATCGATGATTCAGGCAACGGCTCATCTTCAGATGCCCAGGTATACAACGCCAGTCACCTCAAGGATGGGCTGGAACACAACTTCATGGTGGGCTTCCCAGATCCAGAACCCCTGCCCAACGACACACAAGATGTGCCCTACTTCATCGTGGGGGATGACGCCTTCTCCCTCACAACCTACCTCATGAAGCCCTACACCTCCAGACTCCTCACCCGTGAAGAGAGGATCTTCAACTACAGGCTGTCCAGGGCAAGGCAGGTGGTGGAGAACGCCCTTGGCATCCTGGCCAACAGGTTCCAGTTACTTCTCACCACCATGCAGCATTGCCCAGAGACCGTGAGGAGGATCATGGAAGCTTGCTGCATCCTGCACAATCTCATGCGCACCCACTACCCAGTCTTGCAGAACAGGCTCGTGGACCTCCAGCAAGGCAATGGGGACATGGAGCCTGGGGAATGGAGGCAAGGGCGAAACCTGATCGACACTGAGGATGTGCAAGGCCCCAACAGAGCCTCACATGAAGCGAAGAAGCAGCGCAACCTCCTGAGACAATGGTTCAACTCCCCAGCTGGAGCAGTGGAGTGGCAAGACAGGATGGTAGATGCTTAATGGATGCTTCCTTCAGCCTGTCTCATCACATGGATGAGATTGGGCCATGTATGTTTGGTTGGCCTACAATGAACAGGGAGTTTAATAAAGAGTTGTGTTTATGTTGACATGTGTGGATGATTGATTATATCGTTATTGATAATAAAGGGCCATAGGTGTGGCACCTGGTAGGATGGACCATACAGTCCCACTATGCTTGCACTGGAGGTTTATCTGTCCCACTGCTATCCTAACCCATCCCACAGGTATCCTAACCCATTCCAAAGCTATCCTTACCCATCCTACAAGCAAGCAAAGGCTTAAACCATTTCTAAAAGTTTCCAGCAAGACTTTATTGAAAAAAAGAAATGAAGCAAGTGTGTGAATCAAAACTAGACTTAACAACAAGCTATAAGATTAACAACAAGCTATAAGACAAAAATGAGTCTCTGGCACTCCTCTTGGTCGCTCAGTCTCAGGGGTGAAGGGTGCAGGTGGTGTGGAGGTGACTGGTGCTGGAGTGCTTGTCATCAGCTCCTCCAGAAGCAGAAGCAGCAGAAGCCCCAGCCCCAGAAGAGTGAGCCCGTGCTGCAGAAGCCCCAGAAGAACCAGAGTGAGGGCCAGGGGGCGGGATGGTAGCCCTGTCCCTCTTGCAAGGGCTGGCAGCAGATGGCTGAGGCTTGCTGTGCTTCCGCATGGTTGTGGGGTTGCTGGCTAGCAGGGAGGCTGGCAGGAACCAAGGCTGGCAGGGAGGCTGGCACCAAGACAGGCACCAAGGCTGGCAGGAAGGCTGGCAGGGAGGCTGGCACCAAGGCAGGCACCAAGGCTGGCAGGAAGACTGGTAGGGAGGCTGGCAGGAATGCTGGCAGGCAGGCAGGCAGGCTGGCACCAAGGCTTGCAGGAAGGCTGGCACCAGGGAAGGCACCAAGGCTGTCAGGGAGGCAGGCACCAAGGCTGGCAGGAAGACATGCACCAAGGCTGGCAGGAAGGCAGGCAGCAAGGCTGTCAGGCAGACCCACTG
This sequence comes from Laticauda colubrina, assembly GCA_015471245.1. NCBI lineage: Eukaryota > Metazoa > Chordata > Lepidosauria > Squamata > Elapidae > Laticauda > Laticauda colubrina. The sequence continues at coordinate 12,022,320 of BLBF01000040.1, read as the reverse complement.
GCAGCAAGGCTGGCAGGGAGGCTGGCAGCAATGCTGGCAGGGAGGCTGGCAGCAATGCTGGCAGGGAGGCTGGCAGCAAGGCTGGTAGCAAGACTGGCAGCAAGGCTGGCAGGCAGACATGCAGGCAGGGCAGGCAAGGCAGTTGATGTGTCTGGCAGCAGGTCTTTCCTCTGAATGGCGACCTGCTTCCGAGCTGCTTCTGTTATATCCGCGGGGCTGACGCAATGCATCCTCCCCGCATGCGCAATTAACGCCAGGCATCCATTAGGCTTCCACTCTGCATCCACTGTGCATCCGCTTCATCCATTTGGCATCCACTCTGCATCCGCTGTATCCGTTCTGTGTCCGCTTTGCTGAGGCCCCCCGGAAGCCTAGCGGATGTGCCATCCGCTCCCATCCGCTTCCATCTGCTGGGCTTCCGTTCTGCATCTGCTTTACATCCGCCCTGCGTCCTCCCCGCGTCCATGTTATCCGCTCCGGTTATGCAAATTTTTGCCCCTTTTGAGAGCGGATAACAATGGATGGAACATTTTGCTCGTCCGCTGTGTCCTTTTTGAATCCGTTGGGCAGTGTGACATGGGCTTAAGGGAGGTTTATGGATAGCTGCTTTGTGGGTTCAATTTCATTCAATCAGGTGCTAGCCAGGTAGGATAAACTTTGTTTCTACCAACCTTTGGACTGTCTGAAGCAGAGGTGGTATTCAGCAGGTTCTGACCAGTTCTGGAGAACCAGTAGCAGAAATTTTGAGTAGTTCAGAGAACGGCAAATACCACCTCTGACTGGCCCCACCCCCATCTATTCTCTGCCTCCCAAGTCCCAGCTGATTTCTGGGTCTTCTTTTGTTGCCCTGCACAGGAGAACGGAGCTGGAGAGCAGGTTAGTGAGTTGGGAAGGAAATGAAGATTTTGCAGTAACCTTCCCCTGTCATGCTCACTAAGCCACACCCACTAAGCCAACCAAGCCACGCCCACAGAACTGATAGTAAAGTTTTCTGAATCCCACCATTGGTCTGAAGGTTTAGTTTGAAAGCTGTTTGATATACTCAGTTGTTTCAGTGCAGCAGATTGAAGCAACAGCTTTAAATTGATTTGAATATTTGATGGATTTGATAGACCACACACATCAATGGTGAGATTCAATTTTTTTTACTACCGGTTCTGTGGGCATTGCTTGGTGGGAATGGCAGAGAAAGGATACTATAAAATGTCCAGTCAGAGGTGATATTTGCCAGTTCTTCGAACTACTCAGAATGTCCACTACTGGTTCTCCAGAAGTGGTCAGAATCTGCTGAATACCACCTCTGACACACATATTTGGTTGTCAGATCAAACTGACTCTTTATACCAAAAAAAGTCAGCTTCTTGAAAAGCTGACTTTAAACCACGTTGGAACCCAATTGCAGATTCAAATCCAGTTGAAGGTTCAGATAAAATCTTAAGTAATTTGGAAATTTAATAAACATGTCTCTCCTGATTGGGCTGAGGACCTAAAGTGGCATTCCATGTTTTAGACGGTCAAGGGACTATGAAGAAGATCCCACTTCCACAGTGTAGTACTCAGTTTTGTTTTAAACTTATTTATTATTTCTTCATTAAATTTAACTTTCTAATATTTTGTATCTTTGTTTTTATTATTGTAAGCCATCCAGAGACCCTTGAAAGTAAAATGGGCAGTTTATAAATTCAATTTATGGACTATTGCAATGTCCTTTTCATAGGGTTATTTTTGAAGAATATTTGGAAGCTACAGTTGGTGCAGAGTGCAGTGGTGTGGGAAGATCTTAGGGCCCCCTAGGATGGCCCATGTACATAAGTAAATAAATACATTTGCTTTTCCCAAGTTGTTAGAGACATTTATGTTTGTACTTAATCTTGGACATACAGCAGGGAATTGTCAAAATGAATCAGATGCTGGCTTTCTAACTGAAAAGATCATGCCACTTATTCAGTGGGCCTGAATACAAAGAAAATGATTGGGAAATTCATTTGTGATTGAAGGTCTGCTCATTAACATTTCCATTATTAATATTATACAGGTTCTTGGAATGCAATTAAAAATCTTTGAAGATAAAAACACTTGAAATTTGGCTAGCTAAAGCACCTAAAGCCCATGTCACACTGAACCAACGGATGCAAAGAGGATGTAAAATGGACAAAAAACCTTGCCATCCGTTCGAAAACGCGATGTACTCACTGCCTCCGTTTTTGCTTCCTCTTTATCCGTCCAGCATCCGTTTCAAATGTGTGGATCAATGCTTACATTGTTATTGATAAAAAAGGGCCCTAGGTGTGGCACCTGGGAGGGTAGACCATACAGTCCCACTATGCTTGCACTGGAGGTTTATCTATCCCACAGCTATTAGCCATCCCAAAGGTATCCCTGCTCATTCCACAGGTATCCCTGCCCACCCCACTGCTATCTTAACCCATCCCACAAGCATACAAAGGCTTAAGCCAATTCTAAAAGTTTCCACCAACACTTTTTTTTAAAAAAAAAAAATGAAGCAAGTGTGTGAATCAAAGATAAACTTTATTGAACAACAAGCTGTAAAAAAAAAAAATGACCCAAGTCAAGTGTCCAAATAAAGTGCACAGGTAGCCAGCTACCCAGTCTCTGGCACTCTTCTTGGTCACTCGGAGGTTTGCCCAGTCTCAGGGGTGAAGGGTCCAGGTGCTGTGGTGGTGGGTGGTGCTGGAGTGCCTGGCCTCGAGAGGACAACAGGGGACGGTGTGTTGAGAAAGCTCTCGGACAGCTGGCTCAGCCCCCTGATGCTGAGAGGTCCTTCCTCCATGCCATGGGGTGTCAGCCCCAGTACTGATGACAGATGTACTGAGGCTGGCCTTGGCTGTGGGGTGGAGGAAGGAGTAGTGTAGTGGGGCTGTCTGGTCTGCAGCTGGGTGAGGACTGGCATGGGTGGCATCATTGGCGTGGGTGGCATCGCTGTCGTCGGTGGCATCATTGACGTGGGTGGCATCGCTGTCGTCGGTGGCATCATTGTCATGGGTGGCATAGGTGGCATCAGTGAAACAGGTGGCAACGGTGTCGCCCGATGACTCTGTGCCTGGACTGGGAAGGGCTGCTGCCTGTGCTTCTGAACCTCCTGGTAGCTGTAGCCCTGGTAGGTGAGGGGCTGTGGGAAGCCTTGGAATGGGAGGGACATCACCTGGGGTGGAGGAGCAGGCCTGGACTTGGTGGGAGTAGGTTCCTCTGGGTCTGGAGGGTTGTGAAGCAGCTTGGTGATCCATTCCTTCACCAGCTGGTACTGTGGATCCGCCATTTCCTTGAGGGTCTGGTTGACATAGGTGAGGAAAGGCTTGCGGTTGGAGGATGAGGAGTCAGTGTGGACCAGCTGAGAGAGGAGATCTATGCTGGTGCGGATGGTGTCCCTGATCTCCAGCAGGACAGTGTGGCTCTGCCCCTCCAGCTGTTCGGCTCTCTGCCTTTCTGCAGAGGCAGAGCTGGGGGTGGTGGATGCGGCTAGGAGTGTGGTGGACTCGATGTCTCCTTTCTCCCACCGCACCAGGGAGTCCTCTACGCACTCCACCATGCTTACCACACCTGTCCGCGGGTTCTCCGCCGTGGCACGCTCCACAGAAACCTGCCTGGAAACAGGGACTGACTCTCGGCCAGAAGAGGACTGGCTCTCAGCAGGCTGCCGGAGAGAGAGGGTAGACAGAGGGGCTCCTGGTGCTCCTCGGTGGTGGACTTCACCCTCCAGGAAGCTGCACCTGGCCATGACGTAGGTCTCTCTGCACCTGTCAGCTTCACAGTGGCCTGGCCAGATTTCTTCAGGTGCAGCTTCCCGTACCAGGTGTGCATGTGCTTCCACCAGCCGAGGAGCACCTCCGAAGTGTAACCCATACTCTCTGTCCTCTCTCTCCAAGCAGCCTGCTTCCGCTTGGTGTCCCTACAGCCGGTGTCCCTTCCACCACAGATAGTCGTTCTCTCTCAGCCACTCCAGCACCTCATCCTCGTGCACCTCCTCAATATAGTATTGCCTCCTCTCCCGTTGTCGCATACGCCTCTTCCTCCCTTTGGCTGGACCAGATGGGCCCTCATCAGAGGGGCTCCCAGGTAGTAGGGGCTGCTCCTCCACACCACCAGCAGCAGCAGCAGCACCAGCAGAATCATCATCATCATCATCATCATCATCATCATCCTCACCAGCAGGATCATAATCATCATCATCATCATCATCATCATCAGCAGCAGCAGCAGCAGCAGCAGCAGGACCAGCAGGACCAGGATCAGCAGCAGTAGAGTAAGCACCAGCAGGGCCAGCAAGTCCAGGAGCACGAGCAGGACCAGGAGCATGAGCAAGACGAGCAAGTCCAGGAGCACGAGCAGGTCGAGCAGGACCAGCAGGACCAGGAACAGCTTCAACAGAGTAAGCACCAGCAGAAGCACCACCACCAGGAGCAGCTTCAGCAGAAGCCTCAGCAGAAGCAGAGTCAGGGGCAGGGGGCGGGAGGTTGGCCCCATCCCTCTTGCCAGGGATGGCGGCAGGTTGCTGAGGCTTTTGCTTCCTCCCCATGGTTGTGGGGTTGCTGGCTGGCAGGGAGGCTGGCAGGCACCAAGGCTAGCAGGAAGGCTGGCAGGAAGGCTGGCAGAAAGCCTGGCAGGAAGGCAGGCTGGCAGGCAGGCACGAAGGCTGGCTGGAAGGCAGGCTGGCAGGCAGGCAAGGAACTCAAAGTGTCCAGCAGCAGGTCTTTCCTCGGAATGCTGGCCACGTTCGAGCTTCTTCCCTTTTATATCCGGGGGGCTTACGTAATACTTCCCCCCCACATGCGCAATTAACGGTCGGCATCAGTTCCGCTTCCGCTGTGCATCCGCTAGGCTTCCGCTGTGCATCCGCTTCATCCGTTCGGCGTCCGCTCTGCATCCAATGTATCCGTTCCACGTCCGCTTTGCTGAGGCCCCCCGGAATCCCTGTGGTTGCGCAATCTTCTCCCATCCATTTCCATCCGCTGGGTTTCTGTTCTGCATCTGCTTTGCATCCACCGTGCGTCCTCCCCGCATCCGTGTTATCCGCTCCGGTTGTGCAAATTTTTGCCCCTTTTAAGAGAGGATAACAACGAATGGAACATTTTGCTCGTCTGCTGTGTCCTTTTTGCATCTGTTGGCCAGTGTGACATGGGCTTAATTGCTGTCCTCTAATTTATCACATTCAGAAGTTTCTACAAGAGCATGTCAAAAAAGGAAAGATAGTGGCCAATTTTGTATGACACAAATAAAAGTTGTGAAATTTTGATCACACCAGCTTGTTCTTTTTTAAAAACTATACCCCTTGTTAGATTAATATATTTCTATTGTCTAGAAATATATGGAACTATCACTCCCCTATCAGACATGACAAATGAGTTGGCTTTGTTGAACCTGGAACCTATAGGTTGTGAGATAGACATCATAGAAATGTGATAAATAAACAAGGTTCATTTACAGTGAATGTCTGTATAGTTTCTTCCATAATGTTTGAAAGTATAATAATAATGGTATAATTGTAAGGGGCTGGTCCATTTTGTCACATTTACACACCATGTGTGTTCTGACCAGGTCAACTGGCAGGTGCAGTTACCAATAAAGTTTCTTTATTGCATGGCTTAACTACAACAGACAACCATCCAATCATGTCGGTAAAGCTCCACTCCAATTCTCTCCAAAGGCAGACATCCAAAATCAGAGCAACCTGGTCCCACAAACTAGACTCAATAGTTACAAGAGCCAATCTGCAAGGCAAGGAGGAACTCTGAAGTCCACAAACAAGATTTAGAGTTCACAAAATAAGTTTCAGAATCCACAAAGCAAAATCCGTAGTCCACAAACAAGGTTCAGAGTCCCCAAGACAAGGTCCAAAATCCATAAGAAACATGATCAGAAGTTCACAAAGCAGGGCTTATGAGGGCCAGGGCAGGGCTGTCTTAACATTATGGGCCCCGAGCAAAGCAGTTGTCCCTATGACAGCTACTCACAGAAATAAAAATGTCAGTGATCGATAAAAATAAACATATATCTGCCTGTTAGTATTAATAAAAAATGCAGTGAAATATAATAAATATATTGCTGTATTAATATGATACAAGGTGCATTGAATGATTAACATACGCAGATTAATATGGGGTCCCTATGCTCATGGGGCCCACAGGCAAATGCCCATCAGGCCCTTGCATTAAGACAGCCTTGGGCTAGGGCAATGCACACCGAAGGAAACAGTTGTTTCTGACAAACATATTTTCTCCCTTCATCTGACTAAATTGCCATGCTGGAGACTGCCAATCACACTCATGACACTTGTAAATCAGATAACCAATGTGACCAACAATCAACCCTGAAGCTGGCCTCACTGAAGCCATTTTGAATAGCAGTGGGATTGTGGCAATTCGGAGCATGTGAACCGGTACCTCCAAAGATCAGCTGAGAGCAAACTGGTTCATGTGGGTCCTCCCACCCACCAACCCCTGCTTTATCATCCCAGCTGATCAGTGTGGAAGAGCAGATTGCCGCTCCTCAGCTGTGTTACTTTCCCAAAACAACATAGGCAGTTAGGATTTTTGCATTACAGTTCATACAGCAATCACTGAACCGGTTGTTATAACAGCAGCATCCCACTCCTAATTTTGAGGCTTCAGTGTTACCATACTGGAACTGAGGAATAGGGAGGGGGGGGGGGATAGAAATAGCTGGGGTTTTGTAGCCCAAACAAATTACTTTCTTCTGGGAGTCAAGGACATTCTCACACTTGGTCAGAGAGAGGAGGAGTGATGTTACCCTGCAACCAAACGGCTCTTCAATTGGACCATTAATTGTTTGGGGAAAGGGGAAAAAAATTACTTTTAATTAAGTTAAAACCATGGGAACTTTCAGAGTCGGTTTTCACCAGACATATCCAGTCAAATTATTCTTTGAGGAATCTGCCTGCCTCAGAGTTTTATTTACTATGGGTGTATTATTTGGAACCCTGTCACTACCTCAATTTTATGAACTTTTTTGCAGTGGTCATTAGCAAATACCTTAGACATAAAATGACTGTCATGGTAGTTCAGTGAACTCATGGCTTAATAACAGGTAAAAAAAATCACAAATCAATGCAATTTTTTGTCAAAATTGTCATAAAACATAACCATGTCACTGTGGGGCATGCAAATAGCCATAAATGTGGCCTGGTTTACCAAGCACCTCAAGTCTGGTCACATGACCATAGGGGAATATGACCATCAGAACTTCAAATCCAGGTAAGTATCCCCAGGTAGGTCCATTGCAGAGGTGGTATTCAGCAAGTTCTGACCAGTTCTGGAGAATTTCTGCAGAAATTTTGAGTAGTTCCCAAAACCAGCAAATACCACCTCTGACTGGCCCCGTCCCCATCTATTTTGCCTCCCGAGTCCCAGCTGATTGGCTGGGTCTTCTTTTGTTGCCCTCCACAGGAGAACGGAGCTGGAAAACAGGTTAGTGAGTTGGGGAGGGAATGAGATTTTGCAGTAACCTTCTGCTGTCACCTCCACCAAGCCATGCCACGCCCACCAAGCTATGCCTACAGAACTGCAGTAAAACATTTGAATCCCACTACTGGTCCATTGTAATTTTGAATGCTCACTATGCGACCAGTCATAAATCAATATCTAATTGTATGTCTAACTCTTCCTTTCAGTTCAATCTCCCACATTAAGAATATGTAAATTGTGCCTTAACAACATCTCCAATAAACATTTATCAATGGCAAAATTACCAATTTTAACAGCATTATCCCACCCCTTAATTTTCTTAACAGGATATTTTTTAAAAATGACCCCAATTATTGCAAAACTGCTTACCATTCCACCTATAGATCAATCCCTTCAAACTAGGCTGTGTTTGTATAATCTGTATTCCCACCCTAGGTTTTGCTTGGTTGATCAGATAGAACCAATAGAAAAATTATGTTTCCCTGATCTGGTAAAGGTAGCAAATAAAAATCCAGCTTTTTTAACATGAATATTGAAATGAAAAATCAGGTCAGCCTTTGGGAACTTAGTTTGAAAAAGAATCAGAGGAAAAAATAAAAGTGCTGGTCTTCCAACCAAGAACTGGATCCTGTCATTTTTAAAGTATAGATTTTTTTTATTTTTTATAATGTATCATCATGAACATTGTGAAATGCTGATGAAATGTCAGGTAAAAAACAGCAAACAAGCAAAGAAAGATTGCCATGCACAGGACACTTAAGGAGGAAATTGCAACAATAAGGAGGAAAATACAAAATGAAAACAGATCAATTAAAAATAAAACACAAATGTAACTTAAAGTATGAAAACATACCTTCAAGATCTTAAGGCTAGGTCACATTGGCCGACAGATGTAAAATGTATGCAAAAAGGACACAGCGGACGAGCAAATTTTCCATCTGTTGTTATCCGCTCTCAAAAGTGACCCAAATTTGCATAAAGAGAACGGACAACAACGGAAATGAACAGACGTGGGGAGGATGTAGTGAGGATGTTAAGCGGATGCTCAACGGAACCCTAGCGGATGGAAGCGGATAGAAGCGGATGACACATCTGCAGGGCTTCCAGGGGAGAACAGCGAAGCGAACACGCAGCGGAAGGAATGGATGCAGAGCGGATGCCGAGCGGATACAGCGGATGCATCACGGACACCTAGTGGATGCCTAGCAGATGCCTAGCAGATGCCTAGTGGATGCAAAGTGTTCACTGTGCATGCAGGGAGTATGCATTGCATCAGCCCTGCGGATATAAAGAGAAGCAGCTCGCAAGCAGGTCACCATTCAGAGGAAAGACCTGCTGCCAGACACATCTCCAGCCAACAACCATGGGGAAGAAGAGGAAGCCTGTGCCTACTCCTGCCAGCCCTGGCAAGAAGGACAGGACCACCATCCCACCCCCTGGCACTGACTCTGCTTCTGCTGCTTCTTCTGCTGCTGGTGCTGACTCTGCTGGTGCTGGTGCTTCTGCTGGTGCTGCTCCTGGTGCTGGTGCTTCTGTTGGTGCTGCTGGTGCTGCTGCTGCTGCTGCTGCTGCTGTTGGTGCTGCTGCTGTTGGTGCTGGTGCTGCTGCTGCTGGTGCTGCTGCTGCTGCTGGTGGTGGTGTGGTGGACCAGTCCCTAGAACCTCAAAGCCCTGCTGATGAGGGCCCAGAAGGCCCTGCCAGAGGGAGGAAGAGGTATTCGCGAGAAAAGGGGGAGAGGAGACAGTACTCCATTGCAGAGGAACATGAGGAGGAGGTGCTCGAATGGCTGAGGAAGAACAAGTACCTCTGGAGGAAGGGACACAGGCTCTATCGAGACACCAAGCGGAAGCAGGCGGCTTGGAGAGAGAAGGCGGAGAGCCTGGGCTACACTTCGGATGTCCTCCTAGGATGGTGGAAGCACATGCACACCTGGTACGGGAAGCTGCACCTGAAGAAATCTGGCCAGACCGCGGTCAAGCTCACCGACCGGGAGACCTATGTCATGGCAAAGTGCAGCTTCCTGGAGGGTGAGGTCCGCCACTGAGAAGCAGCCCCTCTGTCTACTCTCTCTCTCAGGCAGCCCACAGAGAGCCAGTCCTCTTCTGGCCAAGAGTCAGCTCCTGTGTCCAGGCTGGTATCTTTGGAGCGCCCCGCGATGGAGACTCCCCCGACAGCTGCACTCCCCATGCCGGAGCACATGAAAGACCCCCTGAGGCAGATGGAGCAAGAAGAGGCCGCTGCCACCAGAGACCAACCCACACCCACACCCAGCTCCACCTCCACAGAAAGCAGGCAGAGAGGCAGACTGGAGGGGCAGAGCCACACTGTCCTGTTGGAGATCAGGGACACCATCAAGAGCAGCATAGATCTCCTCTCTCAGCTGGTACACTTTGACATACCATCCTCTAACAGAAAGCCCTTCCTCACCTACGTGAACCAGACCCTCATGGAAATGCCCAAATCCCAGTACCTGTGGGGAGGATCACAGGTCTTCTGCACCACCCTCCAGGCCCAGCTGAACTTGCTCTGACCCATTCCAGGTCTGCTCCTCCATCCCAGGTGATGTCACAGCCCTTCCAAGGCTTTCAACAGCCCCTCACCTACCAAGGCTGTGGCTACCAGGAGTTGCAGCAGCACAGGCAGCCCTTCCCAGTCCAGGCACAGGTACATCGCACACCACAGGTGCCACTGATGCCACCAACACCACCGATGCCACAGATGCCACCGACACCTCACCTCGCTCACCTGCAGACCAGACAGCCCCAATACAGTCCTCCTTCCTCCAACCCACAGCCAAGCCCGGCCTCAGAACATCTGTCAACAGTCTTGGGACTGACATCCCATGTCCTGAATGAAGGACCTCTCAACATCATGGGACTGAGCCAGTTCTCTCTCCACACACCATCCCCTGTTGTCCTCTCGGGGCCAGGCACCCCAATGGCGCTTCAGACCAGCACTCCAGCCACTGCCACCTCTACAGCACCTGGACCCTTCACCCCTGAGACCATGGGCATGCCTCAGAATGACTGAGAAGAGTGCCAGAGACTGGGTTGCTACCTGTTGACTTTATCTTTGCTTGGGACACTTTTCTTGGTTCATTTTGCTTTTTTAATAAAGTCCTACAGTTTGTTATTAATAAAGGTTATCTTTGCTTCACACACTTGGTTCAGTTCTTTTAGTAAATAAAGTCGTGGTGGAAACTTTTAGAAATGGTTTAAGCATTTGCATGCTTGTGGGATGGGTAAGGATAGCTGTGAGATGGGCAGGGATACCTGTAGGATGGGTAATAGCTATAGGATGGGTAATAGCTGTGGGATAGATAAGCTTCCAATGTAAGCATAGTGGGACTGTATGGTCCACCCTCCCAGGTGTCACACCTATGGCCATTTATTATCAATAACAATTTAATCATTCATCAACACATTTCAACATAAACACAACTCTTTATTAAATGCCCTGTTCATTGTAGGGGCCACTCAACATACATGGCCCAATCTCATCAGTGTGATGAGACAGGCTCAAGGAAGCATCCATTAAGCATCTACCATCCTGTCTTGCCACTCCACTGCTCCAGCTGGGGAGTTGCACCAGTGTTTCAGGAGGTTGCGCTGCTTCTTCCCTTCACATTCCCTTCACATTCTTCCCTTCCCTGTTGGGGCCTGGCACATCCACAGTGTCTATCAGGTTTAGTCCTTGCCTCCATTCACCAGGCTCCATGTCCCCATTGCCTTGTTGGCAGTCCAAGAGCCTGTTCTGCAACATTGGGTAGCGGGTGCGCATGAGATTGTGCAGGGTGCAGCAAGCTTCCACGATGTTCCTCACAGTCTCTGGGCAATGCTGCATGGTGGTGAGAAGTACCTGGAACCTGTTGGCCAGGATGCCAAAGGCGTTCTCCACCACCCGTCTTGCCCTGGACAGCTTGTAGTTGAAGATCTTCTCTTCACGGGTGAGGCATCTGGAAGTGTAGGGCTTCATGAGGTAGGTTGTGAGGGAGAAGGTGTCATCCCCCACGATGAAGTAGGGCACATCTTGCGTGTCATTGGGCAGGGGGTCTGGATCTGGGAAGCCCATGATGAGGTTGCGTTCCAGCCCCTCCTTGAGGTGACTGGCGTTGTATACCTGGGCACCTGAAGATGAGCCGTTGCCTGAAGCATCGATGTACATGAACTTGTAGTCAGCATCGACCATGGTAAAGAGGATGATGCTGAAGAAGCCCTTGTACTTGTGATAAGTGGACCCTGATTTGGCTGGAGCTTTTCAGGCCATGTGCTTCCCATCTATGACTCCAACTGTGTGGGGGAAGTTCCACTTCTGATACCACTGCTCTGCAACTTTCTTCCATCCTTCTTCAGTGGAGGGGCACTGGAGGAGCTCCTCCAGATATTCTTTGATGATGGCCTGCACCACTTCTCTGACCACAATGATGATGGTGTTGTGTGGCACCCCCCAGGCATACTGCATGTTCCTGTATGTGGTCCCTGAGGCCAGGTGGCGCAGAGTCAGTGCCACCTTCAGTCTAGGGTCCAGGCTGGGCCGGAAGTTGGTATTTGCCTTGGTCAACCTGGGTCTCAGCTGCTCCACAACTTTGTTAAACATGGCTGGTGACATCAGCACCTCAGCTCCACCATCAGCTTGTCATACAGTCTGTACTCGGCTCTTCTGGCGAACCATCTTCGGACCCACACACTTCTTGGGCGTCTCCTTTTCCTTGCGTAGAACAGGTGAAAGAGCCTGAAGAGGGCTTCGGACTGTTGTAGAATTATGGCGGCTACCAAAAGGAGTGTGTGATGATCCATCGTGGAGATGACTGGATGCTGTGGATGAGCAAGAGCAAGAGCAAGGCTGAAGAGGACTGCACAGCAGGGCTGATGGACTGAAAGTGAGATCCAGATGATTTCCTCCCCCTTTTTATAGGAAATATAGGTTTTCCACTAGGTGTCCTTCTGCATCCTCTAGGCATACTCCAGACATCCTAAATATCCGAGATACGTCCCCTATACAAACGTTTTTTTCCGTTTTAATGCTTTATATGCTAGCTGCATCTGCTTACATCCTTTCTATGTCCATGCTACTAACGCTGCACAGACGTTCTACGTCCGTTTCGCTTCCTCCCTCTTTCCATTTTCCATTGGAGCAGATGCATGTTGCACAGATGCACAGCAGATACCGAGCGGATACGGTAAACGTGTAGTAAGGGATGTAGAATGTTTGTTCCCCGTATGTGTCGCAGATGTCGAATGGACGCGGTGGAAAGTTCATCCGCTCAAAAAGTTTTGTGCAGCTCAAAACCTTTTGAGCGGATGAAATCTCAGTAGACGGATGCTGGACGGATAGAACGTATGAATTACGCACGCAGTGAGTACAGAACGGATTCATAGCATTAACCAATGGATGGCAAGCGTTTTTCTCCATTTTACATCCTCTTTCCATCCATCGGTGCAGTGTGACATGGGCTTTACATGCGGTAAAACCATCACATGGGCTTCCCATTTACATGGGATGCTCCAAGCCTGTTGACACACTGGTATGTGAATGGATTTCTGGAAAATCTATTTTGTATCCATTGGTAAGCAAATTTTGGAAGGATCTGTGGCAGTTGTGTCCAAAGTTTTGTGCAAGCTTAGGAAACTGTAAAAAGAATGTACAGCATGCTATACATTTAAACCTTTAAAAAAAAATATTTCAAAACTTAGTTGTCTTGAAGTCATTTAAAGTTGCAGGTAGCTATTTACAGAAAGCATTTTAAAACCCTAATTACATAAAATAGTTGCAAGGTTCAAGAATGATTAAATATGCTATTAACTAGTTCATTGTGCTCTATTTAATGGTTATTAAATTGCTAGTTTATAGAACATGCCATTTGCCACTTCCTTTATTTTACTGACAGACTAGAGCATTTTTTTTTTTATTACGGTGGCTTTAGGGATTGGAGTGGGTGGAACACTGCTGCAGTGATTTTCTAGGATTGGTTTTGCTCAAAGTTTTTTAGTAGGAGGGAAATCTAGCTTGATCCCTCACCTAATTTCTTCAGAATCCAATTCTTTTCCTGCTCCAGATTAACATATAATAAAATTGCTAATTTTATAGTGGGTTCAACACTGTCAATATGTTGATGGTACGAACCCAACTACATGTATAAAGCACAACACCAAATTTGTACATGGACCTGAGTTTGGAGCCTGTTTTTATTGTCATTCATGCTGTAGCAGAGGTGGTATTCAGCAAGTTCTGGCCAGTTCTGGAGAACCAGTAGCGGAAATTTTGAGTAGTTCAAATACCACCTCTGACTGTAGATTTTACAGATTTTACTCTTGCCACACCCACCAAGCCACGCCCACAGAACTGGTACTTTAAAAAAAATTGAATCCCACCACTGTGCTGTAGTCACATTTTCTTTGGATTACTGTAAATATGATATACATGACACTATTTTTGGAGACCATCTGATCAGCCTGATCAGCATACAGAAGGGTGAGAGATCAAGGGTGGGCTTCAAAAATGTTAGCAAAGCGTTGTCTGCCTGGTTGCTGGGTGGCAGAAGTGGTTCTGACCAGTTCTGGAGAACCGGCAGCGGAAATTTTGAGTAATTTGGAGAATTGGCAAATACCAGCTCTGATTGGAGATTTTACAATACCAAGCCATGCCTACATAACCAGTAGTAAAATTATTTGAATCCCACCACTGCTTGGTGGGTGTGTCCATAGTGGGTGTGGCCTAGTCATTTGAGTCATTTTTACCCTCCCCAGGCTCTGGAGGCTTTTCTGGAGCCTCTGGGAGGAGGAAAATAGCCTGCCCAGTCTCTGGAGGTTCTCTGGAAGCTGGAAACAAGCCCTTTTCCAGCCTTCCTAAATTTCTGGGAGGCCCATTTTTTACCCTTCCCTAATCATTAGTGTTCTGTATAGAATGGTATACTCCAAACAACGCAATCTGATTGGATAGAAAGACCAGTATTGGATTGGTTTGGATTGGACCAATCCAAAAGAGCCGCTGAAAGGCGGCAAAGTCAAATAGCTGCCATTGGCTACAAGCCAGCAGGCAAACCTGTATAAAAAGGCTGCCACGGCTTCAGCCAAACTGTTCCCTTACTTTTGCTTGACTTAATAAAGACTTTGTTGTTGGAACCCGGTCTACCTCGCGTTTTTCTGGATGGAACAATTAGATATACCCAAATCCTGCAACCATTCTTCATATGTTTTAGCTTCCAGCCCCTTAATAATTTTTGTTGTTTGTTTATGATGTAAAAGTCACTACACTTCTACACTAATTGTGTTTTTGGTTCTGGCTTTGTATCGCCTTTGCACTAAACCAAATCTCATTGTCCCGGATCTTAATGTTCTTAATGTGAATGATTCTTAATATGAATGGATGCATTCTTCTATGCATAGCCATCTCACCAGCTTCATTGCTTGGAACAGTAAGCCTTTCTGAAATAAGTAAACTATGGAAATAAATATGGGAGGGAGGGGAAAACTGTTGTGGCACAAAGATAAATTGCTGCGATCAGTATGTTGTATGCTTTTTTAAAGCAGATCCTCACATTGTTAAAGATATATCTTTTTGTTTATATATCCTGTCCTTAAATTTCCTATTATGAGTCTAAAAGACTATTGATTGTTTCATACCTTGAGTTTTTATTCATTGAGCTTGAAAAGACAGGAAAAGACAATATTAAATTATAGCAAAGCAATAGATTCACTCTATAGTATTCAGAATACAATGGCCAGTAAAGTAATATCTGATTTCTAGAATCCCTCTGTTCACCAGAGAGCTGGTACAGGAATTTTCTGTCTTAAAGGAAGGTAGAAAAGTAATAAAAGAGAACCAGATCAATGTTCTGGACTACCTGCAATACAGACATACAACTTCCATGTAAATCTGCCCTTCGTGGAATATCACTTGTGTGGATGTTCCTCATTTCACTCTCCTTTGTCCCTGATTGTTTTCAAAAGGTCCCTGTAAGCACCATCAGAGGAAGGTTACATTTAGCTTTGATAAACGACAACATTGTGATGGTATTTCTTTCTTTTTCCAAAGGCATAATTGATACTGCATTTTCTGAGTAGTTCTGTTTTCTGTTTGATGCCTAGCAACTGTTATGACCATCTGGCCTATAAGATCAAACGTTCACATTTTACGTTGACCCATTTCCGGTGATTACACATTAGAATACATTTAATACTGGGGGGGGGGGGAATCCAGAAAAATGCTACTTTGATATTCTAACATCAGAATGTTGTTGTCACTTCTTTGAATATTTCTGGTTACAGTGGTTTTATGTAATCCCCCTTTGAATTAAATTATGATTTTGAGAGTATATCTGATATTCTGGAAGAATCTTTCTACTGTTCTCCTCAACTTTTCATTTTTATCTTTCATAAATAAATAAGCAAATAAGCTTTGGTGTGGAAATGAGAGATTTTTGAAAAAAAAAAAAATCCTCTCCATTTCTCTTTAAAACACAATCCAAAACATAAATTGTCTCATATACAGGAGATACAGTAGATAATTATTTGTCCCTATCTTTTCCATCGGCACTTCATAAGTCTTAGCCTTTCCACATTGGGACAAGTTCTGAACTTTAAGTGCAGTACGGATGATAATTAAGTTGATACCTCAATGGCTTCTGATCAAACCGGAAAGAGATAACCAATTATCCGCCTCGGTAGCACAGTGGTTAGAGTGCAGTACTGCAGGCTACTTTTGCTGACTGTCAGCTGCCTGCAATTTGGCAGTTCAAATCCCACCAGGCTCAAGGGTTGACTCAGCCTTCCATCCTTCCGAGGTGGGTAAAATGAGGACTCAAAGTTGTTGAGGTCAATATGTTAACTACTTAGGGAGGGCTGTAAAGCACTATGAAGCAGTATATAAATGCTATTGCTATCAGTCTTGGGTCCTCTCTGTTTCCAACTATAACATCAATGCAGAAAAGCATTGTTACTGTGAAGGGTTAATAATATATATTTTATTTCTCTTTCATATTAAGAAAATTTGAGAAGTTTAGACTGATTCTGAGCTGGCCTTCTTGTTTTTCATTCTTTCCGAAAAAAGAAGAGGGCAGGATAATCTTCACATAAATTCAAAGTTTTTCCTACTGTGAAAATCACAGGTTTTCAATTCCCATCCCAGAGTCATGTATCAACCAGTCAAGATCAGATCTTGAGGTGCCCAGACCATAGTCATTGTGCCAAGTTTTGATTTAAACAAACAAACAAACCTTGGGGTTATTGCTTTTTGGAAGCTTCTGCATGAAACCTAGTAGTAGGTACTATGAAAACTGGCCACCTTTGGGACACCTCTGCTGTCATTATTAAGGAACTCCTGACACCTTGTAAGAGATTTATGAATTATCTTGCTTGGTATGCCTGCTTTTTTTTGTTATATTTTTAACTTCTTTTTCCTTGAGCTAATACTGAATCTTAAAATACTCTTATTTACTGGTTTACTTATTGTCTCTGGATCCAAAAGGACCAATTGCTTGGGCCTCTGCCTGACCCTTGGCAAAACATCAGGTTTTTCATGAGCTATTAGATGAAAATATAGAAATCATATCTGTAAATGATACTAAAATGTGTAGGATGGCTGACACCAGGAAATGTTGGATCCCATGCTGAAGAAAATATACAAGACTTCTTGGAAGGAACCCAAAGCAATAGTTAATTGCTTCTTTCGGTGGACTCTCATCAGACCCATCATCTAGAGCAGAAGCCTCCAACCTTGGCAACTTTTAGACCTGTGGACTTCAACTCCCTGAATCCTCAGCCAGCAAAGCTAGATCATATGAAAAAGTCAAGTGGACCAAGACTTTATGGTCTTATTCCAAGCCAGAAAAAGTAGACAAGTGAGAGAGGAACATTTCAAGCAGGAAGGACTTTATTCTATGTTCCTCTCAGGAGGAGTAAGTAAATCTCTTAACAGTAAGTTGTAAACTGTATAGATATACAGTGGAAGATGTGCTTTGCAGTGCCTCTATATACACATGGAGCACCTCTTGAACAAGCAAAATGCCTCTTGTGTTGGCATCATCCTGCAACGGCAGAGAGAACTATGTTATTCCAAAAACAGATTTCATCTGTTTGCCAACAGGTGCCCTCATGTCTTTTTGAGTTCATTTCCTCCTTTAAATGGGATATAAACCTCTAATATATCATGCTAATTTGTCTAAAGGTGCCAGCCAGAAGCAAGCATTAACTATTGGTGAACAGTTTTTTTCCCAATATTTTAATGAGGCACAAAAGTTACTCTATTCTATCATGCAACAGAATAAAGCAACCATATATAAAAACAAGAATTATTATCAATATGGCTCACAATGCCAAAGAGTGAAATGGGGTTTCTTTTTCATTTAATTAGTTTATCATTTATAAGAAAAACTACACATGTCCAAGATGATATCAGAATAACCCCAAAAACATTCCAAAATCAAATTATACCACTTGAATATTGTTTTTTTAAAAAAGATGAATATAACTACAATACAAGTATTCCACTAAATATCATTCAAAGCTCTTAGCCTAAATTCAAAATGGCTGGGAAAATTCAAACAAATTAAAAAGTTATCAGGATTTTACAGTAGCTAATATACATTGTGATGATATTAATCTCGCTTTTAACTCACCTTCTGTATTGTAATTTTGTATTGTTTTTGTATGTTATTCTGATGTCATTTTGAATTGGAATTGGGTGGCAAATTTATATAAATCAGCAATAATAATTTTAGGAACATTTTGTACATCTCTGAATGAGGAAATCTGGCCAACTTGTAAAATCCACCCAATAACAACTAATGTGTGTGTGTTTGTGCACACTTGCGCATACTACAGAATACTTCCATAATCTTTGTGAATTCTGCTAAGGTCTGACTTGATCTTTACAATTCTACATAACTGTTTTGTTAAATATTGATTTCTCTGACTTTTGCTTTGTTATCTAATGTCACTAGAACATAAATTTCTGAATGGTCTATATTTTTATAAATAAAGGCACAAGCTTTTTCTACTGATGCTTGAATCTTGAAGAATGTGCTTCCTTCCTTCCTTCCCTTTCTTCTTCCCTATCTTAGACTGAGACAATAGCATTCATCTCACATCTATTTAGCTTCAAAATCCAGATGAGGTTAACTATCAACTGCTCCCTTCCCTATGTAGGTATATATGATGGCACATACATAAGTGCAGATACATAGATTACATGAGGCTATTGCATCCTATACAATGCAAGTGTGTTTTGAACTATTAAAAATACCATTAGGTTCTTAGAATACCTTTTGAAAAGACACAATGGGGTTTTAAATTCCAAAGGAGAAGCTATTATAGGGTGAATGAATACAATGTAGTTACAGCAGTAATGTAGTTACCATCAGCAATGTGTCATTAAAAAAAGAAGTTTATTCAGAAGTCATCAAAGGTAAAGAATATTTGCCATACTTACCACATACAATAAAAGTCTGAATTAGGATCATCTTCATTCCCAGTGTATCTGTAAACATTACTTATTGCCTGATATGTATGAATCTATATTATTACATACTGCACTCACACATCCTAAAATATTTCCTAGGCAGCTAGGAATACTTCCTAAATACACAAATATTGAGGTCACTGTAAATTTGTTGCACTAAGCCAGGAGCTAAAATTTATTTTCCTGATTCCTCTCTTTCTCAAATTCCAATTACTAGGCTGGCCATATTAATTCCATTAACATTTATCAGTGACTAGGATGCTATTTGAAAACAAGAAATAACTAAATCATACAATTTAACAAAAAAAAAACACCCTTCAAAAATATATGACCATTAGCTAATAGCATAACATCACATGCATTTGGACTTAGCAATGCAATCTAATCAGCCTCTCCTCTGAGTGAAATGAGGAAATGATGAGGAATTGAAATTGACAAATCATGCCACTAGGGAAACTAGACCTTTTATGATTAGTGGCTCTACTTAAAATACCTCTTCCTGTCCCTGCTCTTTCTGCATATGAATAGAGAAGACTGCCACCACTCTTCGGATATTTGAAAACATCAATTCTGAGTTCCTAAAACTGTCTTTGGAAACAAAAGATGCCATAAAATTATGTCATTTCATTTTTTCCCCTAATTGAATGATTGGCATGTTCTCTTTGATCTTGCAAAGAACCTGAAGTAGTGATGCATTTCATATAATTTTTGAAGGCCCCATCTTAAGTTTGAAATGGGTGCATGGAGATACAATGAAACACTTGTCCCATATTTTATGTCCTAGCAATCTATTGCTCTTTGTGTCTTAATCTAACAAAAAAAAATTGTGTAATTATTCTACCTCTCTAATCTTTATTTGATTAGACAACAGCTCTTCTCTCACACCTTCCTTCCTTCCTTCCTTCCTTCCTTCCTTCCTTCCTTCCTTC
>BLBF01000040.1:11987484-11997992 GCA_015471245.1 Laticauda colubrina | reverse complement strand
CTTCCTTCCTTCCTTCCTTCCTTCCTTCCTTCCTTCCTTCCTTCCTTCCTTCCTTCCTTCCTTCCTTCCTTCCTTCCTTCCTTCCTTCTCTTCTTTTTCCTTCCTCTTCCTTTTCCTTTCTTATTCCTTCCCTTCTTTCCTTATTTTTCCTTCCTTGCTCTTTTCCCATCTTTTTCTTTGTCTTTCCTCTGTCTCTTTCTCCTTTCCTGTCCCTTCTTGCATGCTCAAATGCAAAAGGAGAAACATTTTCCTTTTGTTTTGTTTTCAGTTTATTTTGATAGCCCTCTGACACCCTGTTTTTGACCTCAATGGCCTCCTGCAGCCTTCTGCCAGCAAAAATGGAGCTCAAGGCGGACGCATGCGGGCTCCATTTTCACTGACAGAGGCACCACAGGCCAAATCTAAGCCTTTGCTATTGCCAGGCTGGTCCTGCAAGCCAGATCTGCACCCTGTGGGCCAGATATGGCCCATAGGCCTTGAGTTTGACACCCATCCAGGGTCCTTTCCAGCTCTGTCATCCTGTTACTCTTCTCCTCAAAATGGCTGGGACATATATGTGTCCTTCAAATATCTGCATAATACAGAGTAAGAACTGTCCAGATAAAGACATGTTACAGAGACAGGATATTTCTTGATAGCATATGGTAGAATATTGAAAAAAAGCTATCATATGATAATTATTATTTCCTGCATAACTGTCCAACTATTTACAAAGACTGCACTATTACTATTAACCTTTTCATCACTCCTTCTCACCATCCCCTCCCACTTGAGACTGTATAACTGTAACCTTGTTGCTTGTATCCTTACGATCTATATTGACTGTTTCCTAGTATGATTTGATTGCTTATTGTACCCTATGACTATTATTAATTGTTGTACATTATGATTATTGACTCTTGATGAATGTATCTTTTCTTTTATGAATACAGAGAGCATTTGCACCAAGACAAATTCCTTCTGTGCCCAATCACACTTGGCCAATAAAGATTCTATTCTATTCTATTCTATTCTATTCTATTCTATTCTATTCTATTCTATTCTATTCTATTCCAACCTAACCCAACCTAACCTAACCTAACCTAACCTAACCTAACCTAACCTAACCTAACCTAACCTAACCTAACCTAACCTAACCTAACCTAACCTAACCTAACCTAACCTAACTCCAGATGACACAAAAGAGAGGTCAGGCATGTTAAGCTGTGTTCTGAAGCTTTCCAAGGGATCCATTTTGATAGTATATTGGCTTGACTTAGCATAACAGGTTAGGGAGCTTTTCCAGGACATTTTGATGCCCAATGGAGCAAATTTTATAGTTCTTTCCTACTTTTGGAAACAGAGAAGTTATTCATTGTAAAATAACCTGAACCTTTTTATGATATCCAAGACAACTAGTACCTAGTGTAGTTGGGCTGACTGTACTGTGCGCTTAGAACCACAGAAATGATAAAGCACCAAACCCGGCTGATATTAAAAGCAAAACATTCAGAAATCCAAGTAAATATATTTAGATTAAAAGTCTTTATGGATTTGTGCCATTGCAGATGCTGAGATCTATCTGGATGGAGGAATAATGCATTTGCATGGGACTATTCACTGATAGAGAATTATGTTTCTATATGGTAATTCTGTGGATTAATTGCATAGTGTCGTTCAAATGTCAGTTACTGGCTTTTGATGGATCAGGCTGTGTACTTTTTTGTGTTGGAGGAGAGTTAAGATATTGCTTATCATCTGTCTTGTGTACCTTTTGCCTGGAACAAAAATGTACAAGGAAGAGATGGGGAAAAAAGAAAAAGAAAACAGAAAGAAAAAACAGCCATCCTTTCTGGTGCCAGAGGCTTTGACATGATAGGAATGAATGCTGAAGATATTTGCATTCTCTCTTTCTGGAATGGCACACTGTGACTTCCCCTCCCTCCCTAAATATAGATCAGTTCATTTGCAACACATATGCATGCTAATTCCCTATTGTTATTTCTTGAGCAATTAGACTTCAGGAAGAGGTAAATGGAAAGTGCCAATTTAAGTTTTGAGGCCCTGATGGAAAAGCGGGGAGGGAATTAACACACAAAGACAAGTAATATTTGAAAAGCAGGCACACAACCGCATGAGAGTATTTCACCCCAGGATAACAGCTTGTGATGGAATTTCTGCCCATAAGGCTCCTTTATAGGAAAACAATAGCTCCGTGGTTGCTGGCAAAAATTTTCACCAAGGTCTTTTCCTGTGCCACTCAGACAGAAATCCATGTGATTAAATATCTTTTTGGAGCAGGAGACTTACGGAGTTCACCACTAGATATTATTGCTAAGATACAGTGAATTCACATATCATGTTGCCCAGGGGTGGGATTCAAATTTTAAACAACTGGTTCTGTGGCCATGGTTTAGTTGGTGGGCATGGCTTGGTGATCATGTGACTGGGTGGATGTGGCTTGGTGGTCATGTTATTGGCTGGGTGTGGCCAACTCAATATCACTCACATCGAGGCACACGTCTCCTCACCTGGCCTCCCATGACTGTGGGGATGCTGCAACAGTCGTAACTGTGAAAAATGGTCATAAGTCACTTTTTTCAGTGCCATTGTAACTTACAAAAGCATCTTATATGTGAATGTACAGGCCAAGAAATTGGAGCACAAGGTAGGTGAGAATCATTCCATCCATGGAGGCTTGTTTGTAGAATTGTGATTCCATGGACAATGAGTAAATAAAGCCAACAGGTAAAGAGAAAAAATTATTCAGTGGTGATATCTCTTCCACAGCAGGAGATACCAGCATTAGGGTGATTGTGCTATTTATAAACATGCCAGTTTGTAACAAAATATTTGTTGTTGATTAATATGGTTTTTCCTTATATGGTTAAGAGAAAGACAGACACGTACAAAGCAATGGTGGGATTCAAATATTTTTACTACTGGTTCTGTGGGAGTGGCTTGGTGGGCGTGGCTTGGTGAGCATGGCAGGGGAAATCTACTGTAAATCTCCATTCCCTCCCCATCCCACTAACCTACTTTCCAGCTCTGTTCTCCTGTGCAGGGCAACAAAAGGAGACCCAGCCAATTAGCTGGGATGCGGCAGGCAAATAATAGATGGGGCAGGACCGGTCAGAGGTGGTATTCTGAACTATTCAAAATATCTGCTAATGGTTCTCCATACTACTCAAAATTTCTGCTACCAGTTCTCCAGAACTGGTCAGAACCTGCTGAATACCACGTCTGGTACAAAGACACTTGGTTCCAGGTATGGTCCTTTAAGATGATAGTAGTCACTTTATCATCCTAAAACATCATGACAAATGTAAAGCATTATAACTTTGTATGTGACCTATTCATTTAGAGATAATCGAGAAGAGTGTTTACTTCTCCCTACTTTAAGAAAAAATATAGAGATAGATGTATGTTTATCTTTCCATCTCACTCTCTCTCCATCTATCTTTCTGTCTTTCTATCTACCTATCATCACTACATAGTTATTTATCACACTTAAAAACATTATGAAAATTATTAACATCCTTCCATAGTTTAACACAGAGGCCATCAGACAGATAAAATAACAGAATTGGAAAGTCTGTGGAGATTCTCAGTCATCCAGGTCATGGTTGTCCAAAGGTGCTTTTCTCTGGAGGTAACTGGACTTTCTTGTTCTTCCTTTAAATTTTTTTTTTTCAGCCAAAAATCTTTTTCAGCTCTGACAGGATAGTGAGGAATGGAAGGATTTATATTCTTTGCAGACAGCTGGTCATTTGCATCATTTTAGTGTTGTTGAAGCTCTTGGGGGTTTATCTGTGTCCTCAGGGTCACCTGAGTCGTACTTCTGGTTCCTGTAGTCTGCAATTTTTTCCTCTGGAAATTGATTCCTACTCCCAAACCATTCAAAGGGTGTTCATCCCAAATTGTGTAGCTAAAAGTGCTTTGATGGCCCTCTTAAAGGATGCAAATGACCATCTGTCTGCAAGGATTATAAATCCTTCCATTCCCCACTATCCTGTCAGATCTGAAGAAGATTCTTGGATGAGAAGTAAAACATTTTCAAAAAAAGAAAAGAAAAAGTCCAGTTGCCTCCTAAAAAAGCACCTTTGGGACAATATAATTTGAAGGGATCCTGGAGGTTTGCTAGTTAGTACAACCCCCTGCTCTTGCAGGAAACCTATACAATTTCAGTTTCTTTTTGTCGTCTTTGTTTGTCTTCTTAACTGCTGATTACAATTTATGTGCTTTGTGTAGTAGTTGATTTGTCCAAACACTGGAACAAAAGTTGAATTAAACTTGGATGAATAATGTTTAAATTCACTCAAAAGTAGAGAGAAAGCAAAGATATGTGTATGCAATTGAGAAATTCAGCAATTACTATGGAAAAGATTGGAACAAATTGTGACTTCAGTGCTTTCTAAAGGATCTAGTTAAATCTTATTTTTGCTGGATTAATAATTGAAGGACATAACAAAAATGTTAACTTTCAAGAAAACTCTGCTCTAGAGTTTGGAGCTGCTTAGAAAATTTATTAATTATAAGGTATCAACCTGGAATTGTTTGGAAGAAACTCCAGGTAGACTGATCTGATTATATTTCTTTTTTTTTTTAAATAAAGTTTTATTTAGGTTTTCAGAAAATATACAAATACAAATAAAATATCTTTTTTTGAGAACAGCATGCCCCTGGGTTATCACTTCTCCATACAGTTCAAACTCAATACATATTCATCTTATATATTCTAATTCATATCTCATAATTATTCTCACATTTTTTTCAATAGCTTTTCCCTTTCTTTACTTTCTATAGCCTTATTTTAAATTATCTCATTCCTTTCTTAATTCAATTACATATATTTTTCTAATTTTTAAAATCTTTCTAATCAATACTTTTATATTTTTATCTGTCCTGTTTACAATTTCATATTATCTTTTCTCATTAACCAAATTTTCCCCTGTGGTTACTAGACTGGAGTGTAACACCTTTGTATCTTTTTTCAAATCTTGTTTAAAATTTAAGTTGCACCTTTATAGTTATAACTGTCAGGCGGAGCTCCATTCAAAATCCAGGAAAGAAATACTTAGACTCTTTAGTTTAGAGAAAAGATATCTTTTACTGAAAGTGAAGTGGTAGCAACCAAAGAATTCTGAATCTGAGAAATTAGGCGCGCAATTCACATATACAAAGTGATGGAAATGTTCCCACCCCCAATAGTTCAGATGACACTTCCAATTAGAAGTTGTAAATAGGATCATTTGAGCATCTTCAGGTGATGATGAGGCCTCTGTCCGTTGACCTTGGCACTTTTTGATAACGGGTTGCAGTTGCGCAGAGAAAAGAAAGCTAAGCGAGAAAAAGAAACCCAACTCTATTGTATGCTTCTCCCCATTTACACAACAGAAGAATGTAACACCTCCAGCTCACTTCCCAAACTTTCCCTTCCTCCCCTTCCCCCCCCCCCATTTCTTATGACAGCCGAAAGATGCAAAGCAATAGTAGAAGATCTTGAAGGCTGACATTCGGCCCTCCTAGAAAAAGGAAAACCATCAGTCCTAGAGGAGAGAGAGGAGAAATATAAAGACAATTATTAATCATTCAACAATTACAAAACAATACACTCCTAAGGCATATCAGGATACTTGGAACGAAATGCTTTGATCAACTTAGGGGCTTTAACATCGGTTTCGTTAACCCATTCGGCTTGCGAAGAAGGGAAATGTTTCCAGGCTACAAGATACTGGAGTCGACCCCTCCATTTGCGAGAGTCCAGAATTTCTTTAACTTCAAAATGTTGTTCACCTTCAATCAGTATTGGTATGGGAGGGTCAGCTTGGATGGGTCTTAAATCAGAAGTACGTTCAGGTTTTAGCAAACTAACATGGAAAACCGGATGAATTCATCGAAGAGTTTTGGGTAAGTTCAGCTGGACTGTTACAGGATTTATAATCCGTTCAATCGTGAAAGGACCAACATACTTAGGACCAAGCTTCTTTGACTTTTGAGTGGTCTGCAGGTATCTGGTGGACAGGAAGACCTTGTCGCCCACTTTATATTCTTTGTGTGGGGATCTTTTCTTGTCTGCAAATTTCTTATGAGCTTGATGGGCCTCATCTAATGCTTTGCATGTCACTGGCCAGTTAAGTTGGAGTTGAGTTATCCATTCATCCAACGAATGGATGTTAGGTTTTTCACGAGGAAGTTCAGGTATGGGAACAAAATCTTGTCCCGAAGCCACTTTAAATGGAGTAAATCCAGTACTACTGTGTACAGAGTTGTTATATGCCACTTCAGCAAATGGTAGTAATTCGGACCAGCTATCTTGTTGATAATTTATGTAACATCTAAGATATTGCTCTAACACTGCGGTAGTCCTCTCACAGGCCCCATTAGTTTGGGGGTGGTGGGCGGAACCTAGTAACTTCAGGAACTCTTTCCAAAAGTTTGAGGTAAACTGGACCCCTCTGTCAGAGATTATGTGTTCCGGAACGCCATGTAACCTATAGATATGTGAAATAAACAGTTTAGCCAGCGTCTTAGCAGAGGGAATCTTGGAACAAGGTATGCAATGTACTTGTTTGGAAAACAAATCAGTCACTACCCAGAAGACCATGTTTCCACCACTTTCGGGTAATTCTACTATAAAGTCCATAGAGATTTCTTTCCAGGGAGTCGTTGGTCTAGCTACATTTTGTAACAATCCTACTGGCTTACCAGGAGGTCTCTTTGCTGAAGCACAAATTGGACAGCTAGCTACATAAACTTCAGTGTCCTTCTTTAAAGTAGGCCACCAGAATTGCCGCTTAACCAGATGTAAGGTCTTCACAAATCCGAAATGGCCAGCTGCTTTAGAATCATGAGCCTGTTGTAGTATTTGGCCCCTCAGCACCTGCGGCACATACAACGTGGCCCCCACCCAAGCCAAAACATCTCTAATTGTATAGTCACTTGAATGAGCAAGGAACCATTCGTCCAGTTTTAAAGCTTCTTTTAATTGTTCGGTTAGGTCATTCGATAAAACCACTTCTTGGTTCTTCCTTTGGGCTCTGGTGATCACTGGGGCAGCTAGATGTTTGGCTGAGACAACTGGGCTTATCACCTCCTGGTGCATACTATTATATTGGGGTAGTCTAGAGAGAGCATCCGCCATGAAGTTCTTCCCGCCTGGAATGTACTTCAATGAGAAATTGAATCGCTTGAAGTACTGGGCCCAGCGAACTTGTTTAGGGGACAGTTTCCAGGGCGTTTTTAAGGCTTCCAAATTCTTATGATCAGTCCATACCTCAAATGGGTGTTTTGCTCCTTCCAGGAAATGTCTCCAGGTCAGCAAGGCCCAACGAACTGCAAAAGCTTCTTTCTCCCAGATAGCCCATCTTCTCTCTGTTTCAGACAGCTTACGGGAGGTATATGCATAAGGCTGTAAGGTCCCTTTCTCATTGATTTGAAGTAATACCGCTCCAATAGCCACACCACTTGCATTGGCTCGAATCATGAAAGGAGTGTGCATATCCGGGTGCTTCAGCACTGGTTCTGCAGCAAACAGTCGTTTTAGCTTTTCAAAAGTGGCTTGGCACTCCATGGACCACTCCAGCGGCTTTCCTGGCCTTGGCTTCACCTCCCCTTTTGTTTTCAAGAGATTTGTGATGGGCATTGCTATCTTAGCAAATGTCGGGATGAATTGCCGGTAAAAATTTGCAAATCCCAAAAAGCTTTGAAGTTGTTTTCTCATGCGTGGTGGAGCCCATTCCAGAATGGCACGCACCTTCTCTGGATCCATCTCTATGCCTTCAGATGAAATGCGATATCCCAAATAGTCAATTTTGTCTTGGTGGAATTCACACTTTGACAATTTAGCATACAACTTAGCGGCACACAGTTTCTGTAGAACCGACCGCACTAACTTCACATGTTCATCCAGAGTTTCTGTGTAGATAAGGATATCATTAAGATAAACCAGAACCCCCCTGTATAAATGTTCATGGAACACTTGATTGATCATTTGCATGAATACAGCTGGGGCCCCTTGTAAACCAAAAGGAAGAACGTTGAATTGGAAGCAATCCGTCAGGCAGTTAAAAGCAGTCTTCCACTCATCCCCTTCCTGAATTCGAATTCGGTAGTATGCTTCTCTCAAATCCAACTTCGTGAAAATCTTTCTCTTCGCTAAATGGACCAACATGTCCTTCATCAAAGAAAGGGGGTACACGTTTTCCACAGAAATAGCGTTCAAATTTCTGTAATCCACCCCCAAGCGTTTGGAACCATCTTTCTTTTCCCGGAACAACACTGGGGCCGCTACTCGGGGTCTAGCAGGTTGAATGAAACCACGTTCCAGATTTTTATCTATAAACAATGTTAGCTCTTCCAATTCCTGTGGGGTCATTGAGTAGAACTTTGGTTTCGGGAGCTTCACCCCAGGCAAAATCTCAATAGCACAGTCTGTTGGCCGATGAGGCGGAAGCTCATCCGAGGCCTTCTCACTGAACACTTCTTTTAAATCCCAATACTCTTTGGGAATTTTCTCCTCATCTTTCACGGGCTCAGTACCTGTGGAAGCTATTTCAATTAGGTCCTCAGGCTTCGGCTGGGATCTGGCCCCTCCTCTCGGTCGCTGCTTTGTGCATATGCGCAACAACCCCTTTCTCCAGTTAACCTGGGGGTTCCATTTCCGGAGCCAGGCAATCCCAGTATTAATGGTTGCTCCATCCCAGGGACCACAATAAAATGCAGGGCCTCATCATGCTCTCCCATGACCATTTCTATAGGTTCTGTGACAAAACGGGCGGGGCAACCTCCAGCCACTGATCCATCTAGTTGGCAAAAGGAAATAGTTCAGATGACACTTCCAATTAGAAGTTGTGAATAGGATCATGTGGGCATCTTCAGGTGATGATGAGGCCTCTGCCCATTGACCTTGGCATATTTTGATAATGGGTTGCAGTTGCGCAGAGAAAAGAAAGCTAAGCGAGAAATAGAAACCTAACTCTATTTTATGCTCCCCCCTCCCATTTATACAACAGACGAATGTAACACCTCCAGCTCACTTACCAAACTTTCCCTTCCTCCCCTTCCCCCCCCCATTTCTTATGACAGCCGAAAGATGCAAAGCAATAGTAGAAGATCTTGAAGGCTGACAATAACATTCATTTTCTAACCTCTATTTTATAACACATACCTGTTTTCAACCAAATTCTGCTTGGTACATTCCTTTAAAAATTGATCTGATTATGTGTCATACTGAGGTATAACTTAAGTTCACTGACCTAATCTTGCTAGAAATTTTACTAGCATTTTTTTTTGAAAAATTGCATTATCCTCAAGACTAATTAAAAACACTTCATATCTGCTCTTGGACTTTAATAAAGCTTAAGGTATGATTTGCACCCGTATTTTAATATTCTGAAAATAAGTTATGAACTAAATAAGGAACAAAATGCCTTTAAAAATTCAATCAAGTAAATTGTCACTAAAGTTTTAAAACCGCTTTCATTTAATTATTGAGGAAAGACATATTTCATTTTGCAGTCAAAAGAATGATTCTATAATTGTAATCTTCATTTAAAATTACCCCCTGCAATGAAAAATGTGCTTATGATAGGGAAGTACCTCAATCTGGTTTGTAATGGGGTGACTTTTATTTAATCTATTAATGCTTCCAATAATGATGAGAAATGTGGATACTCCTGGAGCATTTGTGTTAATCAAATGACTTGGCACATATTGGAATTGTCCAAGTTCATGTCATTGCATTAAAAGGGCACAGCGATGAAATCACTGGCTTGTAATGTAGTAGTGATTGGATTAACTTGTCTATTGTGTACAGACTATTTGAAGACTTATTGGAGATAAAGTGGAAAAGATTAAGTCCAAAGAGCTGACCTTTGGCTATTATTACTCTTGAAAAGAGCTTACAAGCCTTTAGCGTAAGCCTACTACTCTTGAAAAGTGTGTGGTGTTAGAGTAGATCAGAGGTGATGAATGTCTTGCTAATTTGTCTGAAAATAATATCTGTTTTTCAATTAAATGGGCACTAGAAGACATATGCAAAGTCCAATGTGACCAGATTTGTGGCGCCTCTAAGCTTGACATTTAACCTTTACTTTATCATTCTGTACTGTCCAACTGACATTTTGACTCCAAGGGAGTACAACATTTTGGTAAATAACTGTCAGGTCTGCCTCCATTCAAATCTTAGGAAATAAATCCCCCAACTCCATAGATTTAGAGAAAAGGTACTTTTACTAAGAATGAACTGATGGCAGCAAAAACAAGGCAAGACAGTTCACACCAAAGTTACACACTAGAAGTTCCCTCAAATCCCTCCACTCCCAGGGTCCAGTCCATAAAGACCAATCAGCATCCAATATGATGTTATGGGAAATCTCTTCAGCAGATGTTTAGTTTAGCTTTAGCTTTAGCTTTAGCTTTAGCTTTAGCTTTAGCTTTAGGTTTAGGTTTTAGGTTTAGGTTTAGGTTTAGTGTAGTTTGGTTTAGTTTAGTTTAGTTTAGTTTAGTTTAGTTTAGTTTAGTTTAGT
>BLBF01000040.1:11962543-11979461 GCA_015471245.1 Laticauda colubrina | reverse complement strand
GCCTGGCTTCTTTTTAATATTACTTTGTATGTAGAATGTATTTAGATAACTTTAAAAAGAAGCCAGGCATGAGTTGTTGTTGTGGGAAAAATACTGTCGGAGGTATGTTTCCCACCTCATATATGGAACTCAAGGTGGTAAACATATCTAGCACTCCTTCCATTTTTCCACAACAACAACAAACCATGCCTGGCTTCTTCTTAAAGTTATCTGTCAAGATGGGATCAATGGTTTCTCTTAACATAATTTTGTGATTCTGTTCCCTAAAGGCCCTGTCACACTGCCCAACGAATGTAAAACGGACACAACGGATGAGAAAAATGTTACATCCGTTGTTATCCGCTCTCAGAAGGGGCAAAAATTTGCATAACTGAAGCGGATAACACGGATGTGGGGAGGACGAAGGGCGGATGGAAAGCGGATGCGGAATAGAAGCCCAGCGGATGGGAGTGGATGGCACATCCGCTAGGCTTCCGGGGGACCTCAGCAAAGTGGATGCGGAACAGATACAGTGGATTCAGAGCAGATGCACAGCAGATGAAGGGGATGAACAGCGGATGCACAGTGGAAGCCTAGCAGATGCCGAGCGTTAATTGCGCATGTGGGGAGGATTCATTGCGTCAGCCCCTTGGATATAATGGAAGCAGCTCGGAAGCAGGTCGCCATTCAGAGGAAAGACCTGCTTCCAGACACATCGACTGCCTTTCTTGTCCTGCCTGCATGTCTGCCTGGAAGCCTTGTTGCCAGCCTCCCTGCCAGCCTCCCTGCAAGCCTTGCTGCCAGCCTCCCTGCCAGCCTTGCTGCCAGCCTCCCTGCAAGCCTTGGTTCATGCCTGCCTGCCAGCCTTGGTGCATGCCTGCCTGCCATCCTTCCTGCAAGCCTTGGTGCCTGCCTCCCTGCCAGCCTTCCTGCCAGCCTTGGTGCCTTCCAGCCTGCCTGCCAGCCTACCTGCCAGCCTTGGTGCGTGACTGCCTGCAAGCCTTGGTGCCTGACTGCCAGCCTTCTTGCCAGCCTTGGTGCCTGCCTCCCTGCCAGCCTTCCTGCCAGCCTTGGTTCCTGCCAGACTCCCTGCCAGCCAGCAACCCCACAACCATGATGAAGCACAGCAAGCTTCAGCCATCTGCTGCCAGCCCTTGCAAGAGGGACAGGGCTACCATCCCGCCCCCTGGCCCTCACTCTGGTTCTGCTGGGGCTTCTGCAGCACGGGCTCGCTCTTCTGGGGCTGGGGCTTCTGCTGCTTCTGCTTTTGGAGGAGCTGATGACAATCACTCCAGCACCATCCACCTCCACAGCACCTGGACCCTTCACCCCTGAGACTGAGCGACCAAGAGGAGTGCCAGAGACTCATTTTTGTTTTATAGCTTCTTGTTCATAAAGTCTATTTTTGATTCATATACTTGCTTCATTTCTTTTTTTTTTAATAAAGTCTTGGTGGAAGATTTTAGAAATGGCTTAAGCCTTTGCATGCTTGTGGGATGGGTTAAGATAGCAGTGGGATGGGCAGGAATACCTTTGGAATAGGTAATAGCTGTGGGATGGGCAGGGATACCTGTGGGATGGGTAATAGCTTTGGGATAGATAAACCTCCAGTGCAAGCATAGTGGGAGTGTATGGTCCACCCTTCCAGCTGCCACACCTTTGGCCCTTTATTATCAATAACAATGTAAGCATTGATCCACACATTTGAACATAAACACAACTCTTTATTAAATGCCCTGTTCATTGTAGGCCCACTCAACATACATGGCCCAATTTCATCTGTGTGATGAGACAGGCTGAAGAAAGCATCCATTAATCATCTATCATCCTGTCTTGCCACTCCACTGCTCCAGCTGGGGAGTTGCACCAGTGTTTCAGGAGGTTGTGCTGCTTCTTCCCTTCATGTGAGGCTCTGTTGGGGCCTTGCACATCCTGAGTGTCTATCAGGTTTCGCCCTTGCCTCCATTCCCCAGGCTCCATGTCCCCATTGCCTTGTTGGAGGTCCACAAGCCTGTTCTGCAAGACTGGGTAGCGGGTGCGCATGAGATTGTGCAGGATGCAGCAAGCTTCCATGATCCTCCTCATGGTCTCTGGGCGATGCTGCATGGTGGTGAGAAGTACCTGGAACCAAAGGTGTTCTCCACCACCTGCCTTGCCCTGGAGAGCCTGTAGTTGAAGATCCTCTCTTCATGGGTGAGGAGTCTGGAAGTGTAGGGCTTCATGAAGTAGGTACTGAGGGAGAAGGCGTCATCCCCCACGATGAAGTAGGGCACATCTTGTGTGTCGTTGGGCAGGGGTTCTGGATTTGGGAAGCCCACGATGAGGTTGCGTTCCAGCTCCTCCTTGAGGTGACTGGCGTTGTATACCTGGGCATCTGAAGATGAGCCGTTGCCTGAAGCATCGATGTACATGAACTTGTAGTCAGCATCGACCATGGTGAAGAGGATGATGCTGCAGAAGCCCTTGTAATTGAAATAAGTGGACCCCGACTTGGCTGGAGCTTTGCAGGCCACGTGCTTGCCATCTATGGTTCCAATGGTGTGGGGGAAGTTCCACTTCTGATACCACTGCTCTGCAACTTTCTTCCATCCTTCTTCAGTGGAGGGACACTGGAGGCGCTCCTCCTTGTATTCCTCGATGATGGCCTGCACCACTTCTCTGACCACAATGATGATGGTGTTGTGTGGCACCCTCCAGCCGTACAGCATGCTCCTGTAGGTGGTCCCTGAGGCCAGGTGGCGCAGAGTGAGTTCCACCTTGAGCCTAGTTTCCAGGCTGTGCCGGAAGTTGGTGTTTGCCTTGGTCAACCTGGGTCTCAGCCACTGCACAACTTCGTCAAACATGGCTGGAGGCATCCTCATGAAGTTCTGGAATGCCCGAGTGTCTTCGTTCCTGAGCTCCACCATCAGCTTGTTGTACAGTCCGTCCTCTGCTCTTCTGGCGAACCATCTTCGTACCCAGAAGCTTCTTGGCCGCCCCTTTTTCTTCCCGTAGTAGAGTTCACAGAGCCTGTAGATGGCTTCGCACTGTTGCAGTAGGATGGTGGCTGCCAAAAGGACTGTGTTACGATCCACGGTGGACATGACTGGATGCTGTGGAAGAGGAAGAGTCAGATGAAGGCTGCAGAGGTCTGCACAGGTGGGCTGCTGGTCTGAAAGTGAGATCCAGATGTGTTGCTCCCCTTTTTATAGGTAGTATAGGTTTTCCGCTAGGCATCCTCTAGGCATCCTCTAGGCATCCTTTAGACATCCTTAATATCCGAGATAGGTCCCCTCTGCGGACGTTTTTTCCATTTTACATGCTTTGTTTTCGCTAGGCATCCGTTCTGCATCCGTTCTGCTTCCTCCCTGCATCCAAGCGGATGCGAGTTGCACGGATGCGCAGCGGATGCCTAGCTGATATAGCGGATGCATAACGGATGCATGACGGATGCGTAACGGATGCAGAACGGACGAATTAGATACATTTTCTGTTTTGAGCTGCTCAAAACTTTCAGAGCAGATGAAACGTCCATAAACGGATGCTGGACGGATAGAGAGGAAGCAAAACGGAGGCAGTGAGTACATCGCGTTAACCAACGGATGGCAAGCTTTTTTGTCCGTTTTACATCCTCTTTGCATCCGTTGGTGCAGTGTGACATGGGCTTAAACTTCATGCTGCCATCACATTTTTTGACATCTGCTTATCTGGCTTTTGAGAATTAAGCTTGGAATAGTCAATTATTATATACCACTTCATATTTTAATGGTTTAGTATAACTATATACTATATTTTCTTGGCTCAACTTCTTTAGTATCTAGTCTAATTTTCTATGTATCTATGTATCTATGTATTTATCTATCTATCTATCTATCTATCTATCTATCTATCTATCTATCTATTTCTGCCCATCTCCCTCAGAGAAAGAGAGAATCAATGTCTTTGTTATGTGTTTATATTGGACCAACATAATATCTGGATTTTCATATCATGATAAGTTATAATTTCACTCAGATCTTAGTTAATGCTCTGGTTGAAACCACCTAATGTGGTTTTCAAATCAGGGCTTTAGCATGCTATTGTTCAAACTCAGATAATTCTGGTTTATTCTCCAATCATGCTTAGGTAAACAATGACTTAATACAACAAGGATACTCATTCAGTATCCTTGAGCAACATTTCTTTTCTTTCTTTGTTTTTATTAAAAATAGATTCCAAGTTGCCTATGTATATAATCAGAAGCTTAATTTTTGTTGGAAAAGCCAATCTGTACATCCAATTGTGTTTGATATTGTTTCTTGTAGAGATTTGATACAGCAGAATGGAAAAGAAGATAGAGATGTTGCAAGAAAACTTCTGGGTCAGTGGACATCCTTTGGTCTTGAAGACATCCAGCTCATCAATTACACTGTCTTGCTTGACCTGCCAGGTTCTTCTCCAAATACAGTGACTCTGAATAACACTGGGGAATGCTACTATCCAAATGGACAGCCATGTCACAAAGAGACCCAAACTCACCACAGTCAAGACCTTCCATATGCCTATGCTGCTTACTCTGCCAAAGGAACCCTCACGGTAATATGACCATTTGTATGTGTTATATTGGTATAAAAATGAAGCAGAAAGGCAGGAAAAGCCCCACTTAGATGTAAGCCTGTTGAATGATATACTATATTCTCTTCCAATGGCACGAGAACAAGAAGACTTATGGAGGTCACCAATACAAATCATAGAACAATGTGCCATGTCTATGGAGATTCTAAATGATTCATGGTTGTCCCAAAGATGCTTTTCCAACTGGAAAACTGGACTTTCTTGTTTTCCTTTGAAAATGTTTCACTGCTCATCCAAGTAGTTTTTTGAGTTCTAACTGACTGGTGGGGAATAAAAGTATTTATATTCCTTGTAGTCATCTAGTCATTAGCACTCTGGAGGTCAGTCATTAGGACTCAGTTATTGAGGCCACTTGGGGGTTTATCTGTATCCTCAGAGCTATGGTGGCACAGTGGTTAGAATGCAGTACTGCAGACTATTTCTACTGACTGCTGGCTGACTGTAATTTGGCAGTTCAAATCTCACCAGGCTCAAGGTTGATTCAGCCTTCCATCCTTCCAAGGTGGGTAAAATGAAGACTCAGATTGTTGGGGGCAATATGCTGATTCTGGAAACTGCTTAGAGAAGGCTGTAAAGCATTGTGAAGTGCTATATAAGTCTAAATGGTATTGCTATTGCTCAGAGTCACCTGAAGTAGAGTTCAAATGGGTATGGAACATTTTTGGGACTGTTGAAAGCACTGTGTTGTTAAGAAGAGATAAGTAATGTCATACCCCTCCCCTCTGTTAAATTCAGTTTTAACAAAATGGCCTTTTTAACCCTCAAATCAATGGTCCACTCTGTCCAGAATGTGAACTTTGCTGTCTTCAGAAGAATGACTTTAGCCTTTCAGATGCAGATGGACTAAACAACAATTGCTGCTAGTTGCTGTTTCAACTACTGTTGCAAGTGAACATGGTCACATAACATCAAGCTTTACAACACCCTCACTTAGTGATGGGGTTACTTGTCCCAATTACCATTGTTAAGTGAGGACTACCTAAACACTAATCAAGATATACAGTCTGTATTTTCTAAACTAATCAAAGAAGTGTTCCCAACCACTTTCTTTTTTAAGGATCATGTAGTACACAATAATTTTGCTTGTTTAAATTTAGAATTGTCCATCAAAGAAAAGATATCCATGTATCCTTGATTTATTTAAAAAAAACCTCACTTAGGTTTCAGCCAGATTCAGTGAATGGCTTTTTTCAACATGGAGTAAAATGCACTTTTTAATAAGGAGAATCTACCAATGGGATTATTAATTAGAAGCAGTACAATTCACCCCTCCCCCTAAAAAAAAAAACTTTCCTCAGCCAAGATGGCTAAATACAACATGAGAGGATTAAAACATATAACCCTTATATACTTAACTTTATAGCTTGGATAAGTCAATTTCAATATTGTAAGATAATTCATTTATGAAGTAATTTGTGGATGTTTTTAATAAAAAAGAAGAAGCCCACATCTATATATTAATACATATCTAGTTTGGTCATCAGAGCCCACAGTTAAAGTATCCTTATTTATTTGAGATTATTATTTGTTCTCAAACTGTACAGACTAGAACTCACAGAGCAATTTTTCATCTGAAACTGCTACATGATTATACATACCCAACCTTTCCTGCTACTTGTATTTAACATTTATTTTATCTTAGGTGAGAACCAAGCATTGGTGTGAAGAATCTAACCCCAAAGGAATTTGTGATCTATATTTGTGCATAGAACAGGAGCATATGGGGAGATAAATTTACAAGCATCCCAACCTGCTTTTGAGCACTACCTGCTCTGGATATATGTAGGCCTCAAAAAGTGAGATCCATCTGGTGTTCATACTGTATAATTAATCTTAGGCACCTGCAAATGAAAAAAAATTAAGGCTTTTGCTAGAGACAAAGCCCTATTAAGTGTACCGAATTATGCCTCTCGACCATCTGAGTTAATATAATTAATGCTGTGATGGTGCAAGCTTTCTGCATGATGCCACAACTACTTATATCTTTAAGATGAGGAGGCTAATTCCAATAGTAAAATTTCCTTTTGAAAATTATAGCCTGATTGCTTATAATTTGCAATCTTTATATATCACATTGATGATTTTAGCATCTATGGTTATAGAATGAAATTCCATTGTCACTCAATCATCGTGAATATGTGGGGGGAGAAATTAATCTCCTATCATAATTATGCTGTGGGAAAGAGAGACAAATGACAAAATGTACATTGTAATGTCAAAACACAAAGCACACAGCTTACATGTTTGGAAGGCCAGGTTTGCCTCAGGATGTCATGATCAACATTTTGTTATTTTCATGATATCTGAAGTTATGCTTCCAACTATTGATGATGTTTCTATACAATAATAACAAAATAACAGAGTTGGAAGGGACCTTGGAGGTTGTCTAGTCCAATCCCTGTTCAAGCAGAAGACCTTATACCATTTCAGACAAATGATTGTCCAGTCTCTTCTTAAAAATCTCCAGCGTGATATATAAAGGGAACTCATTTCACTGATTAATTGTTCTAACTATAAGCAGATTTCACCTTAGTTCTAGTTGGTTCTCTCCTTGATAAGTTTCCATCAGCCATCCAGGTCATGGTTGTCCCAAAAATGCTTTTTCAAGAGGCAACTGGCCTTTCTGGTTTTTCTTTAAAGATGTTTCCCTTCTCATCCAAGAAGCTTCTTCAGTTCTGACTGGATGGGAGGGAATTAGATCAGGATTAGATTCATCAGTCCACCTTTGGGCTTAGATTTTTCACACCAATGCTTGGTTCTCACCTAAGATAAAATAAAGACAAAGGCTACTCTTTTGAAGACAGCAAAGTCCACATTTTGGGCAGAGAGGACCACTGGTTTAAAAGAGGGGTGCAAGAGGCCATCTATGTCAAAATTGAACAGCACTTTTTCTCAACAGAGGGGGAGGGATACAATATCATTTATCTCCAGTCAACAACACAGACCTTTCAACAGTTCCAAGAAGGCTCCAAACCCATTTGTACTACTCAGGTGATCCTGAGGATACCTATAAATCTCCAGGTGGCCTTAATAACTCACTAAAAGAATGCAAATGACCAGCTGTCTGCAAGGAGTATAAATCCATCCAGTCAGAGCTGAAGAAGCTTCTTGGATGAGAAGCAAAATGTCTTCAAAGAAAAACCAGAAAGTCCAGTTGCCTCTTGAAAAAGCACCTTTGGGATTTCCATCCATTTTTGCTTCTTGTCCTCCCTTTAGGGGCTTTGATTAGCAGGATTCAAAGATGCCTCAAGGTAGAAGGTAAGAAAAATAACCACTGTTTTCGGTTCCAAAGAGACCTATGGAAAAAGTGAGTCTGCTTCTTCCCTTTTCTTTGTCTTACTATTCTAGTGGAAAATTAAAGATGAACCATTTTGTACGTGAAAGTGCTAATCTGATTCTCTTCTTTATGCTTCAAAGATAACAGATCAATATACCCTTACTAAATATATTTATATAACTTAGGTTTGTATATTCCCACTTACAGAATGAAATCATGCTGTATTTTTAACACAATCTGTACAGGAAGAATATCTCCATAGGACTGTAAACTCTCTGCTTCTGAAACAGAGACTAGGAGTACAGATATTGGATATTATAAATATATCTCCATTTGTATGAGATGCAAAGGGGCTAGGTGACTTCACCTGTATCATGATATCATCATGTAAATTATGAAAAGTATTTTCTGTTCATAATTTTGACTCAACTAATAGAAATTGATGCCATAATCAGAATGATATTTTCCAGATACATGTTTTTTTTTTAATGACCCCATAGTCCCTTATATCAGGGTGGGGTTGGGGCAACTGAATGGAGCTGAGTGTTTACTGTCCAGATGCCCTTCCTGTTGCCAATGCCGAGTTTGCAGCAGATAATTACACATTTTGCCCAGAGAGAGAAATATCTGCCACTACCTAGGATTGAACTAGGCCATTGTACCACTCATACATATGTTATTTCTAAATGATGGTAGCAGCCTAAAATATTTAATATAGTATTATAATAATTTAATACATTATTTAATATTTAATATAAAAATATGCAATATTCTTAATAGTCTAACACAATATGCCAGATTGTGAGGTTGATTTGAATTTTAATCACTACCTCCTATTCTGTTTTGTTTATTACTAATTAAATTTGTCCAGCATGAAACAAACAAATCAACATTGAAATTTGCATGAAAATGTTACTTATTAGATTCATAGTCTACCTTTCCTTCTCAAGTTTATAGAGCAAAATGCCTTCCATTCACACCTACAATTAACCTGGGAAATATTGGTTCAGAGGTGGTATTCACCACCAGGTTCTGACCAGTTCTGGAAGAACTGGTAACAGAAATTTTGAGTAGTTCAGAGTACCAGCAAATACCACCTCTGACTGGCCCCGCCCCCATCTATTCTCTGTCTCCTGAGTCTCAGCTGATTGGCTGGGTCTTCTTTTGTTTCCCTGCACAGGAGAAGGGAGATGGAAAGCAGGTTAGTGGGGTGGGAGCGAATGGGATTTTATAATAACCTTCCCCCAGGACTGGGGAGGGAATGGAAGTTTTACAGTATCCTTCCCCTGCCATTTCCACCAAGCCACACCAACCAAGTCACACCATGCCCACCAAGCCATGCCCACAGAACCAGTAATAAAAAAAATTGAATCCTACCACTATATTGGTTGATTGTGACTGTTCCAAAGTCATCTGGATAAGTTTCATGGCTGAAGGTAGCCTTGAACATGGATGTCTCCCATTCTCATCTGTCAATCACCATATTGAGCTCAGACAGCCATATCCTATAGAACAGATTATTGAGGGAAAAGTTAATGATCTAAACACAAAGTAGAACATGGTTAGCTGTATTTCTTGAAACAATCAGAGTGATAACTAAAACATAATGAACGGGATAGATTTTTCTACATATCTTTTCCAAACTGTAAAGTAAAGTCAATGCTGGGATTGAATCTATTTCCTGGTGACTTCATGAACATTCATGTTGTATTTCTTGGCAGTTGTAGATAAAGGATGTGCATTGCCACCTCCTAAGATTTTTTCCTAAATCATTTGGGCTTTCCTGATGCCTCAATTCTGCTTAGTTTTTTCAAGAGTACATAGATAGTGTCACCTCATGAGGTTTTCCAGAATGTCGAAGAACAGAATTTGACATTTGGATTGCTTTACACCTCATTGATAATTGAGATCCCAAATGTTATTTTTCAAAACAGAGATGATTGAAATGGAGATATCAGATTTGAATTCCAAACCTGTAAGGCTGACTGGATATATTGAAGTGAGATTCTTAATAGGGACCATATCTTTATTCACCTTCACATGCAGGTGATGTTTGGGCTCTGAAATAATGTGAATATGAAATAATATCCTTGTCGGTTAACCGAGAATGAGCCTAAGAAGTGCAGAATCCAGTGAAACTGCATAACCCATTTAGCTTTTAGCCATGACTTTCGATATTGAAGATATTTACCTTTTTCTGCAGGAATTTATAAATATGCAACTCCATTTCACTCCCAAGGGAGTTTTGCCTTTCCTTGAACTTCCAGATCACCTAGAGATAGGAACAATACCTTCTCTTGTTTCATTAACCTTTCCCTTTCCCCCAAGCTTTAATTTGTTGCTTATATGCAAAGACAACTGCATTAAAAAGTCATATTCAACAGATGTCAATTGCCTGTAATTGTTTACAGAATAAAGGCCCTGTCACACTGCCCAACAGATGCAAAAAGTTTGTAAAAAGGACACAGCGGACAAGAAAAATGTTCCATCCGTTGTTATCCGCTCTCAAAAGGGGCAAAAATTTGCATAAACAGAGCGGATAACACGGAAAGGAAAGGACAGGGGCAGGACGCAGAGCGGGTGGAAAGCAGATGCGGAACGGAAGCCTAGCGAATGGAAGCGGATGGAAGCAGATGGCACATCCACTAGGCTTCCGGGGGACTTCAGCAAAGCAGACGCGGAACGGAAAGAGCAGATGCAGAGCGGACGCTGAGCGGATGAAGCAGATGCACAGCGGAAGCCTAGCGGATGCACAGCGCAAGCCTAGCGGATGCCTAGCATTCACTGCGCATGCAGGGAGGATGTATTGCGTCAGCCCCGCGGATATAAAGGGAAGCAGGTCCCAAGCAGGTCACCATTCAGAGGAAAGACCTGCATCCAGACACATCGAGTGCCTTGCCAGCCTGCCCTGCCTGCATGCCTGCCTGCATGCCTGCCTGCCAGCCTTGCTGCTAGCCTGCCTGCCAGCCTTGCTGCCTGCCTTCCTGCCACCCTGCCTGCCAGCCTTGGTGCCTGCCTGCATGCCAGCCTCCCTGCCAGCCTCCCTGCCAGCCAGCAACCCCACAACCATGGGGAAGAAGAGAAAGCCTCAGCCATCTGCTGCTAGCCCTGGCAAGAGGGACAGGGCTACCCTCCCACCCCCTGGCCGTCACTCTGCTTCTGCTGGGGCTTCTGTAGCACGGGCTCACTCTTCTGCGGCTGGACCTTCTGCTGCTTCTGCTTCTGGAGGAGCTGATGATGATGCTTTTGGCGATGGTGCTTCTGCTGGTGCTTACTCTGCTGAAGCTGCTCCTCGTCCTGCTGGTCCTGCTTGTCTTGCTGGTCCTGCTCATCCTGCTGGTCCTGCTCGTGCTCCTGGTCTTGCTCATCCTGCTGGTCCTGCTTTTGCTCCTGGTCCTGCTCGTGCTTCTGGTCCTCCTCGTGCTCCTGGTCCTGCTCGTGCTCCTGGTGCTGCTGGCATTGCTGGTGCTTACTCTGCTGCTGCTGATCCTGGTCCTGTTGGTGCTGCTGCTGCTGCTGCTGATGATGATCCTGCTGGTGCTGGTGCTGCTGCTGCTGCTGCTGCTGATGATGATGATGATGATCCTGCTGGTGCTGCTGCTGCTGGTGGTGTGGAGGAGTAGCCCCTACAACCTGGAAGCCCCTCTGATGAGGGCCCATCTGGTCCTGCCAAAGGGAGGAAGAGGCATATGCGACAACGGGAGAGGAGGCAATACTCCATTGAGGAGGAACA
This sequence comes from Laticauda colubrina, assembly GCA_015471245.1. NCBI lineage: Eukaryota > Metazoa > Chordata > Lepidosauria > Squamata > Elapidae > Laticauda > Laticauda colubrina. Next base: position 11,967,879 of record BLBF01000040.1, on the reverse strand, counting down.
CAAGGATGAGGTGCTGGAGTGGCTGAGAGAGAATGACTATCTGTGGCAGAAGGGACACCACCTCTACAGGGACACCAAAAGGAAGCAGGCTGCTTGGAGAGAGAAGGCAGAGAGTCTGGGCTACACATCGGATGTACTCCTCGGCTGGTTGAAGCACATGCACACCTGGTACGGGAAGCTGCACCTGAAGAAATCTGGCCAGGCCACGGTTAAGCTGACGGACAGAGAGACCTACGTCATGGCCAGGTGCAGCTTCCTGGAGGGTGAGATCCGCCACCGAGGAGCAGCAGCAGCTCCTCTCACGACCCTCTCTCTCCGGCAGCCTGCTGAGAGCCAGTCCTCTTCCGGCCGAGAGTCATCTCCTGTCTCCAGGCAGGTTTCTGTGGAGCCTCCCATGGCGGAGAACCCACGGACAGCTGTTTTAACCGTGGTGGAGCATGTGGAGGACTCCCTGGTGCAGTGGGAGAAAGGAGACGGCACGTCCACCACAGCCCTACCCGCATCCACCCCCAGCTCCACCTCCACAGAAAGGCAGAGAGCCAGACAGGAGGGGCAGAGCCACACTGTCCTGCTGGAGATCAGGGACACCATCCGGAGCAGCATAGATCTACTCTCTCAGCTGGTCCACACCGATTCCTCATCCTCCAACCGCAAGCCCTTCCTCACCTATGTCAACCAGACCCTCACGGACATGGAGGAATCCCAGTACCAGTTGGTGAAGGACCGGATCACCGAACTGCTTCACAATGCTCCAGACCCAGAGGAACCTGCTCCCACCCAGTCCAGGTCTGCTTCTCCACCCCAGGTGATGTCCCTCCCATTCCAAGGCTTTCCACAGGCCCTCACCTATCAGGGCTATGGCTACCAGGAGGTCCAGCAGCACAGGCAGCAGCCCTTCCCAGTCCAGGCACAGACTCATCGGACGCCACTGTTGCCACCGGTTCCACTTATGCCACCGATGCCACCCATGACACTGATGCCACCGATGCCACCGATGCCACCCACACCACAGATGCCACCCATGCCAGTCCTCACCCAGCTGCAGACCAGACAGCCCCACTACAATGCTCCTTCCTCCACCCCACAGTCAAGCCTGGCCTCAGTACATCTGTCCTCGGTACTGGGGCTGACATCCCATGGCATGGAGGAAGGAGCTCTCAACATCACGGGGCTGAGCCAGCTGTCTGAGAGCTTCCTCAACACACCATCACCTGTTGTCCTCTCAGGGCCAGGCACCCCAATGACGCTTCAGACCAGCACTCCAGCAGCAGCCACCTCCACAGCACCTGGACCCTTCACCCCTGAGATTGGGCACACCTCTGAGTGACCGATAAGAGTGCCAGAGACTGGGTGGCTACCTGTAGACTTTATTTGGACACTTGACTTGGGTCATTTTTCTTTTACAGCTTGTTATTAATAAAGTTTATCTTTGCTTCACACACTTGCTTCATTTATTTTTTTCAATAAAGTCTAGGTGGAAACTTTTAGAAATGGTTTAAGCCTTTGCATGCTTGTGGGATGGGTAAGGATAGCAGTGGGATGGGCAGGGATACCTTTGGGATGGGTAAGGATAACAGTAGGATGGGCAGGGATACCTTTGGGATGGGTTAAGATAGTTGTGGGATAGATAAACCTCCAGTGCAAGCATAGTGGGACTGTATGGTCTACCCTCCCAGGTGCCAAACCTTTGGCCCTTCATTATCAATAACAATGTAAGCATTGATCCACACATGTCAACATAAACACAACTCTTTATTAAATGCCCTGCTCATTGTAGGCCCACCCAACATACATGGCCCAATCTCATCAGTGTGATGAGACAGGCTGAAGGAAGCATCCATTAATCATCTACCATCCTGTCTTGCCACTCCACCGCTCCAGCTGGGGAGTTGCACCAGTGTTTCAGGAGGTTTCGCTGCTTCTTCCCTTCATGTGAGGCTCTGTTGGGGCCTTGCACATCCTCAGTGTCTATCAGGTTTTGCCCTTGCCTCCATTCCCCAGGCTCCATGTCCCCATTGCCTTGTTGGAGGTCCACAAGCCTGTTCTGCAAGACTGGGTAGCGGGTGCTCATGAGATTGTGCAGGATGCAGCAAGCTTCCATGATCCTCCTCACGGTCTCTGGGTGATGCTGCATGGTGGTGAGAAGTACCTGGAGCCTGTTGGCCAGGATGCCAAAGGCGTTCTCCACCACCCGCCTTGCCCTGGACAGCCTGTAGTTGAAGATCCTCTCTTCACGGGTGAGGCATCTGGAGTTGTCGGGGTTCATGAGGTAGGTTCTGAGGGAGAAGGCGTCATCCCCACAATGAAGTAGGGCACATCTTGCATGTCGTTGGGCAGGGGTTCTGGATCTGGGAAGCCCATGATGAGGTTGCATTCCAGCCCCTCCTTGAGATGACTTGGCGTTGTATACCTGGGCATCTGAACATGAGCCGTTGCCTGAAGCATTGATGTACATGAACTTGTAGTCAGCATCAACCACGGCGAAGAGGACAATGCTGAAGAAGCCCTTGTAATTGAAATAAGTGGACCCCAACTTGGCTGGTGCTTTGCAGGCCACGTGCTTGCCATCTATGGCTCCAATGGTGTGGGGGAAGTTCCACCTCTGATACCACTGCTCTGCAACTTTCTTCCAGCCTTCTTCAGTGGTGGGACACTGGAGGAGCTCCTCCAGGTATTCTTCGATGATGGCCTGCACCACTTCTCTGACCACGATGCTGATGATGTTGTGTGGCACCCTCCAGCCGTACTGCATGTTCCTGTAGGTGGTCCCTGAGGCCAGGTGGCGCAGAGTCAGTGCCACCTTGAGCCCAGGGTCCAGGCTGGGCCGGCAATTGGTGCTCTACTTGGTCAACCTGGGTGTCAGCCACTGCACAACTTCATCAAACATGGCTGGAGGCATCCTCATGAAGTTCTGGAATGCACGAGGGTCTTTGTTCCTTTGCTCCACCATCAGCTTGTTGTACAGTCCGTACTCTGCTCTTCTGGTGATCCATCTTTGGACGCAGACCCTTCTTGGCCCCCTCCTTTTCTTCGCGTAGAACAGGTGAAAGAGCCTGTAGATGGCTTCACACTCTTGCAGAACGATGGTGGCTACCAAAAAGTGTTTGTTACGATCCAAAGTGGACATGACTGGATGCTGTGGAAGAGCAAGAGGCAGATGAAGGCTGCAGAGGTCTGCACAGCTGGTCTGCTGGTCTGAAAGTGAGATCCAGATGAGTTGCTCCCTCTTTTTATAGGCAATATAGGTTTTCCCTTATGTGTCCTTTTGCATCCTCTAGGCATCCTCTAGGCATCCTCTAGACATCCTTAATATCCGAGATAGGTCCCCTCTGCAAACGTTTTTTCCATTTTAAATGCTTTCTTTGCGTGCTGCATCCGCTTTCATCCTTTCTCCGTCCATGCTACTAATGCTGCACGTCCGTTCCGCTTCCTCCCTGCATCCGTTTACCACTGGAACGGATGTGAGTTCCGCAGATGCGCAGGGGATGCCTAGCGGATATAGTGGATACGTAACGGATGCAGAACGGATGTCCTCCGTATGCCTAGCAGATGCAGAATGGACGTGTTGGATACATTTTCCACTCAAAAGTTTTGAGCAGCTCAAAACTTTTTGAGTGGATGAAATGTCAATAGACGGATGCTGGACACATAGAGAGGAAGCAAAACGGAGGCAGTGAGTACAGAACGGAAGCATCGCGTTAACCAACGGATGGCAAGTGTTTCTCTCCATTTTACATCCTCTTTCCATCCGTTGGTGCAGTGTGACAGGGGCTTAAGATAACTTTCTATGTGTCTATGAAGATTCTCAGTCATCCAGGTCATGATTGTCTCAAATATATGTATTTGATGGGTTAGGTATGTTATGGATGGATAGATATTTTTCTATGTGTATTTCTAATAAATGTGTGAGTGTGTGAAGCCTGAATTTGGTCAGGTAGTGGAATAATTGGAACCTGACAGTGTGTGTGTATGTGCGTGTGTGTGTGTGTGTGTATGTCTGTCTGTTTGTATGTATGTATGTATGTATGTATATCCATTTCATAAACTCCCATGAATATATAGGCTATATGCATGAGCATTTTCATTAGTCTTACATATTTTAAAATGGAAGGTGGGATTTTTCAGATCTGAATGTACAGCAACATACAATACACAGACAGACTTTGTCCATTGCATTGAAGTCTCTAAAAAATGAAAGTCCACTAAATTAAAAGTCCATTTGTTTCTTAGAAGAGACTTTTTACTGTAAAAGCCAACTTAAATTAATGTGCATAATGCAATCAGAATGAACTATTTTTCACAAAAGATTTCTTGGACATATTACATTAACAGTCATGTGAAGTTGCATACTAAGACTCCATATGTTACCAGGCATTGTGAATCTAAACAGTTATGAAACGTGCCATAATTTCTTAAAGCAGAAAGTCAATTAAAAAAAGTTTCATCCCTATGGCTCCTATGTCAGTGACTGGAAATATTTTACAGGATGGAAAAATTGTCTTAGGCAAGTCTGACAGATCTTGGTATGATTCCTGAAGATGCAATTGGGAATGTTTCTTTCAAGCCCTGGCTCTATTTCCCTTTGTGATTTGTGGTTTGTTTATTTTTGGGAGCACATGGGAATGTGTGAGATTGTTTCAGTTACTTAAACAGCTGAATGTTTTACTCAGAGGTTTGCATGCTCTATGGCTGTGAGAACTCCATCTTCAATATAACAACCACAATCTTTTTAGCTATGCTTCTGTTCCAAATGTTTGAAATGGGGAGAACCAGACAATCTGCCATGTAGTTTCACAGGAGAATACCTGGATATTCTTTACAAACCTGTCTCTCAGATGCACATAGCAGAAACTGAGCCGGAAGAAAGTTCCCCCAAGTATAACACAACCCAGAGTAATCTCCCCTTGTCCCTTCAAGCATGATGAACAGAATACATATGGTAATGTTAGAATGAAGATTCTTGGGGGTGTGAATGTAGATGTAGATTCAGATGTAGATTATGTGTGCAGATAATGCTGTGTTGTTGGCTGAGAACCCAAATTATTTGCTGTGAACATTAAGTAGATACTATGGGGTAATGAAGATGATGGATCTGAGAAGTAATGTATCAAAGAGGAAAGAGTTGTGTTAGTAGGGAAATGCAAGTTATAAAGGAAGGGAAACAAATCTGCAAATGCATATATATATATATGTTTTTTTAAGCTTTCGCGGGTACTTACATGTGTGTTAGTATTATCCCACATCATTGTAGTTCTGTTAAATGTGTGTGTGTGTGTGTGTGTGTGTGTGTATATATATATATATATATATATATATATATATATGTGTGTGTGTGT
>BLBF01000040.1:11926973-11962533 GCA_015471245.1 Laticauda colubrina | reverse complement strand
TGTGTGTGTGTGTGTGTGTGTTTTCTTAAGTTTTCACAGGTATTTATATGCATGGTATTCAGCTTTGTTCGGGTATTTTTCCATGTCATTATAGTTGTGCTTTTAAAGTTGTAGCAACATTTCAGCAGAATCTCATCTGTGAATGAGATGTCCATCTGTGAATCAGGCTTTGGCAGCCGTTTCTGTTTTAAATTTGGTGCTAACCTACTGCTGTGCCAGAATGGTTTTTTCTTCATCCTAATTTGTAGGGAGTCTAGGTCTGTATTTATTGGTCTTGGAGTTTGCTGTGCTCTGCTTGATTGGTGTTTCTAATATCTTCTGTCTGTTTTGTAGCTTTTTTTTTTTTGGTCTTGATTGGCTGGCAACATTGTGTTTCCTGCATTGGAGGCTTTTAGTGTGGTTTGGCTCCTGGTAAATGGACGGCTATCACTCATGTAGGGCAGGACAGCACACATCCCAACATCAAATTCACTATGGAAATGGAAACAAACAAACAACTACCATTCCTAGATGTACTAATCTACAAAAAAAAAAAAAAACAGATGGCACACAAGGACACATCATATACCAGAAGAAAACACACACCAACCGTTACCTCAACGCCCAATCCCCCCAACCACCCAGCACAGATAAACTCCATGGCCAAAGCACTAATTGCCAGAACCCAATGCCTGGCAGAAAAGACACACAAAAAGACTGAACTATGCACCCTGACTAAAGTACTGACAGCCAATAGCTTCCACAAAAGCAAAAAGCAACAAAAGCAACGCTGCTTCCCTGGCCGCCGGAGAGACCGTGAAGCCGCCCATCCTTTCCACCCCTCGCCCATCCCATCCCCATCCCCATGCATTCAAACACTGCAGTGGAACGGGCATTAGGCAGAGGCAATGACTCGCCGGGGCACAGCTCGGAGGAGGACATGACGCAGTCCATTGCCTTGCCTCCCTGTCCATGGATGGGTGGGTGCTATCACTACCTTGGGCCGCCTCTCCTGGTGGCCCCTTTGGGTTCAGGCTGGAGGGACTTGGGAAGGAAGCCAAGCTTGGGTCAGCCTGGCTCTTTCACTTGGAAGGCGGGCGGGCACCATGGCTTGCTTTCCTGGCTCTGCCCAGCCTGCACGGCTCTGGCACAGCCCTGAGGGGATGAGCAGAGGGTCCAGCGGGGAGACGCTTGCTGCCTTGGTGAGAGCTCTGCCTCTGGGCAGGAGGGCCCACCTATCAGCTGCGCTGGGCGACCCAGGCGAAGCTCTTCACGCTCTGCCTGGTACCAGGCAGGGATGGCAGCTGGGTGTTCTCCTGGGGTGGATTGATCCTGCGCTGCGGCCCCAGGAGATTTGCCTCCTCACGTGGGGTTGGGCTGCTCTCTCAGGCAGGGGAGGCTTTGTCATACCGGTAGTAGGGTGTCATTTTAAAAAGAATTGGCTTTGTCTTTGAAGGCAAAGGGAAGACGGCGATAGGAACGCCTGAAGCCGAGTGTCTCCACCGGGCTCCGGTTGTAGGGAGGAGCCCTGGCTGGCTGCGCATGGCTTTGCCAAACACTGCGGCATTGCTCTAAACACCGCGGCAGCAAGGGAGAAGGGAAAGCAATGGTGGAGGAAGGTCTCCTGATACGAAGTAGCCCAACAATGCCAATGTCAATGCAGGCAGACCTCTTCAGCCTTGCTCTTGCTCTTCTACATCATCCAATGATCTCCACCATGGATCATTGCACACTCCTTTTGGTAGCCGCCATCATTCAACACCAGAACCAAGCCCTCTTCAGACTGTTTCATGTTTTCTATGCAAGGAGAAGGATACGTCCAAGAGCTGTCTGGGTCTGAAGATGGATCGGGAGAAGAGTGGAGTTTGGACTCTATGACAGGCTGATGGTGGAGCTGAGGAATGAAGACCCTTGTGCATTCCAGCACTTCATGAGGATGCCACCAGCCATGTTTGACGAAGTTGTGGAGCGTCTGAGATCCAGGTTGACCCAAGCCTAGCACCAACTTCCGTCCCAGCCTGGACACTGGATTGAAGGTGGCACTGACTCTGCACCACCTGGCCTCAGGGACCACATACAGAAACATGCAGTACACCTGGAGGGTGCCACAAAACACCATCAGCATTGTGGTCAGAGAAGTGGTGCAGGCCATCATCGAAGAATACCTGGAGGAGCTCCTCCAGTGTCCCAGCACTGAAGAAGGTTGGAAGAAAGTTGCAGATCAGTGGTATCAGAGGTGGAACTTTCCCCACACTGTTGGAGCCATAGATGGGAAGCACGTGGCCTGCAAAGCTCCACCTAACTCAGGGTCCAATTATTTCAACTACAAGGGCTTCTTCAGCATCATCCTCTTTGCCATGGTTGATGCTGACTACAAGTTCATGTACATCAATGCTTCAGGCAACGGGTCAGCTTCAGATGCCCAGATATACAATGCCAGTGACCTCAAGGGTGGACTGGAACACAACCTCATCATGGGTTTCCCAGATCCAGACCCCTTTCTCCCTCAGAACCTACCTCATGAAGGCCTACACTTCCAGATATGTCACCCATGAAGAGAGTATCTTCAACTACAGGCTGTCCAAAGGCATGGTGGAGAATGCCTTTGGCATCCTGGCCAACAGGTTCCAGGTAGTTCTCACCACCATGCAGCATCGCCCACAGACTGTGAGGAGCATTGTGGAAGCTTGCTGCATCCTGCACAATCTCATGCGCACCCACTACCCAGTGTTACAGAACAAGCTTGTGGACCGCCAACAAGGCAATGGGGACAGGGAGCCTGGTGAATGGAGGCAAGGACAAAACCTGATAGACACTGTGGATGTGCAAGGCCCCAACAGAGCCTCACATGAAGTGAAGAAGCAGCGCAACCTCCTGAAACACTGGTGCAACTCCCCAGCTGGAGCAGTGGAGTGGCAAGACAGGATGGTAGATGCTTAATGGATGCTTCCTTCAGCCTGTCTCATCACACTGATGAGATTGTGCCATGTATGTTGAGTGGCCCAAAGATGAATAGGGCATTAATAAAGAGTTTTGTTGATGTTGAAATGTGTTGATCAATGAATAAATTGTTATTGATAATAAAGAGCTATATGTGTGGCAGCTGGGAGGGTGGACCATACAGTCCCACTGTGGGATAGATAAACTAGAGGTTTATCTATCCCACAGCTATCCTTACCCTTCTCACAACTATCATTAGTTTATCTATCCCACAGCTATCCATTCCACAGCTATCTTTACCAAACCCACAGCTAACATGACCCATCCCACAGCTATCCATCCCACAACTATCCTTACCAATCCCACAAGCATGCAAAGACTTAACCGTTTTTTCAAAGTTTTCCCCAACACTTAATTAAGTAAAAAAATTGAACCAAGTGTGTGAAGCAAAGATAACCTTTATTAATAACAAACTGTATGACTTTATTAAAAAGCAAAATGACCCTAGTAAAGTGTCTTAAGCAAAGATAAAGTGAGCAGGTAACAACTCAGTCTCTGGCACTCTTCTCAGTCACTCTGAGGCTTGCCCATGGTCTCAGATGTAAAGGGGCCAAGGACTGTGGCTGTTGCTGGAGTGATGGTCTGAGGCGCCATTGGGGTGCCTGGCCCCGAGAGTACAACAGGAGATGTTGTGTACAGAAAGCTCTCAGAGAGCTGACTCAGTCTTGTGAGGTTGAGAGGCCTTTCCTCAAGTACCTGGGATGTGAGGCCCGAGACTAATGACAGATGTTCTGAGGAAGGGCTTGGCTGTGGGGTGGAGTAAGGAGAAGTGTAGTGGGGCTGTCTGGTCTGCAGCTGGGTGAGGACTGGCATGGGTGGCATCTGTGGCGTGGGTGGCATCCGAGGAACCTGGGTGTGGACTGGGAAGGGCTGCCTCTGCTGTGAGAAGTTCTGGTAGTGGTAGGCTTGGTGGGCGAGGGGCTGCTGAAATCCGTGGAAGGGCTGTGACATCGCCTGGGGTGGAGGAGCAAACCTGAAGTGGGTAGCAGCAGGTTCAGATGGGACTGGAGGGTGGTGCAGAAGAGCTGTGATCTTCTCCTTCATCGCCTGGTACTGGGCCTTGGGCATGTCCATGAGGGTCTGGCTCACATACGTGATGAAGGGCTTGTGTTGGAGGATGGTATGTCAAAGTGGACCAGCTGGGAGAGGAGATCTGTGCTAGCTTTGATTGTGTCCCTGATCTCCAAGAGGACAGTGTGGCTCTGTCCCTCCGGTCTGCCTCTCTGCCTGCTTTCTGTGGAGGTGGAGCTGGGTGTGGGTGTGGGTTGGTCTCTGGTGGCTGCCTCTTCTTCCTCCATCTGAGACGGGGATCCTCCACATCCTCTGGCATGGGAAGTGCAGCTGTCAGGGGGGTCTCTGTCGTGGGGCCCTCCAAAGACACCTGCCTGGACACGGTAGCTGTCTCCTGGCTGGAAGAGGAGTGGCTCTCTGTGGGCTGTCTGAGGGAGAGGGTTGACAGAGGGGCTGCTCCTCGGTGGCGGATCTCAACCTCTAGGAAGCTGCACCTGGCCATGACATAGGTCCCCATGTCAGTGAGCTTGACAGCGGCCTGCCCGGATTTCTTCAGGTGCAACTTGCCCTACCAGGTGTGCATATGCTTCCACCATACAAGGAGTACATCTGAAGTGTAGCCCAGGCTCTCCACCTTCTCTCTCCACGCTGCCTGCTTCCACTTGGTGTCGCGATAGAGCCTGTGGCCCTTCCTCCTCAGGTACTCGTTCTCCCTCAGCCATTCCAGCACCTCCTCCTCATAGTCTTCAGAAATGGAGTACTGTTTCCTCTCCCCCTTCTCCTTGCCTTGCCTCTTCCTCCCTCTGGCAGGGGCTTCAGGGCCTTCAGCAGCAGGGCTTTGAGGGCCTTGGGGCTGGTCCATCACAGCAGCAGCAGCAGGAGAAGCACCAGCAGCACCAGCAGCACCAGCAGCAGCACCAGCAGGAGGAGCACCAGCAGCACCAGCAGGAGAAGCACCAGCAGCAGCAACACCAGGAGCACCACCACCAGCAGCAGCAGCACCAGGAGCTTCAGAGTCAGCGCCAGGGGGTGGGATGGTGGTTCTGTCCTTCTTGCCAGGGCTGGCAGGAGTAGGCACAGGCTTCCTCTTCTTCCCCATGGTGTTCTCTCAAGATGTCTCTGGCAGCAGGTCTTTCCTCTGAATGCTGACTGCTTGCAAGCTGCATCCTTTTATATCCACGGAGCTTATGCAATTCATCCTCCCTGCATGTGCAGTGAATGCTTTGCATCCTCTCTGCATCGTATAGGCGTCCATGATGCATCCGCGTCATCCGCTATGCATCCGCTCCTTCCGCTATGCGTCCACTTCGCTGTTCTCCCCCGGAAGCCCTGTGGATGTGTCATCCACTTCCATCCGCTTCCATCCGCTAGGCTTTCTATGAACATCCGCTTTACATCCCCGCTACATCCTCCCCACGTCCGTTCCTTTCCATTGTTGTCCTCTCTGTTTATGCAAATTTGGGGCACTTTTGAGAGTGGATAACAACGGATGGAAAATTTGCTCGTCCGCTATGTCCTTTTTACATACATTTTGCATCCGTCGGCCAGTGTGACTTAACCTTTAGTAACATTTGCATGTCCCTATGGTGCTTTTTCAGGAGGCAACTGGACTTTCTTTTTTTCTCTTTGAGGACATTTCACTTCTCATGTAAGAAGCTTCTTCAGGATAGTGGGGAATGGAAGGATTTATATTCCTTGCAGACAGATGGTCATTTGCATCCTTTAAGAGGGTAGTTAAAGCACTTTTAGCTACACAATTTGGGATGAACACCCTTTGAGTGGTTTGGGAATAGGAATCAGTTTTCAGAGGAAAAAAATGCAGATGACAGGAACCAGGAGCACTACTTAGGTGACCCTGAGGACTCAGATAAACCTCCAAGAGTTTCAACGGCCCTCTAAAAGGATGCAAATGACCAGCTGTCTGCAAAGAATATAAATCCTTCCATTCCTCTTCATCCAGTGAAAGCTGAAGAACCTTTTTGGATGAAAAGTGAAACATCCTTAAAGAAAGTCCAGTTGCTTTCTGAAAAAAGCAACTTTGGGACAACTATGACCTGGATAACTGAGAATCTCTACAGAGTTTCACATTTGCATGCTTTCAAATTGCTAGGTTGGCAGGAGCTGGGGCAACGATGGGAGCTCACCCTGTTGAATGGCACTCAAACCTGGGCTGTCAGCTTTGCAGCCAACAAGTGCTGCATCTTAACTACCGAGCCACCACACTATCCTACATTTTAGTGCTGTATAATGAGGCTGATATTGGAAAAATGTTAATTTATGCTACATTTGAGAGCCAATTTGAGGTAGTAATGAAGGCATCAGGCAAGAAACTGGGAGACTGGGAATTCTAGTTCTTAAGCACAAAACCAGCGAGGTGATCTTGAGTCAGTCACTTTCTCTCAGTCCTAGTAAGCAGGCAATGGCAGGCCATTTCCGAAATCTTACCAAGAAAACTACACTGACTTGAAGGCACAATAATATGTTTTTTAAAAGGCTACAATTAGTCATATTTCCTTTGACCTGTTTTATCACACTATTAATTTATTTAATTTACTATTTCCTCCATCTGCTTTCATAGATTGTTTACCCTGAAAATTAAAAGTGTGATCTGGGAGAAAGTATGCATGTATGTATGCCTAAGTAAAGTGTATTAACAGTGTGAATACAAACATAATTAACAGAAATAGCACCCTATTCACAGGAAACATATTAAGCAAATATTTTTAAATTATCATATTAAGATAATTTGCATAAGAACCTTCATGTAACTTTTGAAACACAGTTATATATAAAGCACAGGAATCCTGTGTGATAGCAAATGGGTAAAAAAAAATCCTCAGAGTAGGAGGTAGGAGGCATTCTTACCGTAGATGGAACCATGGTGATGCAGTGGTTAGAATGTTCTATTGCAGCCTAATTCTGCCAACTGCCAGCAGTTCGACTGTCACCAGCTTCAAGTTGACTCAGCCTTCCTTCCATTCAAATAAGGACCTCAGGTTGATCAAATGAGGACCTCAGATTGTTGTGGGCAATATGCTGACTCTGTAAACCGCTTAGAGAGGGCTGTAAAGCACTATGAAGCGGTATAGAAGTCTAAATGCAATTGCTATTGTTATTGCTATAAAAGGTCAACACATTGTCTTTATCCATTAGTGAAGCACCTACCATATTGTCCTATAGAGTGTGGTAAAATATCACCAATCTCTAATGGACTTTAAGCACTATTCTTATGTATGTTATATGATCATGTTTCTCAGGCTAAATGAAAGCTTGTATATTTATGACTACATGCATGCTTAAAAAAACTTATAAAAATAAACAAATAAAAATAATAAATGGGAAGAGCCTCTAACAATACATGGGTGAGATTCAGAGGAATTTAGAGGAGAGGAGATGGGAAATTTAGATGCTATTGTGTGTCACTCTTCCAGGGTTTCATCAGTGAGCTATGAATTGTACTCTGTTTGAAGTGGAAGAACATTTCCATTTATAGAAATAAACCTGCAGATCTGTAATGAGGCAATGATAACAATATGGTGGTTTTGCTGTAGCTTGTTGTGCATTCTACTTATCATATGTATGCATAAGCTATTTAATGTGCTCATGCAAATGATGTCCATGGGAATAACATATTGTGAATATGTAAATGACAAAATAACAGAGATGGGTTTAGTCACATGTAAAGACAAACAGGTGATTATCATGCCAGTAATGTAAATAACGCAGATGTCTATGGATACCATCTGTTCTGATGAAGGCTTCCTAAACCGTAATTATGCAAACACTTATTTTAAAAACAAGACTTATTTAATTGCAACGCTAGGAATTATTTTCATTCCCAGCTGGAAATGAATCTCAAACAGTCCCCCGAGATAAGCACCCATCTTTCTTTTCTGTGAAGTGCTGCAAATAACAGAAGTATCAAATGAACTAGAAAAAAAACCAATCAAGGTACAAAGAGGTTCAAAAATGAACCAGAACCAAAAGAAATACTTTGCTTCCTGCAAAGGTTTCATCATCTTTGCCTGACCTTTATACCTTATGGGAGGGGCAATCACCTCCCAGCCTTACTCTCGAGTTGCCTCTTTTGTTTCAACTGATCTTGCCTTCTAGCAGCTCTGCGCATACGCGCACTGGGAATAGGCTCCCCTGGGTTCTCTGTCTCACTGCTGCCAGACTTTGGAGTCTCCAGAGGCAGCACACCACTCCCAGATGGTCCTGGCTCCATCTCTGCATCAGACGCAGGACCCTCATCCAAGTCCTTTCCAGACTCCTTGACTGGTCACCGTTCTTCCCCCCTGTCTGATTCCGCTGCCATCTGAACCTGCTGCTGGCGAACCATAACACTATATGCCTATTCATTCTTTATATATAGAAAAGGAACATGCTAATCAATAATCCATCTTTCTTCTCTTTCTAGGCTGATGTCTTTGATGTACAATATGGAAGTCCAGGAGATTTGCTCAGAATTAAACAGTTTACTAATGTATCCAGCAAAATTGCTCTTTTGAAACTTGGACATATGCCTTTGCTGTATAAGGTTAGTTCTGGATTTTCCCCAGTGCATTTTTTTTTCTGATTTTTGAATCGCAAGTAATAACTTGAAATCTGCGGTGTAGTTTTATAAAGCTGTATTTGATTGTTTCTTTCTTTATTTTTCTTAGTTCCCAATGTTATAAATGTTATAAACCTTTTCTCTAATGAACTGATTTTATTTTCCAAAAAAAGACAGAAAAAGAATGCTTGGCTCTAATTTATTGAATTTATCGAATGATTCCTATGATGAAATGGAGAGTTCAATTTATATACCTCTGATACCTTAGCCATTTTACTATATTTAATCTCTTGATCAAGAATTTGAAGAGGAGACAGTAACAGTTTTAGTTCAACTGACTTTGGTGGACAATAGAAAGTTATCAAATGGTACCTATTAGCTTGGTACATCAAATATCATAATACAGCACTCTAAACCAGCAGTCTAAACCCAAGGTACTTTGGGATATTATTAACCAAAATGAATCTTCTTCCTGTCTGTGGTCAATGCTCTCCTAATAGAAGAGATTTTAGAATTAGACATTGGATTAGGAAGCTTTCTGGAGCCCTTAGAGAATGGACTAAACCAATAATCTGTATCAGAATTACAATGAATAGTTGAGATCACAATTTATTATATATGTAGAGCTTTGAATAACAGTTATGATTATCTCTTTTTGCATCCCAGTGAAAGGTTGCTTAAAACATATGCAATTAATCATTGTTTTAAAATGTTTAAAATCTATAGAGATTTTCAGTCATTCAGGTCCTGGTTGTCCCAAGGGTGTTTTTTTCAGGAGGCAATTGGACTTTTTTTTTTTTTTCTTTTGAAGACATTTCACTTCTCATCCAAGAAGCTTCTTCAGCTCTGACAGGATAGTGTCAGAGCCTTCCATTCCCCATTATTCTGTCAGAGCTGAAGAAGCTTCTTGGATGAGAAGTGAAACATCTTTAAAAAAAAAAAGTTCCTTTGCTTCCTGAAAAAAGCACCTTTTGTTTCATATATGTTCTATAGCCGAGAAAGACTGTTAGAAATCAATTTCTGGAGATTAAACAACAGGTCACATGATTTATACTTGTTCTGTTATTTGATTTTTTTTTTTTATTTAACATATGGCTTTATTAGATTAGTCAGAAGGTTACAATGCTAATGTAGAGTAGTAGTTTGGCTACCTGTTTACCAGTTCTGTAGGTACAGACTTGCGCGCTTCTCAAGGTGTGCCACAGGAGGGCAAGCTAGCTTCACACTAGAAAGAAATATGAGCAGCTTTTTTGGCAGTGCCATTCCAAGGACCTTCTTTCTCCACCGAAGCCACATTGCAAATGGGCGCCAGAACCGATAAGGTTCAGAGCCAGCAAGATCCTAATCACCACAAGAAGTGTTGGCTAATCTCCCCACCAAAGTGGTACCTATTTATCTTCTTGCACAGAACGTGCTTTCAACCTGTGAGGTGAGCAGAAGCTGAGGCAAGTGATGGGAGCTCATCCCACCACACAGTGCTAGGACTCAAGCCACTGGAGCAGAGATTATCTTCTCTGTCATTAAGCCACTGATTTGGGGTTGAAATTCATAACATTTCAGTATGGATTTGCTGCTTGTCATACAGATCCAGATTAACATGGTTGGGAGGCACCTTGTAGGTCATCTAATGCAACCCCCCCCACACCAAAGCAGACCCTACATCATTTTGACAGATGATAGTCCAGTCTCTTTTTGAAAGGTTCCAGTGATGAAGGTCCCACCAACTTCTGAAGGCAAGCTGTTCCATTGGTTGATTGTTCCCACTGTCAGAAAAATTCTGCTTATTTCCAAGTTGAATCTCTCCCTGATTAGTTTCCATCCATTATTCCTTGTCTGGCCTTCGGGTACCTTGGAAAATAGCTTCCCCTTCCTTTCTGTGACAGCCACTCAAATATTGGAACACTGAGATCCTTTCTCCCCTGGTCCTTCTCTTCACTAGATTAGCCATGCCCAGTTCCTATAACTGTTCTTCATATGTTTTAGTCTCCAGTCCCCTAATCATCTTGGTTGCTCTTCTCTGCACTCTTTCTAGAGTCTCAACATCTTTTTTATAGTGTTGTACCAAAACTGAATGCAGTACTCTAGCGTGGTTTTAATAAGGCTTTATAGAGTGGTATTAGTACCTTACTTGATCTTGATTGTATATCTCTGTAAATGCAATTTAGGATTGCATTGGCTTTTTTGGCTGCTGCTGCTGCACACTGCTGGCTCATATTTAACTGATTGTCCACTAGGACTCCAAGATCCCTCTCACAGTTACTGTGATTAAGCCTGGTTTCACCCAATCTATATGTGTACTTTTGGTTTCATGAGTGCCTGTTTTCTACCTGGCTAAATCTCGAAAAGATACACCCAGAAACATAAACTATTACTATAGTCACAAGATCGTAACAGCCATCTTGACTTTTCTGACTGTCCTCCTCACATAGGTATCCCTGATTTCAGGTGCCCCTGACATGGATAGAATCAAAAGCAGGGTAATAGCTTGAAGGCACCAAAGTGCCAATTAAGGTTTAAGAAAGAGTATTGAATTCTTAAGTTCTTTGTGTCTGCATGACGGTGCAGAATAATAAGAAAATCTATGGCAAAATGATAAGGAAATCTATGCTACAAAGGAGAGATGCAGCAATCGCAGATGATGTTTTATTGCACATTTGTCTTTCTTCAAACATGGACTCGGAGAGGGCTTATCTCCCATTTCTAATTTTTTCGCATCCTACTGCTTCTTCCATCTGTTTTCTTTCCATAAAATAAATGTTAAGGTAGCAAAAATGGAAGAGCTGCACAATGTATTTTGATTCATAGCACTTGGAATTGAAACAGCCAATAAACAGGAGCAAGGAAAAAAACTGATCTAGGGAATATTAGCACAAAGCTTATAACAGTAGTCATTTTGAGATAGGGCTGAATATCAATTTTTGTCAGCTTTTCATTTTTCTAGTCATAAGCCTGCATTCATTTGAAAATAAGCAATAATCATAAAACAGCAAAAAAAGTCTGCATTTCCTGGTGCTCCTATTTCCCGGACACAGTTTTGTCTCACATGTGTTACATCTGCAATTATGTATTTTTCCCTAATGCATTACATCATTATTCTGTGTTATTTTCATGCAAATGTGATTGTTTGTATGCACTTTCCTCTTGTAATGATAATTTCATACCCTTGAGAACCACAACAGGTTACATGCAAAGTTGAGAGAAATTTTGGAGAAAATTGGATTTTGGGGTTTATGTTGGTCTGGAACAGAGGTGGTATTCAGCCAGTTCTGACAGGTTCTGGAGAACCAGTAGTGAAAATTTTGAGTAGTTCAGAGAACCAGCAAATACTACCTCTGACTGGAGATTTTACAGTATCCTTCCCCTGCCAAGCCCACCATGCCACGCTCACAGAACCGGTAGTAAAAAAAATTGAATACCACCACTGGTATGGGGATGTGTAATTTTATGAGCCTTACAAGGTGACACAAATAAATTTGTCCCTAGTTCTTATTTGGGAGAAATTTTAGGTAGCTGCGCACTTCCCCCCCTAAAAATATTCCTTGCCTTTTGGAGTTATGATTTCAGGACATTGCACAATTGAAACAAATCCATTTCCCCCCACACCTTGGTCTCAAGTGGCATCATTTTATAAAGTCCACAGGAGCAAGAAGAAGAAAAATTGCAAATATTTTTTTTTCTTAACAGCTGTGTAGTTAGAGATAGCCATGCTGTTTTCTATTGTTATGTGATCAGAGATCAGATTCTTCAACATCATTACTTATCCTGTTGGAGATTTAAACATGCCCCAAGGAGAAGCTCAACATAACACATTGTCTGTCTAACCTCTTCAAGTTCCAGGATCTTACTTGGTTTGTTGGATTTCCTCCAAAAGTTACTGCTTCCAGCTGTACTGAAATGGTGCGTGCTTCTTAAAAATAAATGCTATGAACTGTAATGGAATAAAAGATAGCAAAAAAGCAATAGATACACAATGCATTGCTTACTTTTAAAGCCATTTAAAGATACTCATTGCTCTCCCTTTTAACTTATATCACAGTTCATTGCTGTAATGGAATTTGCATGGCTTCCAGGTCTCTGCCAACCAGAAAATGTTATAATGTTATAACATAAAACATAACATATAAAATATTATAAACACAACACTACTACTTTTTATGACCCTGTAATTCCTTAATTCAGGGTACAGTCTGGGCAACTGAGTGGAGCTGAGCATTTAGAAACAGGATGCCATTCCTGACTACGCAGAGTTTGCAGCATATATTTTCCCTTTCTGTCCTGACCTTGAATCAAACTCTCAATCTTCCAAATGGGAGGTGAGCATCTTCACCATTAGGCCACTCTGTCCCTATAAATCATAACTTTCTTGATAGGAAAAAAACCCCACCAATTATAACTCAGGGTGGAACTGGAGGGGTCTTGATAGTTTTCTTGTAGACATTTTATTACCAAACTAGATAACATCATCAATGCAAAAAAGGAATGGGGTTTGTTCTTATATTTTAGTGGCTTGCCCTGACAGTGTTGGAAGTAGTGTTCCTGGTGGTTCCTTGGTTAGGCTGTTGTTTAATATTAGCTTGTTTGTCTAGATTGGTAGTTCCTTCATTGAGTTATTGTTCCCTTGATTGCTGGTCTAGTATCTAGTATCATATCTTGGTATCAATATCTGCTCATATTGGCCTGGATTGCTGGTAAGGAGGTGTTTGTTTTCTTTTGGGCTTTTTGATTGTCTCTTTTGTGTGGTATATAGATGCAGAGCACTTTCTTATGCCTAGGGTGGCAGTTTTGGGCTGAGCCCCCACAAGACATCCTGTCAGGCTCTGACAAATCCACCTCCATTCAAATCATAAGTCTCTAGCTGCATCTCTCAGAGTAAAAAAAAAAAAAAAGATTTATTAGGAGTGACGATGTTGGCGTTACCTGGGTGCAGCTGACACTAAGACACATCATTCATATCCACCTTCCCCTCCACCCCCTGGATGTATATTCTCCAATGGGACACATCCATAGCCAAGAGACATCAATCATGTTCTCCAGGAATAATCTTGTCTGCCAACAGATTTGGCTGCCTAGCAATTATCTGAAGCATTTAAGAAATGCACTACTTTCCCCACTCCCTTTCTGCTGGCAACTAAAAAGACCAAAGATGTATTTTTTTAGTTGGGCACATTGCAAAGGAGTGAAAAATCAATACTGTGATACAACTCAGAGTGCTTCCTTATGCTTATAGGACCAATTTGCTTTCCTGTCAGACCTTCTGAGGATTTTAGGCACATTGCATGGGAAAACACCATTGGAAATAGTAAAGTCATTTGGGTTAGGGTTAAGGTTAGATCCCCATGAGGTCTGGTGTGGTGCAACAAACAAGGTCTCAGTTCAACTCAGAGCTTATCCTAATGGCTACAGGACCACTGTGATTTCCAATCAGCCCCCAAGTTATCCCCTGGGGAAACCCCATTGAAAAAGGATTAAACCTACACTCAATGATGGGATGCTGATGGTTTGGGTCGGTTCTAGCGAACCAGTAGTTCTGGTCAGCAGTTGGTCCCACCCACTTGCCCTTGCCTTTTCCTGTCCTATATTTCCCTGTTTTTAGCTCAACTGATTTCCACGGCATAGCGATTCCCGCATCTCAGCTGTTTTACTCACCAGCACTGACATAGAAGGTACATTTTTGCTGTGTGTTTGCATGAACCGCACATTAGCCGCGTGCTCATAGAACCAGATGTTAAACCGATTGCAGCCCACCACTGCCTAAACTGTAAGAAATATAATACTACCTTATATCAAAACAGTCTCAGAAAGCTACCAACAACTTTGGGAGCTCCATCAGTTGAGACTTTCAAGAAGAAATTAGACTGCCATTTGTCAGAAATGGTGTAGGGTCTCCCGCTTTGGCGGGGGTTGAACTAGATGATCTATAAGGTCTCTTCCAACTCTGATTCTCTGTTAAGTTAAACCATTACAACCATATGGCATTAAGTAGCAAACAAATCAATTAAAGCCTTCCAAAACAGCCTAAGTAACCAAAAAGCTCAGCTGCCGCAGAAAATTAAGAAACAACATAGTCATCCATAGCTTTTCTGACCCAACCGGGTTCCCAAAGAGCAAACACAGACAAAAGCAGCAGCCCCCACCTTTTAAGGTTTAATAACGAATTCTGTTCTGAAGGCTGCATTCCACTAATTAGCTCTGACAAGAAAGAGCCTTGCCAGGTTGTTTGTCAAGGCTGCCAAAAACCGAGAGATAAGAACTAATTTACAAAATTCTCCAAACATGAACTAAGATGTCCACCAGTTGAGTTTAAGATTTTCTTTGCTGTCTGCAAAGAACGCTTTTTCAAACCTGGCTTTTATCCTCTTGAGGGAGGGCCATTACCTTGCAGCCTTACTCCTGAGTCACCTATGCTGCTGTAATTTTTCTTGCCTCCAAGTAATCCTTCGTGCATGTGCACTTGGTACAGGCTCTTCGGGAACCTCCTCATCACTACTGCCAGCCCCCATAATCTCTGAAGGCAAGCAGTCCACTCCCTGATGGTCCTGGCCCCTCATCAGAGTCATCACTCTCCGATGCCATCTGCACCTGCTGACAGCTAACCACAACAATAGCAGTGATGGTATTCAAGTTTTTTACGACCAGTTCTGTGGGTGTGGCTTGGTGGGTATGGCAGAGGAAGAATATTGTAAAATATCCAGTCAGAGATGGTCTTTGCTGGTTCTCTGAACTACTCAAAATTTTCACTACTGGTTCTCCAGAACTGGCCAGAACCTGCTGAATGCCACCTGTGATCCATAGCATGTAATGCAAGAATTGTAACAGCCACTACTGTCTGTAGGACAAATCAGCAGAAGACTAGCAGAGTGCATCCATGAACATCAACTAGCAGCCAGAAGATAGGATGAAATTTCACAGTACATGGACACACTCAACCATAGTTTCAATTGGGAAACTGTGAGCATAGAAAGTAACAATTAAAACAATTCTGCTACACCTGATTTTAGTTTATGGCTGAGAAATGATGTGAAGATAATCTTTGCATATAATCACAAATATAATGAGTTTCTGCATATCATTCTTTTGTCAGGAATCGCTCTACTATCTTGACAGAATCTACAAATAGGTTCAAGGTCCATGTTTTGATCACTGCATAAAAATGTATAATCATGAAGGAATTCTAATTTGAAAATTGGTTTTATAAAGGTTTATTTCGAAAATCAACATAGTATTGTGGGCATGTATACATTACTTTAATGATGCATAAGTACATTTCATGGACATATTTTTAGTTCGCTGAGTTATTTGCTAACAAATAACATATGTCAAGGTAGCTGAATTTGATATTGATAGTTCTATTTCATATTGATCATCACCAAATCCTAAAGAAATAAATTCCTTGAACATTTCATTTCCATAATACTGTCAATAAAACTACATAGCCTCATAGTAAGCAGGAATCAAAACTTAATTCAACAACTTTTAATGCATTAGGTACAGCATTTCTCCAAAGATTATTATATTACATTTTCTCAGAGATGAAAAAAGATATTTTAGTGTCCTCATGAGACATATATCTTGCACACATATAACCCACACACCCCTTTAATAATTTCTCAAGCATATCTTCAATCTAATCTTAACTTTTCCCTCTTAGGAAGTTGTTTACATTGCATTTCATAGCAGCATGTGCTAGTTATAAGAGATGCAATATCAGTAAATAATTTCCATCTCCCCCAGAAAAATACCTTATTGGGATTTCTAGAGTCATTTCTCCAAACCATAGTTTATACCATAATCTTCAAGGAAAAAAAAAAAAGATAATATTAAATTTTCTGTACAACTTGACCTTGTCTCCTGTCATATTAGAACTGGTGGTGAAATGTTTGCTCTGATTAAAAGATACCCTAATTCCATTTTTAAGACTTCTTTATGACGAATCCAAGATTAATTAGTCAAGGGAAACTGATAGCTGGACAAATTGCTTTTCTTCTTCAGTAACCATATTTATCATCTGAATGTCAAATTTGCTTCTGAGCTGAGTCATATCGATGTGTGGTGAATTAGACCTTCTGCTTTAGGCATCAGTTAAGTTTTAAGGTCTGCAATTTTTTAAATTGGTATTTGCGGGGGTCTTCCCACAGCAAAGAGATCTTTTATGTGGAATTCTTTCCCAAAGAAATCCTAACCATATAAATATTTTTTTAAACTGGGATGGAAATAGTATTGGTTATTCAGCAGCTTCAGTGGGCCCTAGATGAAGTGTATTATTTGGGGCCCCTCCTGGCAGGATTCAGGCCTGGACACTAGTTGGAAATACCATTGGTTGCACCTTTGGGTGATCTCTACTGGGAGCAGAAGAGGGACAGTACATCTGTGCACCCATCTGTCCTTGTTCTCCTTGACCCCATTGATATATTAAGTTACATTAACAAAGTCAAAATCAAATGAGGCACTAATGCTACTCTATAAAGCCTTAGTAAGACCACACTTAGAGTACAGCATCCAGTTTTGGTCACCACACTATAAAAATATGTTGAGATTCTAGAACAGTGGTTCCCAAACTTTTTCAGTCCACTGCCCCCATGATGCTACAAACTCATCCTCAATGCCCCCCACCTAGGGGCGGGATTCAAATATCTGTGGGCATGGCCTAAATTGAGGGTATGGTTTGCTAGTCATGTGACTGGGTGAGTGTGCCTTGCTGGTAACATGACAGGGTGGGCATGTTTTGCTGGTCACATGATGGGGTGGCTGGCAAACCAAATAAACCAATTACAAGTGGTCCTTACTTAATGACTGGTTGCTTAGCAAGTGTTCTAATTTATGACTGGCCTCCCCAGAACTATTTGACCTGTTTTGGAGTTTTGACACCCATGCACGTACACACACACACACACTCCCTTCTAACCCTGCTGGAGCAGGTCATTGGACTAGAATCGGCAAAGCATCTCTGATTAGGTTCTAGAAGTGAATAGAATCTAATCAGAGATGCTTTGCCGATTCTTGTTGATTTGTTTTATTTGTATTTCTTTATTTTATGTTGCTGAATTGCATTGACATTTGTGTACCTTCTTGTGCACAGCCCAGAAGCTTTTGTGATTCTTTGCAGCAAAAATTACCGACCTCTGGCTTTGCTCTACTTTTCAAACGCACTGCCACTGCCACATTCTAGGTGCCGGCCCCACAGGGCCACCCTATTGAGCCCACAGCACTGGAGGAACCTGCCCAAACAAGTCCGAGTAGAGCAGTGCACCAAATCAATGGGGTGAGCCTGGGAGAGGGAGAGAGAGAGAGAAAAAAGAAAGAAGGAAGAAAAGGGAAAAGGGAAAGAAAGAAAAGGGACAAAGAAAGAGTGGGAGAGGGAGGGAGGGGGAGAGGGAGAGAGAGAGAGAGAGAGAGAGAGAGAGAGAGAGAGAGAGAGAGAGAGAGAGAGAGAGAGAGAGAGAGATCTGGTGCATCAGATTGAAATGAGATCTAGTTTAGAGGCTGTTTCCCACACTGAAACATCTTTGCCAGCATCTTTGCCAGCACATTGAAATATCTTTGGCTTCTATTACAGTAATTAAAGGTTTTGTGGATGAAACATGGCCAAAACTATCAGGAAGCTCTCACATTTTGCTGAGGTTTAAACAGGATCCATTGGACTAAACCTCATCCTAAAAAAATACTTTTCCCCAATGTATTACAGTGCCAATTCTGAAGAAGGCAAAACCAAAATATCCTGGTAAATTACAAGGATCACACACACACACACACACACACACACACACACACACACCCTTCTAACCCTGCTGGAGCAGTTGATTGGACATGAATAGATATCTCATGATATTTCTCCTCCCTCCCTTTTTATTTCTTTTTCTTTCTGTTCTTCCATCCCCTCCCCTTTCTTTGTCTGTCCCATTTTCTTTCTGTCCCTTTTCTCTTTCTCTTCTTCCTTTTCTTCTTCTGTCTCTCTTTCCTCTCTCTTTCCTTCTCTCAGGCTCACCTCATTGACTTTGTGAAAATGCTCCATTCAGACTTGTTTGGGCAGGTGCCTCCAGTACAAGGGGCTCAATGGGCTGATCCTGCAGGGCCTTGCCCCAAATGCAGCATTAAGAAAGGAGAGCAAACCAAAGCAGCTTTGCTCTCCTTTTGAAACATCCCACCGCCGCTTGAACACAGTGGCGGTGGGATGTTTGAAAAAGAGAACAAAGCCACTCTGTTTTGCTCTTCTTTCCCAAAGCTGCGTTCAGGACGAGGCCCCGCAGGAATTACCCCATTGAGCCCCTTGCACCAGAGTGTGCAAGTCAATGGGGTCATCCTGTGGGGTTCTGTCCCAAACACAGTGGTGGTGGGATGTTTGAAAAGGAGAGCAAAGCCACTCTGGTTTGCTTTCCTTTCCCAAGACTGCATTCAAGGCGAGGCCCCGCAGGATCAGTCCATTGAGCCCCTTGCACAGGAGCGTGCAAGTTAATGGGGTGATCCTGCGGGGCCTTGCCTCAAACGCAGCGGCGGCAGGAATTTTTCTCACCCCTGAATTGTGCCCTGCAAGGGGCCCACCTCCAGCACCATCCTTGGTGCCTCTTAGCACCCCCCTAAGGCACCCCCCCCAGGGGGCGGTATTACCCACTTTGGGAAACACTGCTCTAGAAAGAGTGCAGAGAAGAGCAACCAGGATGATTAGGGGATTGGAGACTGAAACATATAAAGAAGGGTTACAGGAACTTGGCATGGCTAGTCTAGTGAAGAGAAGGACCAGGGATGGCAGTGTTCCGATATTTGAGGGGCTGCCACAGAAAGGAGAGGGGTGAAGCAATTTTCTAAAACACCTGTAAACCAGACAAGGAATAATGAATGGAAATGGAACAAGGAGAGATTTAAACATTCTGACATTGAGAGCAATCAACCAATGGAACAGCTTGCCTTCGGAAGTTATGGGCAAGCGCCATGACTTGAGACTTTCAAGAAGAGATTGGACTGTCATCTGTCAGAAATGGTGTGGGTTCTCCTGCTTGGGCAGGAGGTTAGACTAGATGACCTATAAGGTCCTCTCAATCTCTATTAATCTGAAGACTATGTTCCGTTTGGAAATAAGGTGCGCAAGACCAGGTTCCAACAAACAACTCTTTATTAAAACAGTATAGTGGCTTGTAACGGAACATTTACTCAAGCCACGGCAGCCCTTCTTATAGTGGCTTGCTCGCGGCTTGTGGCCAATGACAGTTGTTCAAGTGTTCCCGCCATCAGGTGGGCCAATCGGAATGGCGCTTAACTGACCAATCCGAGAATGGCCTATTCGGCCAATCAGTTTAAGATATTTGGAGTCTACCAAATATCTACCACAACTAGTCCACCATAACTAGTCTACCACAACACTCCTCCCCATTTGGTATCGTCCAACGTGCGTAACGTAGTCAGGCAGGTAGGTAGGGCTTTTGTGGGTCCTTGTTGACCTGCGCAGATCAGTCTCAGCGTGGTCCTCAAACGGTTCGGACAGGATCGCTTTCTCTCCATGTCTTCTCCATGGAACCTACTGAAAGGATGAGTCAAACCTTTCTGCTCCTGCCTGAGTTTCTTGGGCTGGATGAGGTGACTCTGCCACTCCCTCCTGCTTTTTCCGGGCTGGTAGAGCTGGCCTGGCTGTCTCCTTCCAGGAAGGCTTCGCCTCGCTCTCCTGCTCCTGGACTTCTTCTCTGGAGTTTGTCTATGAGTAAGCACTCTTTTTGTTTCATTTGGGATTTTAGTTTGGGTTTGTGTAGTGATTGTTGTCGTGTTATTGGAGATTCATCTCTCCCTTTTTTATTATTTTGTGTTTCCCCCCCCCCTCAGTTGTTTTTGGCTCATTTATTGGTGTTTGCAGCAGTAGTATAGTGTTGCGTTCCAATGTTTGAGAGCGAAGCTGGTCGATGTGCCGGTTCCATGTTCTGCCGTCATCTAGTGAAAGTTGGTATGACCAGGGCCCTGTGATTTGGGTAACTGTGGCTGGAAGCCATAATGGGTCCCTGGTAAGGTTCTTAGTGTAGACTAAATTGCCAACATCAAAGGAGCGATATTTACTGGAGGAGTCAGGGGGTTTGTCACACGTACAGGTGGGGTGCAGTTTATCAAGGTAGGAACGCAATTTTCTACCCAGGAATTCTGCTGGGCTTTTGTTAGTGGTTGTACTAGGGGTGATATGTTGAATAGTTAATAGTTTGTTAAATTTATCTTGGATGTCCCCCATGTCCATTTTTTCTAGGGCCTCCTTAGTATAATGAACCATGAGTTCGGCCCATCCATTAGAAGCCAGATGAGCCGGCACTGTCAAGGCATGTTGGATGTCCTGTGCAGCCAAGTATTGCTCGAAAGCTAAAGTGGTAAACTGGGGCCCATTGTCCGATACTACTACATCTGGCAGTCCATGTGTGGCAAAAAGTTTAACTGTTTTATGACTGCTTCAGTAGTAATGGACACCATAAGGATAACCTCTAACCAGTTTGAGTAGGCATCAATGATTACAAAATAGGTGTTCCCTTTCGTTGGCCCAGCAAAGTCAATATGCAGTCTTGACCATGGGCCTCTGGGAGTTTCCCATTCCATGACTGGTGCCAGTACAGGGGTAGTCCTTGATTTTTGGCAGTCATGGCATGTTGCTACCCATCGCTCAATGTCTTTGTCCAGCCCTAGCCACCAGACATAACTCCCGGCCAGGGCTTTCATTTTGACTATTCCCGAGTGTCCCTCGTGCAACATGCACAACACTTCTTCCTGTAACTTTTCTAGGATTACCACCCTGTCCCCCCACAGTATACAACCTTTTTCAATAGACAGTTCAGTCTGTTGGTTATGAAAAGGTTTAAAAGTCTTGTCTCTATTCTCGTCCAGCCAGCCCTTATCTACCCAATGCAGGATTCAAGCTGTCAGCAGTTCTTTCGCGGTAGCTTTAGCGACGTCTGCTGCGGTTAGTGGTAGATTCGGCTATGACTCGATTTGGAGAGTGGAGACGGTGGGAGCTGGGTCGCCTTCTATGTCAGGCAGTGGAGAATGGCTCAAGGCATCCACATGGGTGGTGGTCTTTCCTGGCCGATGGATGGGTGTGTAATTGTATGCAGCGAGGAATTCTGACCACCTCGTCATTCTTGGCAACAGAATGTTCGGGGTTGGTTTGTTTCCTGCTAGAATCCCTAGCAGGGGTTTGTGGTCAGTGATAATTGAAAATGTCCTACTATATAGGTATTTGTGGAATCTTTTGATGCCTGCAATGATTACGAGGGCTTCTCGGTCAAGTTGACTGTAGTTCCTTTCAGATTTTGACAGTATTTTGGAATAGAAGGCGATCGGTGCCTCTCTGTTGTCTGGTAGCTTGTGACCCAGGATGGCGTAGATTCCAAAAGGCGATGCATCACAGGTGACTGTCAAAGTGTTGCTGTATTGAATCAAAATGGTGTTAGAAGTTAATAAGTCCTTAATGTTCTGGAATGCTGCTTGTTCCCGGTGGCCCCATTTCCAGACAGTTTTTTTTTGTCTGACAAAAAAAATCGATGTAGTCAATGTAAAGGTTCTTCTATGATTGCTTTTTTGGGCAGGAAGACATTGTAGAAATTAATGAGACCTAAGAATGCTTTTAAGTCAGTTTTGTTCTTAGGTCTGGGTGCATCTTTGATTGCCTTTATCTTCTTTTCAGTGGGGTCTATCCCTTGCTCATCTATAAGGTAACCTAAAAATTTGACCTGGTTGGTGGCTAGTTCACATTTTTCTCTTTTGACTTGAAACCCTGCTTCTCTGAATCTTCACAAAACTTCTTTTAGTCTATTTTCTAATTGTTGTGCATTTTTTGCTGATACTAATACGTCATCAAAATAGGGGACGACTCCTTTGATTCCATTTAGAAGGCGCTCCATGAGGCTTTGGAAGACGCCTGGGTCAACACTAACACCAAATTGAAGTTGGTTGCACTTGAATGCCCCTCTGTGCGTGACTATAGTCTGTGCCTCTGCAGTCTTGGGGTCAACTGGTAGCTGTTGATATGCTTGTGCGAGATAAAGTTTCACAAAAAATTTTCCTCCCCCTAATGAGTGCAATAGGTGTTGCACAACCGGTACTGGGTACGTGCTTTGTTGGAGTGCATGATTTAGGGTTGCCTTATAGTCTCCACAGATGCATACTGACCCATCTGGTTTGACAGGAGTCATGATGGGTGTTTCCCACCTGGCATGCTCGATTGGCTCTAACACCCCTTGTGCAATGAGTTTGTTAAGCTGCTCATCTATTTTTGGCTTTAAGGCAAAGGGAATGCATCTGGCTTTGAGCCTGATGGGAGCTACTTTTGGGTCTAGGCTGAATGATGTTGGGGTCCCCTTGTACTTGCCTAGGGTCCCGTCGAATACATCCCAGAACTCTTCCAGCAGGCTCTCTTCCCAGTTGGCTGCAACGATGTTGTTGATCCCGGTCACTCCGATTCCCAGGGGCACAAACCATTCAATTCCCAGCAGGCTAAGATGATCACGGTCAACGATTGTCAGAGGCAGCACTTCAGCGTGGTTTTTAAATTCTACTAGGAAATGTCCAAGGCCCACTACCGGGATTCGGTTTCCCTGGTAGTCTTTTAATATCAATTTTTGCTGTTCCAGTTTGCTTGATTTCTGGTATCAGGTTTCTGATAGTGTTCCAAGATACCATTGACAGGTATGATCCAGAGTCTACTTCCATCTCACAGGGCTTTCCTTTGATTTTCATATTTATCCAGACCTTTTTTGCATTTGCTGCCCTGGCATTTCCGATGGTTATTGTTTGGTGTGTTTCTTCTCTGTCGTTCGTTCGCCGGTTTCTGCTCTCTCGGCTCCATCTGCTTCAAGCTTGTCTCTCTTCGTTTCTGGGGGGGGTGCTGCCACATCTTTTTGGACTATAGCTGTTTATGTTCTGGCAGACCCTTGCAACATGCCCCCGTTTTTCACAACATCTGCAAATGGCATCTAAGAACCTACATTCTGAACATGGGTGATTTCCTCCGCATCCAGCACACTGGAATTCTCACCTGCTTCTTCCTTTTTCCCACCATTTTCTTTCCGACTGAAGCCTATGTATGTCTTCATTGTTGTCATCAGTGTCACTCAGGGAGTCGAGATCTTCATGGTGGGCAGTCGCTGTGGGCTGTTTCTTGCTTCCTTCCGCCCTCTTTTCTCTGGGTTGATTTTGTGGATCTGGAATGGAGTTCATCTGGCGCATAGTGGCTGCTGATTACTTGGCTGCTTCAGCGGTGGTGGCTTCTGCGATGGCCTTGGCCACTGTGATATTCGGTCTTTTTAGCAGCTTGCTTTGGAGTGTAGCGTCCTTCAATCTGAGGACCACATGGTCTGTCATGGCCTTGTCCCTATTCTGGAACTCGCAGGCTCCTCCAATGTGTCTTAGGGCTGCTACGAAATCCCCGATGCTCTTGTCTTCCTGTTGGTCTCGTTTATAAAATTTGTGCCTTTTGATCAGATTGGAGACCACAGGCGCGTAATGGGCTCATAGCATTCTGTTCAGTTCAGGCCATGCCATCTTCTTAATGTCTCTCGGTTTAGCTAGTGCCATGGCCATTTTGAAAATGGCTGGCCCATAGTGTGTGAGGATTACAGTTCTCTTCCTCTGGTCAGTTATCTCCTGTAGCTCATTGCTTTCTAAAAACATCAGAAAGCAGTCAATGTATGACTTCCAATCTTCTTCAGCTGGGTTGAACGGTGCGGGTGGCGCATTGTTACCAGCCATCTCGGTCACTTGGTTCTGGTTGCCGCGTGCAATGTCATCCTCAAAGTACCCTCTAAAGCAATCAATCCTGGCTGTGTGGGGACACAAGGCTTGTGTCACTTGCATTGTAAACAATATGAAATAGTGAGGGGAGGGGGGAAAGAGTGGGGAGGGGAAACTTGCCCACTCACTCCACATGCCTCGCCTGGCCACCAGGCTACTTTTTTCTGCTTCTTTTTTCTGTTTTGGCTGTATGCAAGGAAACCAGCAAAAGTCTTTGTTTCTCTCCTCTAGACTCTGCCAGAAATGAGTCTTTGGGACCCTGCAAGGCATTCTGCTCCAAGAGGCTGCACCAGCACAACAAGTCTCACTGAGACTCATTTCTGGTGGAGTTTGGGGGAGAGAAAGAAAGACTTCTACTGCTTTCTGCTGTTTTCCTTGCATAAAGCCAAAAGTCTCTCTCTCTCTCTCCCTTCCCCTGAGAATGGAGCTGGAGATGGTATCCTGCGATCCCAAATAAAGAATGATTGATTGGAAGGAAAATGGGGTGGGGAATTTTCCTGCAGACTTTTTTGGGGATTTTTCCAGGATTCCACAGGATTTAACATGATGAGTTTTGTGGCCCCTGAGGTCCAAAATATTGGTTTAGGGGATGTGAGTGTTC
The DNA here is from genome assembly GCA_015471245.1 of Laticauda colubrina. Classification (NCBI taxonomy): domain Eukaryota; kingdom Metazoa; phylum Chordata; class Lepidosauria; order Squamata; family Elapidae; genus Laticauda; species Laticauda colubrina. The sequence continues at coordinate 11,937,643 of BLBF01000040.1, read as the reverse complement.
TTCTGCTTATAAGGACTTCAAGTGTTGGTGTGTCAAGTGAGGGCCTTGGGATGGGTCCGGTGTGAGTCATCAGTATCTTGTGATAGAGAGGTTACATCAGGTCAGGGACATTGGAAAGTGAACTGCTGGTGGGAAAGGGTTGTGTGGGTTGGTTGAAGGTCAGTGCTGTCTCTGGTTGGCTGTGTGGTTAATTTCGATTCTGAGGGTTTTGTAGATTGGCTTAGGTCAATGTGTCTGTTGATAGAATTGATTGTGGAGTGCTAGGCTTCAATGAACCCACGAGCGTGGCAAGCAGTAGCATGGCCGATGATTTTTGTGTTGCTGTTTTGTGCCAGTGAGGGTAGAGATAAAGCTGTCTCTGAACTTTTGAGCAGTTACTCACAAAGCAAACAGTACTTACACTTTTATGCAGTCATGTTTCTGCTTTGTTTTGAGAACTCAGAATTAACAGCAGCAAGAATGGAATATCAGTGGAAAGCCAGTGCTAAGAGCTAGCTTCTCTCAGCACTTTAAATACATCTTCTGTAATCCAACATTGGGTTATCCAGCATCCATACAGAGTGATTAAAGCCACACCCTCTTAATATCCTCCTGCCATTCTGCCACTCTCATCACACACCCACTTTGCTTCTCTTATCACACCCCCATTTCTATATCCCTGTGCTTTTCTACACTACCCAAATCCTCCTATTCCATGCTATTGCTCTCCTATCCTATCCTGTTACTCCTGTTTGTCACCTCCATGCTCCCCTGTGCATTCCAGCCCTGCATTCCTCGCAGCCACCTCCATTAGTCCAGCCTGGCTGTGTGTGTCCTGGATGTGTCGCGTGCCCACCATAGCAATCTCCGCAGCTTCCCCTTCATTTCACAGCAGCTCCGATGAATTCTGTGTCAAATTGATGAGCGCTGGATCGCCAGGTAATTGATGCTTAGTCCCCGTCTTCTGGGAGGCTGCAGACTGCCTCCAGCAACCTCTCGCGCCCCATCGATGTTCATGGAATCTAGTTTTTAATTGATGTGATGTTTGTTCCATGTAGAATTGGTTGCAATGGTTACAGTTAATTTTGTAGATTACACTATTTCTTTCATCCTTCTGGATAAAACTAACTAAAATATTAAAAGTATAAAAAGTTAAAGTATAAAAGGAACTGCTGGAAACCCCCTGGTATCCTGGTTCTGAACCCAGCCATTAAGGGAAGAAACCACACTGTCGGTAGAACAACTATCCTAACTCGGCATGCAATGACACAGATTTAGTCAGTGTTCAGTCTTCTGCCCTCCAACTGATTACAAGGGCTCAGCACGGCCCTCCCTTTGGGAAGGCTTGCTCCAACAAAGACTCATAATCATGCCCCTCCCTCCGGGAAGGCTTGCTCCAACAAAGAATCATCGCCAGCCATGAATGCCGCTGCTCCTCTCCTCCTTGCTCTTTCATCCCACCCCTCCATGAGCCCTTTGTGACACCCAATATCCCACATCAACCATGCACCTGGTGCAACCCCCTTCTCACTTGTGGCAACTCTGAAAGAAGCAGACAGGTGCATGCCCTCGATGTCGCTATCATGGACATTGACACCTGGATGAGTATCAGCATCAACCAACTCTGAAGGCAGTCCTAGGTTTCAATAATAGAGGGATAGAATCAAGATCACATGAAGAGATAAATACACTTTATGATGCCTTTGTAAAATCACACTTGGAAAACTGCATCTAATTTTGGTCTCCAAGATATTGAAAAAAGACGTTTAAATTCTAGGAAGAGTGCAAAGAAGAGCAATAAAGATGTTTACGGGACTATAGGCTAAAAACGGTTTCAGGCATTAGTTATGCCTAGTTCAATGAAAAGAAGGACTAAGGGTGACATAATAGCAGTGTTTATGATATCTAAGGGGCTGCCATAAAGAAGAGGGAGTTGACTAATTCTCCAAAGCACCTGAGGCCAGAACATAAGAAATGGATGGAAACTAATCAAGGAGAGAAGCAACCTAGAAACTAAGAGAACTTTTCTGACAGAACAATTAATCAGAGGAATGACTTGCCTCCAGAAGCTGTGGGTGCTCCAACACTAGAGTTTTTTTTAAGAAAAGATTGGACAACAATTTGTCTGAAGTGGTATAGAGGTATAGAGGTGAGCAGGGGGTTGGACTAGAAGACCTCTAAGGTCACTTCCAACTGCATTATTCTGTTAATCATCTACCAAAGATTTATCTTGCAGCTGAGATGTTCAATACTATTCCCACTGGTTTGATGGGAACATTGGTTTTCTCTTTTCAATACTATCTCTTGACCATTTTCACATCTGTTTTAAATAAAATATTAAACATAACCAATTGGCAAAGTAGTCAGTGCATTGCAAGACTCCATTAAATATCTACATGTACCACTGCCCATGATAAACCAATAACTACTGCCAGCCAGCAAGGAACATTTATTTCTGAAATGAAAAATGCAGAAGAGTAATTGTTATTATTAACATATATTAAGAAGACCCATGCCACTAAAACTCTATAATTCCTGAATGGGATAAGCATGGTTGCCGAGGGTTGTCCAGGCTCCATATCCATTTCTATCATCTAATTTTGAAAGTTTGTTTTGCTGAAAAGATTCCAAGAATTCTTTGTGGTGCTCACCTGGGTAACCTTTAGAACTTCTTAGTTTAAGCCTATATCACACTGCACCAATGGATGCAAAGAGGATGTAAAACAGACAAAAAAGCTTGCCAGCCATTGGAAAATGTGATGCATCCATTGTGTACTCACTGCATACGTGTTTCATCCGATCTATCCATCAAACATCCATCTACTGCTATTTCATCTGCTCAAAAAGTTTTGAGCTGCACAAAACTTTTTGAGCGGATGAACTTTCTGCCGCATACGATCTACATCCGCGACACATACGGGCAACAAACGTTCTACGTCCGTTGTCATCCATTACACGTCTGCTGTATCCTCTCAGCATCCTCTGGCCCTCCATGCAACTCACATCCACTCCAGCGGAAAGCGGAAAGAGGGAGGAAGTGAAAGGTACGTGGAACGTCCACACAGCGTTAGTAGCACGGACATAGAAAGGATAAAAGCGGATGCAGCTCTGATATAAAGCATTAAAACAGACAAAACGTTCGTATATGGGACGTATCTCAGATATTTAGGATGTTTGGAGGATACCTAGAGGATGTGGAAGGACACCTAGCGGAAAACCGATATTTCCTATAAAAAGGGGGAGGAAATCACCTGGATCTCACTATCAGTCCAGCAGCCGTGGTGTGCAGACCTCTTCAGCCTTGCTCTTGCTCTTCCACATCATCCATTGATGTCCACCATGGATCGTCGCACACTCCTTTTGGTAGCCGCCATCATTCAACACCAGAACCAAGCCCTCTTCAGACTGTTTCACATTTTCTACGCAAGGAGAAGAGATGTCCAAGAGCTGTCTGGGTTCAAAGATGGATCGGGAGAAGAGTGGAGTTTGGACTCTATGACAAGCTGATAGTGGAGCTGAGGAATGAAGACCCTCGTGCATTCCAGCACTTTATGAGGATGCCACCAGCCATGTTTGACAAGCGTCTGAGACCCAGGTTTACCAAGCCAAGCACCAACTTCCGTCCCAGCCTGGACCCTGGACTGAAGGTGGCACTGACTCTGCGCCACCTGGTCTCTGGAACCACATACAAAAACATGCAGTATGCCTGGAGGGTGCCACACAACACCATCAGCATTGTGGTCAGAGAAGTGGTGCAGGCCATCATTGAAGAATATGTGGAGGAGCTCCTCCAGTGTCCCACCACTGAAGAAGGCTGGAGGAAAGTTGCAGAGCAGTGGTATCAGAGGTGGAACTTCCCCACACCGTTGGAGCCATAGATGGGAAGCACGTGGCCTGCAAAGCTCCAGCCAACTCAGGGTCCACTTATTTCAACTACAAGGGCTTCTTCAGCACCATCCTCTTTGCCATGGTTGATGCTGACTACAGGTCCATGTACATCGATGCTTCAGGCAATGGGTTAGCTTCAGTTGCCCAGATATACAATGCCAGTGACCTCAAGAATGGGCTGGAACGCAACTTCATCATGGGTTTCCCAGATCCAGACCCCCTACCCAACGACACACAAGATGTGCCCTACTTCATTGTGGGGGATGACACCTTCTCCCTCAGAACCTACCTCATGAAGCACTACAGTTCCAGATACCTCACCCATGAAGAGAGGATCTTCAACTACAGGCTGTCCAGGGGCAAGACGGGTGGTGGAGAATGCCTTTGGCATCCTGGCCAACAGGTTCCAGGTACTTCTCACCACCATACAGCATCTCCCACAGACTGTGAGGAGCATCGTGGAAGCTTGCTGCATCCTGCACAATCTCATGCGCAACCGCTACCTAGTGTTGCAGAACAGGCTTGTGGACTGTCAACAAGGCAATGGGGACATGGAGCCTGGTGAATGGAGGCAAGGACGAAACCTGATAGACACTGTGGATGTGCAAGGCCCCAACAGAGCTTCACATAAAGGGAAGAAGCAGCTCAACCTCCTGAAACACTGATGCAACTCCCCAGCTGGAGCAGTGGAGTGGCAAGACAGGATGGTAGATGCTTAATGGATGCTTCCTTCAGCCTGTCTCATCACACTGATGAGATTGTGCCATGTATGTTGAGTGGCCCTACAATGAACAAGGCATTAATAAGGAGTTTTGTTCATGTTGAAATGTGTTGATCAATGATTAAATTGTTATTAATAATAAAGGGCCATATATGTGGCATCTGGGAGGGTGGACCATACAGTCCCACTATGCTTGCACTGGAGGTTTATCCATCCCACAACTATCCTTACCCATCCCACAGCTATCCTTACCCATCCCACAGCTATCCTTTCCCATCCCAGAACTATCCTTACCCATCCCACAGCTATCCTTACCCATCCCACAACTATCCATCCCACAGCTATCCATCCCACAGCTATCCTTACCAATCCCACAAGCATTCAAAGACTTAACACTTTTTTTAAAGTTTTCCCCAACACTTTATTAAGTAAAAAAAATGAACCAAGTGTGTTAAAGAAAGATAACCTTTATTAATAACAAACTGTATGACTTTATTAAAAAGCAAAATGACCCAAGTAAAGTGTCTTTAAGCAAAGATAAGGTGAACAGGTAACAACTCAGTCTCTGGCACTATTCTCAGTCACTCTGAGGCATGCCCATGGTCTCAGATGTAAAGGGGCCAGGGACTGTGGAGGTGGCTGTGGCTGGAGTGCTGCTCTGAAGAGCCACTGGGGTGCCTGGCCCCGAGAGTACAACAGGAGATGGTGTGTGCAGGAAGCTCTCAGAGAGCTGACTCAGTCACATGAGGTTGAGAGGCCCTTCATCAAGTACCTGGGATGTGAGGCCCAAGACTGATGACAGATGTTCTGAGAAAGGGCTTGGCTGTGGGGTGGAGGAAGAAGGAGTGTGGTGGGGCTGTCTGGTTTGCAGCTGAGTCAAGTGAGGCGTCTGTGGCATCCGAGGAACCTGGGTGTGGACTGGGAAGGGCTGCCTCTGCTGTGGGAAGTCCTGGTAGGCTTGGTTGGCGAGGGGCTGTTGAAATCCGTGGAAGGGCTGTGACATTGCCTGGGGTGGAGGAGCAGACCTGGAGTGGGTAGCAGCAGGTTCAGCAGGGCCTGGAGGGTGGTGTAGAAGAGCTGTAATCCTCTCCTTCATCACCTGGTACTGGGCCTCGGGCATGTCCATGAGGATCTGGCTCACGTACGTGATGAAGGGCTTGCGGTTCGAGGATGGTATGTTGAAGTGGACCAGCTGGGATCTGTGGATCTGTGGATCTGTGCTGGCTTTTATTGTCTCCCTGATCTCCAAGAGGACAGTGTGGCTCTGTCCCTCCGGTCTGCCTCTCTGCCTGCTTTCTGTGGAGGTGGAGCTGGGGGTGGGGGTGGGTTGGTCTCTGTCGTGGGACCCTCCAAAGACACCTGCCTGGACACGGTAGCTGTCTCCTGGCTGGAAGAGGAGTGGCTCTCTGTGGGCTGTCTGAGGGAGAGGGTTGAGAGAGGGGCTGCTCCTCGGTGGCGGATCTCACCCTCCAGGAAGCTGCACCTGGCTATGATATAGGTCTCCTGGTCAGTGAGCTTGACAGCGGCCTGCCCAGATTTCTTCAGGTGCAGCTTGCCATACCAGGTGTGCATGTGCTTTCACCACCCAAGGAGTACATCTGAAGTGTAGGCCAGGCTCTCCGCCTTCTCTCTCCACGCTGCCTGCTTCCTCTTGGTGTCGTGATAGAGCCTTTGGCCCTTCCTCCACAGGTACTCCTTCTCTCTCAGCCATTCCAGCACCTACTCCTCATAATCTCCAGAAATGGAGTACTGTTTCCTCTCTCCCTTCTCCTTGCCTTGCCTCTTCCTCTCTCTGGCAGGGGCTTCAGGGCCTTCAGAAGCAGGTCTTTGAGGGCCTTGGGGCTGGTCCATCACAGCAGCAGCAGGAGAAGCACCACCAGCAGCAGGAGAAGTAGCAGCAGCAGCAGGAGAAGCACCAGCAGCACCAATAGCACCAGCAGGAGAAGTACCAGCAGCACCACCAGCAGCAGGAGAAGCACCAGCAGCACCAGTAGCACCAGCAGGAGAACCACCAGCTTTAGGGCCTTCAGCAGCAGGGCTTTGAGGGCCTTGGGGCTGCTCCATCACAGCAGCAGCAGCAGAAGCACCAGCAGCAGGAGAAGCACCAGCAGCAGCAACACCAGGAGCACCAGCAGCAGCAGCAGAAGCAGCAGCAGCTTCAGAGTCAGCGCCAGGGGGTGGGATGGTGGTTCTGTCCTTCTTGCCAGGGCTGGCAGGAGTAGGCACAGGCTTCCTCTTCTTCCCCATGGTGTTCTTTCAAGATGTCTCTGGCAGCAGGTCTCTCCTCTGAATGCTGACTGCTTGCGAGCTGCATCATTTTATATCCGCATAACTTATGCAATTCATCCTCCCCGCATGCGCAGTGAATGCTTTGCATCCGCTACACATCTGCTATGCATCCTATAGGCGTCCGTGTTGCATTCGCGTCATCCGCTATGTATCCGCTATGCATCCGTTCCTTCCGCTACCCGTCCGCTTTGCTCTTCTCCCCCGGAAGCCCTGCGGATGTGTCATCCGCTTCCATCCGCTTCCATCTGCTAGGCTTCCTACGAACATCCACTTTACATCCCCACTACATCCTCCCCACGTCCGTTCCTTTCCGTTGTTGTCTGCTCTGTTTATGCAAATTTTGGGCACTTTTGAGAGCAGATAACAACGGATGGAAATTTTGCTTGTCCGCTGTGTCCTTTTTGCATACATTTTGCATCTGTCGGCCAGTGTGACCTAGCCTTTACACAGCAACCCACTTCTTTTTCATGCCAGAAAGACAAATTAATCATTCTTGCAATTTTTCAACCATATTGCCCACCTGCAAAAGAGATGTTTTTTCTTAACTTTATTTTTGAGGTACTTCAATATTTTTTTTGAAATTATCTTCTTTTTGATATATTGATATTTGGTGGCAGCAAAAAATATGCTTTCTGGTAATGTTTTCTTTTGTTCTGCTTTTTTTTTCATCATTTCCAACCAATAATATTTTCCAGGTCAAATTTTAAAAAATTCCAGTGGAAGGAATTTGTACATGATTCCTTTTTGCGGTGATTTTATGGAAGAATGGGAGGGCAGCTGCAGACTTCTAAAGGCATACTTGAATATGCTATTCTTTGGCCACCTAGCAACCACTAAAAATAACTGGTAGATTTAACATACACTGAGTCTACATCAAGAACAGTACAAAAAAAATACAACAAATATCATACTTTAACTCCATTATCTTATCTAAAATGCTTCTCCTTGAGAAGAAACTTCAAATGCAAATTCTTGTTCATCAAATTGAATAAAAGCTGGTAGAAAATAAACACAGAACAAAATTTACACTAAAAGCACTAAAATAAAATGCATTTAATTAAAATGACACTTAATTCTCTCTCAAAAACAATTTGGATTAGAAGAAAAAGCAGCTCTCGGTATGTAAATCTGAAGTAACTTCAAAATTCTTATCCATTTGCCAAACAAATAGCTTACTAATTTAAAGCTGCATTGGAGTTAAACTAGCAGAATGATTGAGGAGAATTTACCCTCAAAACCTTATATCAAATCAAGGGGTAGATTTTAATGATGGTCAGTTGCTATTGGTAATTGTTCCTGTTTATACTGATTTCCAGTTCCTCAGCATCTGCAATGAAGACAGGAGGAAAACCTGCTACCCAGAACTGGTTTAAAATCCACAGCCTGGTGAATCTGAGATATTGTTGCAGGGGTGGGATTCAATTTTTTTTACAACTGGTTCTGTGGGTGTGGCTTAGATGGTGGGTGTGGTTTAGGTGGTCATGTGACTGGGTGGACATGGCTTGGTGGTCATGTTATTGGCTGGGTGTGGCCAGCTCAATATCACTCATATCGAGGCACACATCTCCTCTCCTGGCCTCTCATGACTGTGGGGATGCTGCAACAGTCGTAAGTGTGAAAAATGGTCAAAAGTCACTTTTTTCAGTACCATTGTGACTTTGAATGGTTACAGAAGCAATGTACCAGCAAAGAGGGGAAAAAATCTCCACTGAGACAGGAAGTCTAGTCCTGCCAAGAATGTAATAAGGGTTAATGGAGAGGCAGTTTCTGTAAGCAACACCAGAATGTTTCCTCCCTGCCTTCCTTACAGGATTAAGCCAATAATTTCTTCTAATAATCATTTCTTTGAACGGCTTAGAATGTTAACAACCGGTTCTAGCGAATAGGTGCAAACTGGTACAATCCCACCTCTGCATTGTTGTAGTACATGGAATAACAGAATCGGTAGGGACTTTGCAGGTCTTCTAGTCCAACCCCTGATCAAGCAGGAAACCCTGTTCCATTTCAGACAAATGGTTGTCCAGTCTCATAAAAACCTCCACTATCAGAGCACCCACAACTTCTGGAGTTATGATTAATTGTTAATCCTATAGGGAGGATTAACGAACTAAATGTTCTAATTGTCAGAAAATTTCTCCTTAGTTTTAGGTTGTTTCTCTTCTTGATTAGTTTCCATCCCTTACTTCTTGTCTTTCCTTCTGGTGCTTTGGAAAATAGGTTGACCCCCTCTTCTTTGTGGTAGCCCCTTAGATGTTGGAAGACTGCTCTCATGTCACCCGTAGTCTTTCATTAAACTAAACTTACCCAATTCATGCTACCGTTCTTCATATGTTTTAGTCTTCAATCTGATAATTATCTTTGTAATCTTCTCTGTATTCTTTCTCGAGTCTCAACATCTTTTTTTTAACATGGTGACCAAAACTGGATTCAATTTTCTTATTCCTCCCCCCTCTTTTTAAAAACTGGTTTATCTGTCACCTGCTAAAGATTTAAATCCTAATTGCACATTATATAGCACTGCTATTTTTTCTGGGATTAAAAAAGGTTGTTTGGCTTAAAATGTACATTATTCTCATGTTATTCTATGTAATTGCACTGTCCTTCCCTTAAAGAAAATTATATATTGATTTTGTTTCTTTGCAAGGGCTGAGATGCCCATAGCACAAACAGTTTATGTGCATAGGAGAGTGATAACTTGATTGAATACTGCAGCAAAGAAATTTAGTGCTACTTGCTCTGGAACTTGGCTTTATTTCCTCAGAAGATGAAGGCCTTTCAGGGGACTTTTCTGGATATTAAAATTCTCCCCTTTCTTCCACTGGTCCCCATAAAGACCAAAGCCTCAGTCTCAAATGGAAAAGGGGAAGCAGTCTGAAAATAATATGCTAGCTCCCACATTATTTTTTTGACCTCCTGGAGGTATGCTGACAAGTACATTAAATTTATATTGCAATAGCAACCTCCTAGTCTGTTACTTATGACATACATTTAGCCACAAGAACTGCCATTTACATTTTCCATAGAGTGAAATCCACTTGACCAGTTTGAAAAATTAATATGGCAGCTCACAGCAACCTAAAGCCATAATCCAATTAAGTGAGGAAAAACCCAGTCAAAAAGGTCTAATTATGGCACCATTTGAAAATTTTGATTTCATGCCACTGTGGGAAATGAATAATATATGCAGGAAAAGAATTGTGGGACAAATGTTGGCATACAAATCCCATAAATAAATCATACAAAAGCATTCCTTAAATATGCCAATATTTAGATAAACAGCCAACAGGCCAATTTGAATCTGCTCTTTTTCCAGTCCCAGAAGCTGCTTCTGAACATGATTATCAAAAGTTAAAGATGAACGCATGTAGAAACAATTATATCAGCTATTTTCCAGAGTACCTGAAAGCCAGAGAAGGAATAATGGATGGAAAATGAACAAGGAGAGATTCAACCTGGAAATGAGAAATTTTCTGACAGAACAATCAACCAATGGAAAAGCTTTCCTTCAGAAGTTGTGGGAGCTTCATCACTGGAAGTTTTCAAGAAGAGATTGAACAGCCATTTGTCAGAAATGGTGTAAAGTGTCCTGCTTGGGTGGAAAGTTGGACTAGATGACCTACAAGGTCCCTTCCAACTCTTTTAATCTGAACACATGAGACCTGTAAAGCGTTGAAACAATAACAGTGAAAGAAGAATTTTTTTTGTTTACACAACTTTGTACTTCTAGTGAGGAAAAATTGTGGAAGGTGTTAAGCCTGGGTTCCCCAACCAGGGTTAGGTAGACAAGCTAAAC
>BLBF01000040.1:11909913-11926963 GCA_015471245.1 Laticauda colubrina | reverse complement strand
TAGTATTTCACCTAAAACAGTTAGGGTGAACAATGTTATCCCTAACAGAAGGCAATGAATTTTTGATCTGTTCATTTGTTTCACTTTTCATTGCAACAACATTGCAGTCTTATCTATTTCGGATTTAATCAGACTCCCCCAAAAACTTATGTTTCAGACAATCATGTCAGTTTTTAGGTTGAAAATGTGACTATTTGATGCAGAGTTTCAAATTTTGCAATTCAGTCAGTTTCTGGATACAAGTTCTCCCCTTCCTCCTCATTCCTCCAAATGGCCCCAGTGAGAAAAGCAAAGTCTGTGGAAGTTCATTACTTAAGGCCCAGTCCCACTGGCCAATGGACACAAAACGTATGCATAAAGGACACAGCGGACGAGCAAAATTTGGGGGGTGGCTCCATTCGTTGTCATCCGCTCCAAAAAGTGGTTAAAATTTGCATAAACAGAACAGAAAAGAATGGAAAAAATCTGACATGGGTAGTATGTAGTGGGGATGTTAAATGGATGTTCATAGGAAGTCTAGCGGATGAAAGTGGATGGAAGCGGATGACACCTCCGAAGGGGTTCCGGGGGAGAATTTCGAAGCGGACGCATAGCGGAAGGGGCGGATGCCTAGCGGATGAAGCAGATGCATCACAGATGCCTACAGGAAACAAAGGGGATGCCGTACAGATGTATATTGGATGCAAAGCGTTCACTGCACATGCGGGGAGTATGAATTGCGTCAGCTCCGCGGATATAAAAGGATGCAGTACGCACATAGTTAGCATACAGGGGAAAGACATGCTGCTACATACATCTTGCAGGAACACCATGGTTCGTCAGTCAGGCAAGAAGAGGAAGCCCGTGCCTACTTGTTCAAGCCCTGGCAAGGTGAAGAAGGCCAGAACCAGCATCCCAACCCCTGGCACTGACTCTGAAGCTGCTGCTGCTGCTGCTGCTGCTGCTGTGGTGGACCAGCCCCAAGGCCCTCAAAGCCTGCTGCTGAAGGCCCCGCTGCTCAAGCCTCTGAAGGCCCTGCTGCTCAAACCCCTGAAGGCCCTGCTGCTCAAGCCCCTGAAGGCCCTGCTGAAGCCCCTGCCAGAGGGAGGAAGAGGCAAGAGAAGGAGAAGGGAGAGAGGAAACAGTACACTGCTTTCAAGGAGCATGAGGATGAGATGCTGGAATGGCTGAGGGAGAACGAGTACCTCTGGAGAAAGGGCCACAGACTGTATCGCGACACCAAGAAGAAGCAGGCAGTTTGGAGAGACAAGGCAGAGAGCCTGGGGTACACTGCAGAAACGCTCCTTTGATGGTGAAGCACATGCACACCTGGTATGTCAAGCTACACCCCAAGAAATCCAGGCAGGCCGCTGTCAAGCTCACTGACCGGTAGGTGTACGTCATGGCCAAATGCAGTTTCCTGGAGGGTGAGATCCGCCACCGAGGAGCAGTCCCTCTGAGACCCCTCTCCCTCAGACAGCCCACAGACAGCCAGTCCTCTTCCAGCCAGGAGCCAGCTACCCTGTCCAGGCAGGTGTCTTCAGAGGGCCCCACAGCAGAGACCCCCCCAACAGCTGCACTCCCCATGCTTGGAGACTTGAAAGATCCTGTGGAGGATGACACCCTGCTGTCACAAATGGAGGAAGAAGCAGCAGCCACTAGAGGCCAACCCGCCCCCACCCCCACCCCCAGCTCCAGGGATGCAGGCAGAGAGGCGACTGGAGGGCCAGGACCACAGTGTGCTGTTGGAGATCAGGGACACAATGAAGACCAGCACAGAACTTCTCTCTCAGCTGGTCGACTTGGACAGAGCATCCTCAGGCCAGAACATCTTCATCACCTACATGAGCCAGACCCTGAGGGACATGCCCGAGGTCCAGTACCAGGTGATAAAGCAAAAGATCACAGCACTTCTGCACAACCCTCAAGGCCTAGCTGAAGCTTCTCCTACCCAGTCCACGTCTGCTCCTCCACCCCAGGTGATGTCACAGCCCTTCCACAGCTTTCAACAGCCCCTCACCGACCAAGGCTACAACTACCAGCACTTCCCACAGCAGGAGCAGAACTTCCCAGTCCACACCCAGGTTCCTCGGATGCCACAGACGCCTCGGATGCCACATCTCAACCTCATGGGACTGAGTCAGCTCTTGGATAGCTTCCTGAACACACCACCACCTGTTGTGCCTTTGGGGCCAAGCACCGCAATGGTGCCTCAGACCGCACTCAAACCACAGCCACCTCCACAGTCCCTGCCCGCTAAATAGCTGAGACCATGGACATGACTCAGAGTGATTGAGAATAGTGTCAGAGACTGGGTTGTTTACTTGTTGAGTTTATCTTTTCTTAAGACACCTTACTTGGTTCATTTTTCTTATTTAATACAGTCACAAAGTTTACCTAAGAAAGTTAATAAAGGTTATCTTTCCTTAACACACTTAATACAGTTTACTTGGTTCATTTTGCTTCTTTAATAAAGTCATAAAGTTTACCTAAGAAAGTTAATGACGTTTATCTTTGCTTAAGACACTTAGTTTATTTGGTTCATTTTTTTTACTTAATAAACTGACGGTGAAAACTTTGAAAAAATGGTTAAGCCTTTGCATGCTTGTGGGATAGATAAGGATAGTTGTGGGATAGATAAACCTCCAGTGCAAGCATAGTGGGTCTGTATGGTCCACCATCCCAGCTGCCGCACATATGGACCTTTATTATCAATAACAATTTATTCACTGATCAACACATTTCAAAATAAACAAAGCTCTTTATTAATGCCCTATTCATTGTAGGACCACTCAACATATATGGCACAATCTCTTCAGTGTTATGCAACAGGCTCAAGGAAGCATCCATTAATCATCTATCATCCAGTCTTGCCACTCCACTGCTCCAGCTGGGGAGTTACACCAGTGTCTCAGTAGGTTGTGCTGCTTCTTCCCTTCATGTGAAGCTCTGTTGGGGCCTTGTACATCCACAGTGTCTATCAGGTTACGTCCTTGCCTCCATTCACCAGGCTCCATATTCCCATTCCCTTGTTGACAGTCGACAAGTCTGTTCTGCAACACTGGGTAGCGGGTGCGCATGAGATTGTGCAGGATGTAGGAAGCTTCCATGATGCTCCTCACAGTCTGTGGGTCATGCTGCATGGTGGTGAGAAGTATGTGGAACCTGTTGGCCAGGATGCCAAAGGCATTCTCCACCACCCGTCTTGCCCTGGACAGCCTGTAGTTAAAGATCCTCTCTTCACGGGTGAGGTATCATGAAGTGTACGGCTTCATGAGGTAGGTTCTGAAGGAGAACGCATCATCACCAACGATGAAGTAGGGCACATCTTCTGTGTCATTGTGTGTCAACCCATGAGGAGGTTGCATTTCAGCCCATCCTTGAGGTCACTGGCATTGTATACCTGGCCATCTGAAGCTGACCCGTTGCCTGAAGCATTGATGTAGATGAACTTGTAGTCAGCATCAACCATGGCAAAGAGGATGATACTGAAGAAGCCCTTGTAGTTGAAATAATTGGACTCTGAGTTGACTGGAGCTTTGCAGGCCACGTGCTTCCCATCTATGGCTCCAAAGGTGAGGGGAAAGTTCCACCTCTGAGACCACTCTTCTGCAAGTTTTCTCTAGCCTTCTTCAGTGGTGGGACACTTGAGGAGCTCCTCCACGTATTCTTCAATGATGGCCTGTACCACTTCTCTGACCACTTTGCTGATGGTGTTGTGTGGCACCCTCCATGCATACTGCATATTTCTGTATGTGGTTTCAGAGGCCAGGTGCCGCAGAGTCAGTGCCACCTTCAGTCCAGGGTCCAGGTTGGGATGGAAGTTGGTGCTAGGCTTGGTCAACCTGGGTCTCAGACACTCTACAAGTTTGTCAAACATGGCTGGTGGCATTCTCATGAAGTGATGGAATGCACGAGGGTCTTCATTCCTCAGCTCCACCATCAACTGGTCATACAGTCCAAACTCCATTCTTCTCACGATCCATCCTTGGACCCACACAGCTCTTGGACGTCTCCTTCTTCTCCTTCTGTGTAAAACTTGATACAGTCTGAACAGGTTTTGGTTCTGGTGATGAATGATTGCAGCTATCATATGGACTGTGTCATCATCCATGGTGGAGAACAATTGATGATGTTGAAGACCAAGATCAAGGGTGAAGAGGTCTGTACACCACAACTGCTGGACTCATACTGAGATCCAGATGATTCCCCCCCCCCTTTTTTTATAGATTATATCGGTTGTCCACTAGGTGTCCTTCTACATACTCTAGACATACTCCAGACATCCTAAATATACGAGATACATCCCAGATACAAATGTTTTGTCCGTTTTTAATCCTTTATATACGAGATTCGCTTACATCCTTTCTATTTCTGTGCTACTAACGCTTTGTAGACATTCCGTGACAGGAGGAAACCTTTTGTTTCCTCCCTCTTTCCATTTTCAGCTGCAGTGGATGTGAGTTGAGGGGATGCCCAGAGGATGCAGAGAGGATACAGCGGACGTTTAATGGATGATAACAGACATAGAACATTTGTTGCCTGTATATGTCATGGATGTACATCGTATGCGGCGGAAAGTTCCTCCGTTCACACAGCTCAAAACTTCTTGCGCAGATGAAATTGCAGTGGACGAATGCTCGATGGATAGAGTACATGAAACACGTATGCAGTGAGTACACAACGGATGCATAGTGTTTTCCAATGGATGGCAAGCTTTTTTTAACTTTTTACATCCTCTTTGCATCCGTAAATGCAGTGGGACCGGGCCTTATCATTTGGGTCTCTGGTCTATGACTGTAATAAATTGAACCTGAAACTGAACTTACCATTCTGAATATAATTCTTTGTTCTTGGCTTCACATATTTTACAAAAGTCACATCCACGTGTACTTTTAATTTGAGGACAATGGAAATTAGGCAGAACGATTTGTAAAAAGTGAATTCCTTTAACATCAGAAATAAAATGGCATGGTGGAATCTCATTTTCTGAACAAGGCATAACAGAGTTCTTAGCAACTCATATTAGTTTAACATTTCAAGCAAATAAAAAGTCCTTCTTTCCTGCCTGCATGCCTGCCCTCCATATGAAAAAACTGCAAACAAAGAATCAATTCTGAGAGCACCAAGGACTCCACACCCACAACATTCTGGACCAACTACAGCTCCCAACTATTCTTCAAGGGCTGCCCCATGTAGAATGTAGTGTGACAGCCCACTTGGTGCATATTCAAGGCATTTGTTTTCAAGAGCACTCTGTGTCCAAATTATTATTATTTTTAAAAATCTTCCAGTTCCAATCATTTAGGTCTTTCTATCCCTGGATATTACCCAGAATATTTCATTATTCTCTGTTTGTGTTTTTAAAGAAAAGGCCGAATAATATGAAATGTACACTGAGAGCATTTGCACCAAGACAAATTCCTTGTGTGTCCAATCACACTTGGCTAATAAAGAATTCTGTTCTATTCTATTCTATTCTATTCTATTCTGTTCTGTTCTGTTCTGTTCTGTTCTGTTCTGTTCTGTTCTGTTCTGTATGACAATATCAGCAGGGACAAACACATTTCACTATAATCTCTGAATATAATTTCTATGCATATTAGCATGTGACATAAATATAATTGAACAACATAAAGCCCATGTCACACTGCCCAACGGATGCAAAAAGGACACAGCAGATGAGCAAAATGTTCCATCCATTGTTATCCGCTCTCAAAAGGGTCAAAAATTTGCATAACCGGAGCGGATAACACAGACGCATGGAGGATGCAGGGCGGATGCAAAGCGGATGTGGAACGGAAGCCCAGTGGATGGAAGCGGATGGGAGCGAATGGCACATCCGCAGGGCTTCCGGGGGGCCTCAGCAAAGCAGACGTGAAACAGATGAAGCGGATACAGAGCGGATGCACAGCGGATGAAGCAGATGCACAGCAGATGCACAGGGGATGCACAGCGGATGCCTGGCGTTTATTGCGCATTAGGGGAGGATGCATTGCATCAGCCCCGCAGATATAACAGAAGCAGCTCGGAAGCAGGTCGCCATTCAGAGGAAAGACCTGCTGCTGGAAGGATTGGCGGTCTTGCCTGCCCTGCCTGCATGTCTGCCTGCAAGCCTTCCTGCCAGCCTTGGTGCCAGCCTCCCTGCCAGCCTTGCTGCCAGCCTTGGTTCCTGCCAGCCTCCCTGCCAGCCAGCAACCCCACAACCATGCGGAAGCACAGCGAGCCTCAGCCATCTGCTGCCAGCCCTTGCAAGAGGGACAGGGCTACCATCCCTCCCCCTGGCCCTCACTCTGGTTCTGCTGGGGCTTCTGCAGCACGGGCTCGCTCTTCTGGGGCTGGGGCTTCTGCTGCTTCTGCTTCTGGAGGAGCTGATGACAAGCACTCCAGCACCAGCCACCTCCACAGCACCTGGACCCTTCACCCCTGAGACTGAGCGACCAAGAGAAGTGCCAGAGACTCATTTTTGTCTTATACCTTGTTGTTAATAGAGTCTATTTTTGATTCACACACTTGCTTCATTTCTTTTTTTTAATAAAGTCTTGCTGGAAACTTTTAGAAATGGTTTAAGCTTTTGCTTGCTTGTGGAATGGGTAAGGATAGCTTTGGGATGGGTAATAGCTGTGGGATAGCAGTGGAATAGATAAACCTCCAGTGCAAGCATAGTGGGACTGTATGGTCCACCCTCCCAGGTGCCACACCTATGGCCCTTTATTATCAATAACAATATAATCAATCATCCACACATGTCAACATAAACACAACTCTTTATTAAACGCCCTGTTCATTGGAGGCCCACCCAACATACATGGCCCAATCTCATCCGTGTGATGAGACAGGCTGAAGGAAGCATCCATTAATCATCTATCATCCTGTCTTGCCACTCCACTGCTCCAGCTGGGGAGTTGCACCAGTGTTTCAGGAGGTTGCGCTGCTTCTTCCCTTCACGTGAGGCTCTGTTGGGGCCTTGCACATCCTCAGTGTCTATCAGGTTTTGACCTTGCCTCCATTCCCCAGGCTCCATGTCCCCATTGCCTTGTTCACAGTCCACAAGCCTGTTCTGCAAGACTGGGCAGCGGGTGCGCATGAGATTGTGCAGGATGCAGCGAGCTTCCATGATCCTCCTCATGGTCTCTGGGCTATGCTGCATGATGGTGAGAAGTACCTGGAACCTGTTGGCCAGGATGCCAAAGGCGTTCTCCACCACCCCTCTTTCCCTGAACAGCTGTAGTTGAAGATCCTCTCTTCACGGGTGAGGTATTTGGAGGTGTAGGGCTTCATGAGGTAGGTTGTGAGGGAGAAGGCGTCATCCCCCACGATGAGGTAGGGCACATCTTGCTTGTCGTTGGGCAGCAGGTCTGGATCTGGGAAGCCCACCATGAGGTTGCTTTCCAGTCCCTCCTTGAGGTGACTGGCGTTGTATACCTGGGCATCTGAAGATGAGCCATTGCCTGAATCATCGATGTACATGAACTTGTAGTCAGCATCGACCATGGTGAAGAGGATGATGCTGAAGAAGCCCTTGTAGTTGTGATAAGTGGACCCCGACTTGGCTGGTGCTTTGCAGGCCCCGTGCTTCCCATCTATGGCTCCAACGGTGTGGGGGAAGTTCCACTTCTGATACCACTGCTCTGCAACTTTCTTCCATCCTTCTTCAGTGGTGGGGCACTGGAGGAGCTCCTCCTTGTATTCTTCAATGATGGCCTGCACCACTTCTCTGCCAACAAAGCTGATGGTGCTGGGTGGCACTCTCCAGCCGTACTGCATGCTCCTGTAGGATGTCCCTGAGGCCAGGTGGCGCAGAGTGAGTGCCACCTTGAGCCCAGGTTCCAGGCTGGGTGGGAAGTTGGTGTTTGTCTTGGTCAACCTGGGTGTCAGGCGCTGCACAACTTCGTCAAACATGGCTGGAGGCATCCTCATGAAGTTCTGGAATGCCCGAGTGTCTTCGCTCCTGAGCTCCACCATCAGCTTGTTGTACAGTCCATCCTCTGCTCTTCTGGTGAACTATCTTTGGACCCAGACTTTTTTTGGGTGCCTCCTTTTCTTCCCGTAGTAGAGTTCACAGAGCCTGTAGATGGTTTCGCACTGTTGCAGAAGGATGGTGGCTGCCGAAAGGACTTTGTCAGAATCCACGGTGGACATGACTGGATGCTATGGAAGAGGAAGAGTCAGATGAAGGCTGCAGAGGTCTGCACAGCTTGGCTGCTGTTCTGAAAGTGAGATGCATTTACACACTTGCTTCATTTCTTTTTTTTTAATAAAGTCTTGCTGGAAACTTTTAGAAATGTTTTAAGCCGTTGCTCCCCCTTTTTATAGGCAGTGTAGGTTTCCCTTTGCATCCTCTAGGCATCCTCTAGGCATCCTGTAGACATCCTTTATATCCAAGATAGGTCCCCTCTGTGAACGTTTTTTCTGTATTAAACGCTTTGTTTCCGCTTGGCATCCATTCTGCATCCGTTCTGCATCTGTTCTGCGTCCGTTCCGCTTCCTCCCTGTGTCCGAGCGGATGCGAGTTGTGCGGATGCGGAGCGGATGCCTGGCGGATATAGTGGATGCGTAACGGATGCGTAATGGATGCGTAGCGGATGCAGAACGGACGAACTGGATACATTTTCTGCGCAAAGGTTTTGGGCAGCCCAAAACTTTTGGAGCGGATGAAATGTCAATAAACGGATGCTGGATGGATAGAGAGGAATCCAAACGGAGGCAGTGAGTACATCGCAGCATTTTCAAACGGATGGCAAGGTTTTTTGTCCGTTTTACATCGTCTTTGCATCCATTGGTTCAGTGTGACATGGGCTTAAGCTGTATATGAGAATTAAAACCATTTGGATATGGAAATTATTTGCAGAATATAGAATCATATTTAAGGGGAGTTGAAACAAAAAGGAAAAAAGGTATAAATTTACTGGGGAAATTTTTCTTTTAAAAACTTTTGCAAAAAAACTTTCTTTCTTACATCCATATCTCTGTTATGTATAATTTAGAAGCAGTGAATACTTAAAAATAAAACATGAATTCAGTATTTACATGCCTCCTGTTGATAAGTACATCAGTACTTTACAACTAGCTCCAGTCTCCTGCTGGATGTATACTTGAGGCCAAACGTAAATTTGCATTGCATAATGTGTGAAATAACATTCAGAATTACTGATATGAGTTAGGATTCAAGGCATCCTTGTTAGTACTTAGTAGCAGATGAGTAATTGGATTTCTAACTGGGGGAAGAATAATGCATTTTTTATTTGTTTGTTTATTTATTAATTTATTTACTAGCTTAATACACGTGCTTCGCTATGAAACTATGTGGTCGGGCTTAGTTTTTGGGGAGGAAAATAAGGAAATAAAATTTCTATCTGTGCCTACCAACATCCATTGGCATTCATCAGGCTAGCATCCTGTCATTGTGCGAGAAATTTGAGGGCTGTTTGGAAACTGAAACAGTATTTGCTTTGTGAGTAAGAAAGAGACAGCAAGGAGCCTGGCTGTGGCTTAGCTTAACTGTTCTGTACTAAAGCTGATTGCTGCTGTGAAACTAAAACTGAAACTGAAGCTCCTCTCCTCTGCTTGTGTTTTGCATTTGGAAGAGATTTCTTTTCAGGTGGGGAGGGGGAATAGAACTCCTAAGCATCAGAGCGTGTTAATAATAATATACAAAATACTAATGCTCTCCTTTCTGAGCACCTGGAAGGCAAGAGGAACATATGTGCCAAATTTCAAGTTTGTAGGTTTTATGGTTCTGGAGTGGTATTTTGCTTTTATAGAGAGAGAGATTCAAATAACTCAAGGCAGAGAATCTATCCACCACCTTTCTCCTCCTATTTCTCCCCTTAACAGCAACTCGGTGAAATAAATTGGACTGAGAGAGAGAGACTGGCCTAAAGTCACCCAGCTAACTTTCATGGCTCTACTGGGTCCTATTGAGGCAGATATTGGAGAAACCCTATTGACAACTATTAAGGAGGAAAGATAAGCTGGTTGAAGTATTTGGCAGTGTATCAGATCTGTATCTTGGAAATTTCCCTGTTTGCCATCGTGTTTTGTTTAGATTAACCTTTCAAACCTTAGAACCAATAGGCTGGATCCAGTCTACCAGTTAGATCTGGTGAACTGGTAGAAGCACTGTGAAAAACATGTTCAGAAAAGTAATTTGATCAGCGCACTGGAAGCTAAAACTCTCAAGGAGAGACTGAGAAGAAGAAAATTTAGTCCAAATTTGTTACAAGAGCATTTTATAGACTTGAGGGGAGACCCTACTAATGAAGACCACATCTACCCACCACAACTTCTGTTCTGTCCGGAAAAGACGCATGGTAGACCGGGTTCCAACAAATAATTCTTTATTAGTTAACAGCAAACAGTAACGGAACATTGGCTCAAGCCGCGGCAGCTCTTTATATAGAGGCTTGCCTGCCGGCTTGTAGCCAATGACATTTATTTAACTTTGCTGCCTTTGAGCGGCTCCTTGGATTGGTTCCTCATGAACCAATCCTTTACTGGCCTTTCTGGCCAATCAGAAGAGACTACTTGGAACCTTCCAAGTTATACAGAACACCCCTCCCCCTTTAGTTCAGTCCTATGTGAGTGACGTAGTTGCGCAGGTAGGTGGGGCTTCTTCTGGTCCTAGTTGACCTGTGCGGCTCATTCTTGCCTAGGACTTCAAGCGGTTCGGTCGGGATCGCTGTGTCTCCGGCTCATCTCCATGGAACCGCCTGGAAGGGTGAGTCAGCATTGCCGCTACCGCTTGAGTTGCTCAGGCCGGTGGTTTTGCCGCTCCCTCCTGGTTCAACCGGGCTGGTTGAGGTGGCCTGGCTGGCCCCTTCCAGAACGGTTTCCCTTTCGCTTGGACTACCTCTGATGGTTTCATATAACCGTAAGTGCTCTTTTTGGTTAGTTAGATGTTCTAGATTTAATTTCAATGGTTCATTTTCACACCCTTTTGTATTTGTTTGTGTTCCCCCCCCCCTTGGTTTTGTTTTCATCATTTTTTTATTATTTGAGGTTGCACGGTTGTTTTACGCGATGTTTCGGGAACGAAGCTGGTCTATGTGCTGCTTCCATTCTCTTCCATCGTCCACGGTTAGTTGGTAGGATCAGGGACCTATTATTTGTGTGATAGTGGCTGGAAGCCAGAGAGGGTCCCTAGTAAAATTCTTTGCATAGACTAGGTCGCCAATTTCAAAAGTGCGGTATCGGCTAGACGAGTTGGGGGGTTTCTCACAAGTGTAATTTGGATGCAGTCTATCTAAATGGGATCTGAGTTTCCTCCCCATGAACAATTCTGCCGGGCTCTTGTTTGTTGTACTACTGGGAGTGATGTGTTGTAGGGTAAGTAAGCGGTTCAGCTTGTCTTGGACATCCCCACGGTCCATTTTTTCTAGGCCTTCTTTGGTAAACCTGACCATTTGTTTGGCCCTACCATTTGCCGCTGGGTGGGCCGGCGCGGTTAGTGCATGGCGTATACCCAGGGATGCTAAGTACTGTTTGAATTGTATAGCCATTAGTTGTGGCCCAATAGTTGTCGGACACCAATACATCAGGTAAACCATGAGTTGCAAACAATTTGTTTAGCTGTTTTATAACAGCGTCAGTTGTTGTGGATGACACAATTATAACCTCCAACCAATTTGAATATGCATCTACGACTATTAAGAACATGTTGCCCCTGGTTGGTCCTGCAAAATCAACATGGATTCGAGACCAAGGGCCTCGTGGGGTCTCCCAGTCCCGTATGGGTGTTTGCGGTGGTGTGGGTCTAGCTCTCTGACACTTATGGCATGATGCAACCCAGCAATATCACATGACTGGCTGGGCGTGGCTTGTATGTAAATATTGTAAATGTTTAATTTTTTTATTTAAAAAAGAGTAACTTTTACCCAAAATTAGGCAAAGCAGGCAGGCAGATTGAGTTGTTCACAGAATCACAGATTCACTTAGAGATCTATCAGATAATCAGAGTTGGAAGGGACCTTGTAGGTCATCTAGTCCAACCTCCCACCCAAGCAGGAGACCCTACACCATTTCTGACAAATGGCAGTCCAATCTCTTCTTAAAAGTCTCAAGTGATGACGCTCCTACAACTACCGAGGGCAAGCTGTTCCATTGGTTGATTGTTCTTACTGTCAGAAAGTTTCTGCCTATTTCCAGGTTAAATCTCTCCTTGTTCAGTTTCCATCCATTATTCCTTGTCTGGGCTTGACCCCTTCCTCCTCCCTGTGGCAGCCCCTCAAATATTGGAAGACTGCTATGCTGTCTCCCCTGGTCCTTCTCTTTACTAGACTAGCCAAGCCCAGTTCCTGCAACCGTTCTTTGTATGTTTTAGCCTCCAGTCCCCTAATCATCCTGGTTGCTCTTCTCTGTACTTTTCTGGAGCCTCAACATCTTTTTTATAATGTGGTGACCAAAACTGGATGCAGTACTCTAGGTATGGTCTTACAAAGGCTTAATAGAGTGGCATTAGTACTTCCCTTGATCTTGATTGTATCCCTCTGTTAATACAACTTTGGATTGCATTAGCTTTTTTGGCTGCTGCTGCACACTGCTGGCTCATATTTAACTGACACTATTTTAAATGTAGTTCTATACCCACAGAATTATGAGGCTTTAGTGAAGTATCTTCATTGTCACCACCCAAGATGACCCAAGTTTTTATTAGCAGATAGTTTCATTTCACTCTAAAAGATAAACTGTGAGCTTGTTTTTATAAGCCATTAAGAGGAAAAGCTATATATCTCAGAAATCATATTCAGGATTGATTGTTTATATCTTTTTATGACAACATTGTTAAGAAAGAAAATTTGTATCATCGATGAGGGAATTTGTGGTGTTGGACCACTTCAAAAAGCAATATTTATTTATAATAGTGAAAATTTCAAGTATAATGAATACTTGGAATCTGGCAATTGACACAGCACTTTTGAGAGAAGAATATGCATTGAGAGAAAAATATATATTCCATTTCTGTTTAAAAGCAGGATTAAAATTCTCCTAAATCAGTCTCATATATTTCTCTCACCTAATTTATTTTCACAGCAAACCGGTAAGTCTCATTAATATGAAAACTAGACCTACAAAACATAGAATAATTGGAAAGGACCTTAGAGGTCATCTAGTCCAACTCCCTGCTCGAGCAGGACAGTCTATACTATTTCAAACAAATGTCTATCCAGTCTCTTCTTGAAAGCGTCCGGTGATGGAATACCCACAACTTCTGAAAGCAAGTCATTCCACTAATAGATTGTTGTCATCATTTAAGAAATTTCTCCTTAGTTATATGTTACTTCTCTCCTTGATTAGTTTCCATCCATTGCTTCTTGTGTTGCCTTCTGGTGCTTTGGAAAAGAATTTGTCCTCCTCGCCTATGTGACAGTCCCTCTAATATTGGAACTCTGCTATCATATCATCCCTAGGACTTCATTTCATTAAACTAAGACATACCCAATTCCTGCAATCATTCTTGATATGTTTTAGCCCCCTAATCATCTTTGTTGGCCTTCTCTGTAATCTTTCCAAAGTCTCAACATCATTTTTATATTGTGGTGGTGGTGGTTTTTGTGTCTGTGTATAATTGTACTGGCTTATGATATATTCTTGTGTTTTAGATAAGTGCTTGCAATTTAGATGCTTGAGATAGAATAAGTTAAATTTTGCAACAATATGGTGAGGACACCATGTCAAATTTCAGAAAGAATGTGACAGATTATCGTTCCCAGACCAAGAATGACATAGAACAATCATCCAAGTTCTGTTCTTTATTTGTTTCCCCCATGAAGGCAGAATCTTGCCAGATTAAACCTATACTACTCTCATCCTCAAGGATATACCCCCACAGCAGGTTCAAAAAATTTAGTAATTGGTTCTCTGCCCAGGGCCAGCCAATCGTTGCAACTACCAGTTTGACAAACTGGTTGCAAAATTAACACCTGGTTTGCCAAACCAGTGCAAACCAGTATCACCCCACCCCTGCCTCAGAGATTCTAGGCAGTGGATCTCTTCCTGTCCAATCTAGTTCTAGACTTTGTTGTCTCTTGTATGAGATCACTCAAGGGAACATGAGACAATGTGCTTCCTCTTTTCTGGGAAACTGCTGTTTCACTATCGTCTATCAGACCATCTCTCTCTTTGAAGACAGAATCCATCATAGATATTGATCAATAATCACTGGACACAGAGATGTTTATTTGCAACAAACAATGATAATGCAATGGACTTGACTCTTGAAGCTGAAATAGTTGGTATTTTTGCATGTTTATTTGTTATAAAATTAATCTGTGACTAGGTAGGATGGTCATTTCATACAAATACTCAGAAGAAACTGGGGAAAAATGAACGGACTGAAAATCTCTATTTCAAAACTCACAATATCTCTATGATTGTGATTGAGAAGACTTCTCAATCTTCCCTTCAGAAGTCACGAGTGCTCCATCATCAGATGTTTTTAAGAAGAGATTGGGCAACTATATGTCTGAAATGATTTCCTGCTTGAGTAGGCAGTAGAAGACCATCCAGTTCCCATCCAACTCTGTTATTTTGTATTGTTCTGAATTACCTTGTTTTACCTTGAAATATAGATATGACTCACTTCTAAAGAAAAACAAAATCATGAGGCTGTAGTTTTGTAACAATCTCTTTATGATTTCATATATTTATAGTTGGATTTCCTAATCCAAATTCAGAATAATCTCTCAATCCCAAAACATTGTCTAATATTGCCAGTGGTGGGACAAGAAGTTGGGTGAGAGGATATAAACTTCATTAATAAGATTTGTTTTTAAACTTTGTTTGCTGCATTGAATAAGTATCTCCATTCCCTGGCCTCAACAATACTTCCAAATTAATACACTGAAACATTTTTATCAATTTACACTGTATATAATTGTTAAAAAATAACTAACTAATTATACACTGGGAGGGAAATGGATTGGAGTGTAATCACTCATGTGTAAATGCAAGTAACACTTTTTAAATATGCTTTTTGGCATAATGAAGAACATGCTGTGCATCTGCGTGGCTCACCTCAAATTCTGCATCACATTACCATTACAAACATTAGTTAAAATAGAACAGCCATTTACAATTTTAAACCTTTAGAGAATTGTCAAACATGAAATGATTAAATCAATGCTGAATGTGCTATGAGAGTAAAACACCATCCCTCTTGTTTCTTGTATATAGCAGTTATAAGGAGGGAAATGAAGTTACCATGGTGGCTTTCAGACTTTCCTAGCTCTAAGCAATCATTTTCCAGAATAGTTCATCTGCTGCAAAATGGCAGAGTAAATTTATATGTGGAGCTCACTCCAAACTGAGCATATGGGGTATGGTCAAGCTGCAAAGAAAGAAGTCCCTGAGGAGAACACAATCAATATCAACCCTCATAGAATATGCAAAAATTTCTTTGTTGGAAACTACATTTACCAAGAAACTGTAGTTCAGAGCTGGGATTTTTGATTTAAATGCTGAGAAGCTCATATTTAATCCCTGTGGTCTCCAGTTTAAACAAATCTCAGGCAGCAGATGTGAAAAAAATTTGGAATCAAGTCCCAAGACCTGTTGCTAGCCAGATCTATTAACCCAAATGATAAAAGGTCAGTCTATTTATAATGGGCAATTTCTGGAGCTGTTATTCCACTTCATCCTCCTTTACTGGGTTACTTGCCCTCCAGGAGCCATGTCTCTGAATTATAGTTGTCAGCCAAGGCATGTAGAAAAAGAAAGTAGAACTGTGTGTGGAAAATAAAAGTGTCACATACATTAAAAAAAATAATGAATCCCACCCAACACCACAAAAAAGTCAAATCATTGTCTTAACAATGCAACCCATGGATGCACTTTAAAATATTATATATAAAATTGAAAAAAAATGTATGTAGATGAGATGGACCAATACTATACCCATTGATTTCAACAGATGCATTGTGAAGCTTTTATGACTCATATAATTTAGGTGAATAAGTTTCATGCACTAGGGCAGTACAGAATGAGAAAGCTGGTTGGTGCTTATGCTATCCAGCTTCCTGTTACATGAACAATGATTGACACCTTCTTTTGAAATATCACCATGAACATCCTAATTCCTCTTCAAATCTCCTTCCCAGGCAAGAAAATTAGAAGTAGAAGTAAAATGCCCTGTAAGGGTAGATAATATATGCTTGGACTTTCTTTTATTGTCCTCTGTTCCTCTCTGCAAGCTCCTCAGAGCTAAAATGCCCTGTAAGGGTAGATAATATATGCTTGGACTTTCTTTTATTGTCCTCTGTTCCTCTCTGCAAGCTCCTCAGAGCTAGGAGATCCTAGTAAAGTCCTCATCAAGTCCAAGAGCTGGTGAATCAAGAGGAATCAGAATATTTCCAAAAGTTAAGAACATGCCTAATGGAAAAACAACATTGGTTCCTAGAGAATATTTCTTTCTTGTTTAACATATAATTGATTGTAAATGGGATATAACATTTTCCTTGATGTGTTTATCTAATATACTGTAAGATTGTTTTTATACTTTTATTTTACTCTAAATTTGTGTTTTATTGCTTCAGTCAATGGCTGAAGCCAATTATGGACTACATAATGAAGTTACAAAATATTCAGTTCATGCTCATTTTTAGAGAAACCACTGTAATAGTCTTATTTGCCATCACAGTTTTAAACTGTTATGATTTTGATGAAAAGAAAAAACAATATACAACCAAACATTATATAATATACATAGCAGTTTTTAAAGAGTAAGCATGAATTAAAGAACACAATCAAATCTGGCCTTTGCATATTTATTTACTACATTATTTATATTTCTGCCTTTTACATAGAGCAGCACATTTGAAAGAACAGGACAATTTTTAAATGTCAGTTATTCATATTGGCATGGCTATAAAGGCAGGCACAAAGCAGCCATTGGAAAACAGGATGTGAGATTCTAATTTGAAATAAAAGTTACCTTATAATTGGAACTAATTTATTTTAATTAACTTATAGTCATGTTATGATGAATGCTTATACTGAGAATTTCTTATGAATATTTCAATTCTCATTCTCTCTCTCTCTCTCTCTCTCTCTCTCTCTCTCTCTCTCTCTCTCT
>BLBF01000040.1:11886266-11909444 GCA_015471245.1 Laticauda colubrina | reverse complement strand
TTTTTTTTTTTTTTTTAAATAAGTATGTTAGCCAACCAGAGGTTTGTAGACGATAATTCAACATTGGGCAGTGGTGGTGGTAGAAGGTACTGCTATGGATAAGTGCGGGGGTGGGCTTCAAACATTTTAGCAATGGGTTCTCTGCCCGGTTGCTGGGTGGGCCTTGCCATGATGGGTGTGGCCTAGTCAGCCTCCTGCAACACATTGAGAGAGGATGTTTTTGCCCTCCCTGGGCTCTGGAGGGCTTTCTTGAGCAAAAACAGCCTCCCTGGGCTCTGGAGGCTCTCTAGAAGCTAGAAACAGGCCCATTTCTGGCCTTCCTGAACTTCTGGGAGGCCCGTTTTCACCTTTCTTGAGCCTCCGTGTGCGCCCTGCACTTACCTACATCCAAAATGGGCTACGTGAGGACTTCTGGGAGGGGAGGGGTGGATGGGGCCAGCCAGGAGTGGAATTTGGAGTTCTCCGAACTGTGAACCCCCAGCCCACCTCTGGGTGAGTGAGTTTCAGCAACACAACATTGTGGAGCTCTGAGAGATATGCATACATGCACTCTGCACTCTGTTGATTCTCCAAAGATTTTAAAACACTTTGTAGATTGAGTTGGAGATGGAAAAACTGATGCTGCTCTTTTTGAACTCAACTTCTCTCTCTTCCTACCTACCATGCTATGTAATTATGACATCCTTTTAAAAGAAAAATACAAGTCACATATACTTGTGGAAATAGCACCTCAATTTTATTTTAACCGTTAGCAAATAATCAGTTTTTCTCATTCCTCTCTGGTGTAGAATTAAATGTTCTGGCCTTGTTTTATGGTGCTTTGAGCAGGTTCAGCCTTTTTGCTGACATAAATTGTCCCAGCTTTATATCCAATCCAATAGTGAAGAAGATAACAAACCATCATACCTGATAAAAGAATTAACAAGAATGTTTGAAGCTTAACTTTGGTAACAGGTTGTATTTGTGTGTATTTGTGTGTTGTTATTGTTGATTGGGAGCTGCCCAGAGTTCAATAAATTTATATAACTGCCCATTTTCAATAAAATAATACCTTCAAGACCCAGATTTGAATACATGATCTAGAAGATTTTCAAAGGGTTTCTTTATCCTTTCCTAGACTCCAAATCTAAGGTATTGTAAATATGCCACAGCATATTTAATAAAGTTAACATGTCGGTCTTAATCCTACACAATTCCAATTATAAGTATTTAAATATGGCACCACTTGCCCTTCTGAGGTGAATATCGTTCTGACCAATTTGTGAAAAATAAATTAACAATGCAAGTTGGGGTGATTTTTTTAAATCAGACTGATGAAAACTTTCCTACTCAGTAACATAACAATCCACTTAGACTTCCAATTGTAGCATAATAAAGAAAAAAGCACTTTAAATTTGCATCTCAATGTTGAATATAAATCTGTATGTCAGATTATTTGTGTTGTGACATCACAACAAATGTTTTACTGTTTACTGCCTGCAGATTCCTATGGAAACAAAATGAACAGGTCTATTAAAATGGATGTATAACAGGTTTTTTTTTTTCAAAAAAAGAAAAAATAAAGAAAATTGTCTGGAAAACCTGGATACATATTGGTATAGAATTTTTAAAAAGCTTTAGTCAAGTGGAGTGGAAATAGGAGAAAACTAATCGGTACTTGAAAATAAATGTGATCATGGAAGAAACTGTAGATGTCCATTGCCAAGTGAAATACGACCACTTTAGCAGCCAAAAATTGCAGTAAAGTGAAGTTTTAATATTATGAACAATAAGTTATAAGAACCAGTGGTAGAATTCAAATTTTTTTACTACTGGTTCTGTGGGTATGGTTTGGTGGGCATAGCAAGGGAAAGATACTATAAAATCACCAGTCAGAAGTGGTATTTGCCAGTTCTCCAAGCTACTCAAAATTTCCACTACCGTTTCTCCAGAACTGGTCAGAACCTGCTGAATATCACCTCTGATGAGAACAATACATAGTTAACTCACATTATCCATGTAATAAGTGAAATTGCAGTATTAAAACCATTGTTGTGTAGCAGCACTCTATTGGATTATAGTACTGTTTCAATTCCACTTATCACAAATTCTTGGAATATGTTTGGGCGGGGGGGGATTGTAGTTGAAAAAGCCTATGCCCAATTCTTATCACCACCATGTATAATGCAATGATTTACCTTGATATAAGGTATGACACATATAGATCTTGAGCTGTTGAACATTGAACTAGCTCTGCCTGGCTTTCTGAATGTCATACTTTCAAGACATTTGAATCATTAAATTTTGATATATGTGCCATCAAGTCAATGTCAGTTATCCATGATGATCTGTCCCAAGTTTTGTGTTTCAGGTCTTCCAATGATGGAGGTATCATTGTAATTCAATCCATTCATACTGCCAGAGTTCCTCTCCTTTCTTTCTTTCTACCTTTCTTACTATTATGAACTTTTCCAAAGAACTAGGTTTTCACATAAGATGTCCAAATATGATAATTTGAGCTTCATCATTGGTCATTAAGCTAGAACTGAGTTCACTTATTTTGATGACCCATGTGTTTTTCATCCATGATATTCTCAGGAGTCTTCTCCAACACCAGTTTTTAAAAGTGCCAATACACTTCAAAGTCCAACTTTTGCTTTTATAGAGTGCCATAAAGAATACCATGATTTTCACAATTCTGATCTTGGTAAGAACAGATAAATTACCTGACACTTAATCCCTGTTCTAAGGCTTTTGTGGCTACTATACTCCCCCAACATTGTCCAACTATTTACAAAGTATGCATTACTATTACTATAATCTTCTCATCATTCCTTATCACCCATCCCCTCCCACTTGTGACTATATGACTGTAACTTTGTCACTTGTATCCTTATGATTTATATTGACTATTTCCTAGTATGATTTGATTGCTTATTGTACCCTACGAGTATTATTAAGTGTTGTACCTTATGATTCTTGACTCTTGGCGAATGTATCTTTTCTCATATGTATACTGAGAGTATTTACACCAAGACAAGTTCCTTGTGTGTCCAATCACATTTTGCCAATAAAAATAATTCGAATTCTGATTCTATACCAAGTACTAGTCTGTGGATCATTAAATAATACAGACTTTTTTCCTTATAAGATCTCATTGAACTTTGCTCCCTCTGGCATCTCCAATGAGAAGAGTGACAGCATGATTAAACATCTAATGTAGTGCTCCAAAGTTAAGCCTGAGCCAAAATGGCCTACTAAAATAGCACAGGATGAAACATTTCCAAAGAAACAGAGATATGTACACTGCTTTCCTCTTATTCAGGCTCTGTTGATATAACAGCTCACACAAGCACAGTGCCTTGTAACAACAGAACAAGACCAGGTGACATCTAATTAAATTCTTGCAAGGCAAGGCAGTTGTTCCACTCTCTCTCTCTTTTTCTCTCTTTGTTACTGATAGCATAAGTGGCACCTTGCTTCCCATAGGTAATTTTATGCATTGCCAATTAGTACAATGGAAAAAAGGCAAGTGCTAACAGATCCTTGTGGCCCTAATTGTGACTTCAGCATGAATTCAAAATAAATATCCAGGAACTCAGCTTTTATCCAACTAAGAATGACAGATCTGTGTTCTTTATTATTGGTAATCTGGCTATCATATTTTGCACTGTGAAATGAGATAAGTGCTTGTGCCACATTCTTTTGGGTTACTTGCAGTGGTGGGATTCAAATATTATTGCCACCGTTTCGGTGGATGTGGCTTGCTGGGCATGCTTTGTGCGTGTGCACACACTTTGCATGCATGTGTGCACCAAATGCACACTTTTCCAGGCACAGAAGCGTTTGCACAGGTGCAGAGGCATTCTAACTCGCCTCCTGCAAGCCTGCATGAACTCGGTCACTTCAGAGCTGCCATGCAGCACTCTTCTATGTTGCGTAAAGCAGCTGCAGTTCAAATTCAGAGGATAAAGGTGAGTATGGGAGCCCAGGCAGGCAGGTGGTCCCAACAGCAGAGAGGAGGAGAGAACCGGTTCGGTCTCTGCTGCTCATCGCTCCAACCGGCTCACCAGAACTGGGCCAAACCGGTTGAATACCACCACTGGTTACTTGTCATGCAGGGTGAGATACAGTGGTGAGATTCAAATTTTTTTACTACCGCTTCTGTGGGCATGGCTTAGTGGGTGTGGCAGGGGAAGGATAGTACAAAATCTCCAGTAAGAGGTGGTATTTGCTGGTTCTCTGAACTACTCAAATTTTCTACTACAGGTTCTCCAGAACTGGTCAGAACCTACTGAATACCACCTCTGGTGACCTTCATCCTTAATTTTGCCACAATTTTCATGCACACTTTTTTTTTAAAAAAAAAACACAAGTTGAAGTGATAGGGTGTTCAAGATTTTCAAACAGAAAAAAAAAATTACATAGTGAATTCTCTCATCTTCTTATGCTTTATTTAGGACATGGTTGTTAAACTCAGATCCTGCCTGTGGGGTGCTTAGATCTGATCTGCTGGCCTGCCCTGGAAACAGCAAAGGACCAGCTCACAGTACCTCTGCTTGCAAAAACAGAGTTTGGGGAGCAGAGGGCTGCAACAGCCTCCTGCAGCCCTCTGCCAGCAAAAACAGAGCTCAGGGAGGCTGTGCAGCCTTTCTGGGCTCTGTTTCTTCTGACAGAAGGCTGCAGGAGGCTATCACAGCTGAAAATGGAGCCCAGCCATGGAGCATCATGACTAAAAATGGAGCCTCAGCGAGTCATGTTGAGCTTGCCACACACACCCTGCCTATACCCCTGCCCCTCCAAGATCAAACACAACCCTGGTGTGGCCCTCAATGAAATCAATTTTGACACTCCTGATTTAGAAATATCAAGCTGCTTCTGTACAGATTCAACTATTTGTTCAATACCTATCCAAATGATCCTATCTTCCATGATCTCATTTATTCCAAGAATACATCTAGGAGGCAGGCTTTAAGAAAGGACAGGCAGACAGGCATCAAAATTTAGATCTTCCATTCTCTTCAGTGACTTAAGGTCATATTTGATGTGTCTGCAGGTTTTCCAAACTGGGGTAAACTTGCAACAGAGTAATGAGCTGAATGATAGACATTCATAAAACAGAATATTCCATTCCAATTAAATGAGTCCCATTCTTTTGCATTCTATTTTTCATTACAATCATGCTCCCAGCTATACTAATCAGATAGACACAAGGTTCTTGCATAATTTGGGGGAGCAACAAGACTGCAAGTTGCTGTATGAAAACCAGAATGGTCAATAAGAGTGGACCTTCATGTAGAGTTACCACTCATCCACCAAAAGAGAACTTTGTCCTTCTGCTCTGGCCCTTAAAATCACTCTTTTTGAATATCTTACAAGCAAACAAGTTTTATCCAAGGTTTAAGGAATCAGGCTAGAAACATGAAAACTGCAATTTCTAATTCTCCATGAAAAGCAACTAAGTGATTTTAGACCAGTCATTCTCTCTCAACCCAACCCACCTCACATGGTTGTTGTGGGTAAAAGGGGAAGAGGAAGGAATATCGGGTATCTTCATTGCCATGAATTATTTAAAAATAATATTTTAAAAAGGATAAAAATAAATAAATCTCTAAAACAAAATGCTTCCCTAATAAGTCTTGACTACAAGTTCTATGACCTTAATTAGCATGGGTCAGAAACAGAAGTGGTATTCAGCAGGTTCTGACCAGTTCTGGAGAACTGGTAGTGGAAATTTTGAGTAGTTCAGAGAACTAGCAAATACCACCTCTGACTGGCCTTGCACCCATCTATTCTCTGCCTCCTGAGTCCCAGCTGATCAGCTGGGCCTTCTTTTGTTGCCCTGCACAGGAGAACAGAGCTGGAAAGCAGGTTAGTGTGATGGGGAGGGAATGGAATTTTTCAGAAACCTTCCCCTGCCATGCCCACCAAGCCACCCCATGCCCACCAAACCATGTGCACAGAACTGGTAGTAAAAAAAATTGAATTCCACCACCAGTCAGAAAGCATAGATCAGAAAGAGGACTGAGAAAATATCTACAAATCCCTCACATCCTGGACACATACTCCTTTCCTCGGGATGCCGCTATAGGGTATTGCATGCCAAAACAACTAGACACAATTCCCCCCCCCCTCCTACCATCACTCTGCTGAACACCTAATTTCTACAGTACTGTCTTATATCTAAAGATATTAACCCAGCTGTATTACTGTGTTTCTTCAGACATGATTGGACATTGGAAACCTTTACATATATTTGGTTCAGAGCATATGTAGTGGTCAGAAATATAGATAGAATGGCAACACTATTATTCCTAAAGAATGGCTGATTTTAGTAATACTGGGAGGAAATGTAAAATTTGGGAATGGATAATGGGAAGGCTGGCTCAAGTGTCAACAACCAGAGACTCAAAGCACAGTTATACTCCTAGTGTAAAACTTAACATTTTCTCCTATTGCACAAAAAGTGGAATTTGTAGATTAATCAACTTGGCTTTTCCTCAAAAACAAATCATGTTATGAACTATAAATACCTAGCATTAATCCTAAAAAAATAATATATTTGAACAATGAATTTTATTGACTAAAATAGTCTATAAAATAGTTTTGTTTTCAGTATAAGTGTCATGTTAGAAGAGAGTGGTAAAATATTCAGAGGACTACTTCATTCTATTAACCTTTCAAAACAGCTGCCACTTGAGAAGAAGACTCCTGACTTGAAAAGCAGAGTTAGATTTCTTTATGTGTGCTGAGTTATTTAGCATTAGACAATATGAGGACATGTTTCAGATGTCAGCTCTTTAAACTATAACATTTAACATGCCTTTACATTTCAGCTGCTGTCAAAGCAGTTGGTCACATTTTACTATACTACAAATATCTCATCCTTTGGCTGGGAAAGTTAGGTCACTCAGATGACTTCTGAGTCTCTTTCCTATTATCAGAAGGACACTCAAATATAACACTCAATGTAGCAAAATTCTCAGCCTCAGTAAGTAAACCCTGATACAAAAAAATAGCACAGAAGTGGTATGCAGCAGGTTCTGACCAGTTCTGGGGAACTGGTAGCGGAAATTTGGAGTAGTTCAGAGAACCGGCAAATAGCATTTCTGACTGGAGATTTTACATATCCTTCCAATGCCATACACACCAAGCCACACACCCACAGAACTGGTGGTAAAAAAAAAAATTGAATCACACCACTGAAATAGCAGCTTCTTAAAATGGTAGCATAGTAAATCTGGTTGTATGTAACTTTGACATTGTTGATATTTGATATTGTATTGCTGAGGTAGTGCTGTCCACCATTCCTTAACCTGGTAGATAACTATATCAGCACAATATTTAGTGCTCCCACAGAGATTCTTTATTACCCCAAGCATTATATCAACAAATGTTGTTCTTATTTATATTGTACAAGAGATTTTAAGGATCAGCACTGATTGATTCTTACATTTTCATTACCCTCTTTTTGCACAAACATCACCAACTGGAAATGGATAATGATGTTATCTATTCAGTCAGGTCTAAACTTTTGGCAATTCTATGGGCCAGGTCTTTCCATGCATGGATTTGCATTCCATGCTTGTATACAGTATTTCTTAGAGTTTTTGTATACTCTGTCAGTTTTGATGGTGTCCAGTCCCTGGGTTCTTTGGCAGTTTGTTTTCCTTTCTTTCTCTAGTTACTTACAATTAACTTCTCTTATTGGGAGGTGATAAGATTAGTTGTCCATCAAAACTGATCTAGTTTTTACAATGGTTTTGTATGAATGTATTTGGGTGGGTTGTAACTTATCAGTTGATTTACACCAGTTGTAATTAGGCTGTTTTTGGGCATAAATCTAGCATTATTCCTCAATAGTGCTATTTTTAGACTTTGGAATAGGAATATTCTGGAATCATGCTAAACTCTCAATCCATAGTCAAGTTTCTTTTGGACATAGATTTAGCACAATTCCAGAAAAGTGCTGAACTTGTACCAAAGGCAACCTGAACAAGAGATATTATAAAAAGTTGCAAAAAGAAGCATTGTAGAGAACACCAACTCTTCATTATCATGCCACATCTTTGCTACCTCCATCCATCTACTGCTAATGGGTTGATCCAGTTTTCTATATCAGAGATCAGCAGTGAATGAAGATTGACTTGAAAACTGTGGAGGGAAAGGTTGTAATGAATTAAGTTGACCTTCCTTCTGCCGAAAGCTGAATTGCTGTGCAGGCATTGAAGGATTAGGGTTAGGGTTAATCATGTCCAGATCAATAGGTGCTAGGTTGTTCCCATCTCTTAGGAACCACTTGATAGCAACACTGTACAAATGAACACTGAAATATAATCCAATAACCCTTTTGTTTATTCTTACTATAAAGCTTTTAGTAAATGTACATACAGCATGTATGACAAGAAAAGGAGTTAATATATTGGTTTGCAGAGTTTGGCATTAATTTTAATCTCAAAGAAGACAGTTTTACAGGTAAGATGTGGTGATGGTTTTTCCATTCTCTGAAGCCATGGAAAATTCAGAGAAAAATGATACAAGCCCCCCCCCCCCCCAAAAAAAAAAAAAAAAAAAACACCACCAATTCCCTTTCTAAAATGGGTCTATTCTATTTAATGCTTTAAATAAATTGTTCTTGTGGGAATGAATCCCATAAAGTAATAATATTTTGCTACTAAAAGTCATTTCCACTTGAGCTTCCAAATAATAAGCATGGAGCATCTCCCCAAAACAGCAGGAAATGCCAATAATTACAACATACAAATACATTCTGGAAATTTGGCTGCTCGTTCCCCATTCATAAAGAGTTAAAATTGGTTGGACAGGAATATTTTTCCATTATTTAACATAAAAATGAATCAGGTAAATTTACAGGAGTGGGCACATAGGTTTGAAGGAATGCTGCTATGTTTGTTGCCAAGAAACAGGATTTGTCTTTAAAGGCCATGCTGTAATTTTAGCAATTGAACACCTTCTTTAAATGGGTTATGTAATAGCAGAGCAGCAGGCTATATTCTCTTGTTTCTTGGTTCCTGAGGTCTATTTAGGCGAAACAAAGGATGCATATATTTTGCTTACTGTATTATTACCTTTTAGTTATAGGTGGCATTATATATTATATTGTATTGTATTGTATCACATCATATCCTAACATTATCTTAGTATTTATAAAGCAACCTTGTCCCCATGTTTCAAAGATGCCCTTTGAAATTTGTGATCAATACAAGATAAAGTTTATTTATTTATTAAATTTACATGCCGCTCATCTTCATATGTCAGGTCCAAAAAAAATGTCTAATTAATCAATTAATTTACCTGCTGTCTCTCTCACCAGTAAAGTAACTTGAAATGCATAGAAAAAGAAATAAAAAGAGCTATTCTTGTCTCCAGTTCATATCAATATCAATTTGCATATAAAAATACAACTAAGGTCTTTGTTCATGACTGTTGCATGTGTAAAGGGAACATTTGATACAAGGTTGTATTCACATTTGATACAAGGCTGCATTGGTTTACTTTTTGAGCCAAAGGAAACTGTTAAAAGAGTGCATTTGGATGCTGTAACTATTTTAGGATTGCGGTTTGTCTACTGGAAGACTTAATGTGGCACAAGTAAACTTCTTAGAGGCAGTGAAAAGTGTTCAAACTTTTGTTTGACTTGTGGATTTCCCTCCACTCCACAAGCAAATACATTATATCAGAGTGAAACAGCTTAATAGCTATATCTATTAAGGAGCCTCGGTGGTGCAGTGTTTAGAATGCAGTACTTCAAGGTACTCCTACTGCAAATTAGCAGATTGAATCCCACCAGGCTCAAGGTTAACTCAAGGTGGATAAAATGAGGACCCAGATTGTTGGGAGCAATATGCTGACTCTGTAAACCACTTTGAGAGGGCCGTAAAGCACTATAAAGTGGTATATAAGTCTAAGTGCTATTGCTATCTACTTTCTAACACGTGGTCAAGCATACTATATCTAATAATTATAGTGGAGAGATACTGAATATTAAATATTGGGGTGATTATAACTTTCCTTGATTATGAATTTAAATACACATGGCCTATGGATTAAAGCATAAATATGACTGTTTACCAATGTCCTCAAACTCTTTACATGCTGATGTTTTGCATGTTTTTGGCACTTGGGGAAGAAGAAAGAGAAAAACATGAAAATATAAGATATTTCTAATTTCTCCTTTTTACTTTTGTGCTTTCTCAGCTTTCACTGCTAGAAGAGGCAGGTTTCAAAGGTGCTCTTCTTTACATTGACCCTTGCAATTTACCAAAGTTTCAAAACCTGAGCAATAAAGCATTTATGGTATCATTGAACAGTGGTGGTGATCCTTCGACTCCTGGATATTCCAGTATTGGTGAGTACTTTCATAAGAGTACTTTTTATGTGAAATAAATAGTAAGCTCTTTGGTTAGTTGAAAACATAAAGCAAAAGCGATATAAGGTTTTTGCTGTCTGTAATTGTCTAAGTCAGTTGCCACCTGCTGCTCACTTGTACTTCAGTGCTATGTGGTAATAGATTTCCATGAACTGTGGGAAGGAGGAATGAAGGGGGAAGGCCTGGGGAAATGAAAGTAAGTTCTGTGCCTTCTCAAGATGCTGCCTCAAGGTAACCCAACTGGAAGGAGGAGGGAGCTGTATACTAAAATGTGCTTGGACTGACCATTATGAAAACATCTTGACTGAACCTGGTTGGTTACACAAAGTGGGCAGCAAGAGACAATTAAGGAGGGGGAGTAGAACTTAGAGATTTTGCCAAGTGATTCTCAGTTCTGGCTTTGTAATATTGCAATGCATTTGATACCTACTAAATTATACATTTTTCAACAAATAGAGCTAAAGATCATTTCTATTTAGAGGTTTAAACTGTGGCAAGTCTGACAATCTATGTTATGCCTTCATGCTTCTCAGGGCCCTATGTATCATAGTCACCAGCAAAGTGTGAATGGCATAAATCAGAATTGTTTAGGTTGCATATTTAAGCATGATTTATAGATGTTTTGGGCTTTGCATGAACATGTGACATGTTCTCTATGATTCCTGAAAGCAATCCTCTATTTTGAAGGCTTTATGTAAATCAGTTAAACATAAATTTATATGAGTCTCAATTATATTCTCCATGTTCTGCCAATGGAAACTGTAGAAATGTGTAGGAAAACATAGTAATGCAGTCTTTGAAAAAAAAGTAGATTGTAGCACAAATGGTATCAAACAAAATTGAGATTGGAAAATTATATTTTTTAAATTTTTAAAAAGCAGATGTACCTAAGAACATACTGAAAGTTATAAGAAAAATTTCACCAGATAAGTCGACTCCAATAAACAAATAATTTCCACACTGCCTTTTCCTTGGTACAAAACTGAGAGTCTGACTGTCCACCATGGTCCCATATTGCTAGAAATAAAAGGCTGAAAAATAATATTTCTCTCAATTTCCCTTAGTTTCTGAAATAATTTATCTGCTGAAGTTCAGATGCATGAGACCCTGTCATACATTGTGCTCTATGATAAGGCTTTGTTTTTGTGAACAAAACAACCTCTTTGTCTATGAATTTCATGGTAGAGTTCTTTCTTGTCTAACTTTAATTGCATGGAAAATGTCATCATGGATTATCCCTGGATTGAGACTTGGAAAACATTTTGTCATCTTTTTACAATTGTATCTAAATGAAAAGGACATGCAGCAAGTTGTAAAATGACCCTTTCCCACTAGAGTTAGAAATATCACTTATAAGTATTGATTATTTTGCTGGTAAATTATTGGCAAAATGCTTTATAGAAGAACTTGGTTGTGCTAATGTTATGACTTTAGTTCATCATCTTGAGATGTCTGCAGGGAAGGGTCAAGGGAACAAATGAAACCATCCTTGTGCCATCATGAGCCATGATGGCACAGTGGTTAGAATGCAGTACTACTCACTCCAGGAGTTCAATTCTGAACAGTTCAAGGTTGACTCAGCTTTCAGAGGTTAGTAAAATGGCAGCCCAGATTGTTGAGGGAAATTGTTGGGCTGACTCTGTAAACCACTTAGAGAGGGCTGTAAAGCACTGCAAAGCAGTATATAAGTCTAAATGCTGTCATGACTTAACATCTGCCATGCAAATACTGAATATGCATAAAAAGGAAAACAGTTTGTAGTGTGATGGATAGACAGTTTCCTTGGATAGAAGTATGTCTTTCTAAAAAATATTGAATGTTGGTATGGATAGCAAATGGAATCTATGAAATGTGTCCTTAAGATCAGGAAAATCAGGAGATCCAGGCAGTTCAAATAAGTATAAAGATTTATTAAAAGCTTAAGGTCTTTATAAAAATCTGAGCTAAGAACTGTCAAGGAGAAGGAGTGGGAATTAAGAAGGCATTCAAGATGGGATGGCCTTAGATCTCTTATGAGTATGCAGGAACTCATGACTGATGACCCCTTCCTTGGGCGCAACCTGGTCTCTCCTACATATTTATATAACTTACAAGGGTGGGCTTCAAATAATTTAACAATTGCTTCTCTGCCCAGTTTCAAAATTGGGCCATTGGGGGCATATTTGCCCTCCCCGGGCTCTGGAGGCTCTCTGGAGGCTGGAAACAGGCCTGTTTCCGACCTCCTGAAACTTCCTGGAGGCCCATTTTCACCCTCCCAGAGCTCCAGAGGCTTTTCTTGAGCCTCCAGGAGGCCTGTTTGGCTTTTTTTTTTTTTTTTTTCCCAGAAGGCCTGTTTTCATGCCCATTTATGACCTTTCAGAACTGTTGGGAGATCCATTTTTCACCCTCACTAAATAGTAGTGAGTAGTAGTTCATGCTCAGCAGTATGAACCCAGCTAACTTCATAGGTGGATTCTATTGAGATACAGAAGAATTTTCTGCAACTTTAGCCTTGCATGTGCTTAAAATTATTCTGGAATAGTGTTTCTCAGCCATTGCTACTTTAAGATACATGGATTTGAACTTCCAGAATTCTCCAGCCATCTAGGTGAACTGGGAAATTCTGGGAACTCAAATTCACATATCTTAAAGTTGCCAAAGTTTGAGAAACATTCTTGTAGCAGGATTGGGACTTGTGATATTACATTAGTGATAGAAAAGGACAGCAGTAGTAAGATATTTTCCTCAACAGCAGAATATGCCTTTCCAAAGTGAAACAATCAAGTGGATTGCATCTCATATGTTCCTTCCAATATATAATGGATGGATAAGACATGCATGGATGGATGCATGGATGGATAAGACATACATGTTTAAAGTTATAATTTAAAAAGACATATTTTAAAATATGTTCTTCAGACACTAACAATCTTGAGTTATACAGCTGACTCTAATCTCTTAGATAAAAGTAAAGAAAACTTAGAAGAGCTCATTATCAAAGTCAAAAGGGAATGTGAATGTTCTAGTTAATGCTAAATATTAAAAAGAGAAAGTTAATACTTTATGAATTCACAGTTGATAGTGGTTTAAAGAAATAAAATTATTGCTATATATAATTTGCAGTGCACATATTAATTATTAACGTACTTAAAGCTACATTTTAAAAATGTGTATTTTAAAACAGGCAGTTCAAATTAATAATTTGACATAGTATGCAGACAATGCCACTATTAATCAAAGTGAAGAAGATTTAAGGCAGCATGCTAAGAAAGTAAAATGAAAAGTGAAAATATTGAAAAAGACAAGTCTTAGTGAATTTACATTTGATGGCAAATAAGTGAAGATAATAATTTGTTGTCTTGGTCTCAAGAGTAGATAAGAGGGCAGAATTCTGGAGGAATTGAGGACTTTCATCCTAAGAAGGAAGAGAATGTCAAACTTGAAAAAGAGAGATTCTTGGTATTATCTGATCTTGGTTGTTTTTCTGACAGATAATTCATTATCCAAAGTAGATAACATCATCAGTGCTAGTATTCAGCACTAATTCTCGACATTGATGCTTTGAAAAGAGCTTGAAAACGAATCTATTTCAATGCAATAAGTACTGGAGAAGAAGTAGCATTGCCTGTAGTAATGTACGGTGATCAAAACTGGACATCTAGAAGGAAGGAATATATCTTTAAATTATGGATTTAAAGACAGTTATTAACAGTGCCATGGATTCCGAAAGAACCAATTAGTCAAATTTAAGACTATAAAGATTGACGGTGAAAGACTAACTGTTCCTCTGAGGCAAAAATTAGCAAGCACTGAATTTTGGCATGTGATGTGATTGTATGATCCACTAGGAAAAAAGTATGATGGGAAGTTGGAAGGAAGTACAAAAAGAAAATAATCCTTCCATTCCCCCACCCCACCCCACCCCACCATCCTGCCAGAACCGATGAAGTTTCTTGGATGAGAACCGAAACATCTTCAAGGAAAAACAAAAAAAAAGTCTAGTTGCTTTTTGAAAAAGCATATTTGAGATAACCATGACTTGGATCCCTGAGAATCTCCATTGACAGAAAAAGTATTAATTTTAAAAAGCGGACGTATCACTTTAGAAATAGTATTGAAAAGTCTTTGAAAGTGCTGCATTTTGTCAGAGCAGACAAGTTGAGATGGAAGGCATTTTGACATGTAGCCTCAAAACTATGTTTGATTTGAAGGCAACTTAACTAAACATCTCATTCGAGAAGAGTTTTTTTTTTTTTTTTAAAAAAAAGCATGCAGATGAATGTGGGAAAGATATGAAGCAGAAGTATGACTAAAGATATATGAAATAAGCAGGAATTTAAAAAACAACAACAGGTGGCTTCTCCTTAATGCTCTCTGAGCTTCATTGTTTTCATGCGGGTTTTTATTACCTGGCTAAATAACATATTCAGTGGTTGAAGGGAGTGAGTTTTGCTCTCTGTTTATTATTCTTCGACAAAGGTTTTATCTGTGTTCAAGTTTAGAACAGAGAACAAAGGTGACAAACTTAATTTCATTGAGGGCCACATCAGGGATGTGAGTGACCTGGGGGGGGCATGGTTGACTGGGTGGGCGTGGCCAACTGTGTGGGCATTGCCAGCTTGACGCCACTCTCCAAACTGCTGGTATGTTTTCTCTTCACATTGGGTAAACTGGCCTGAAGCCATGCTGACTCAATGTTTCCTCTTTGCACTGGGTAGACTCGGCCAAAGCAATGCAGGCAGCCCCTTACATTCTCCATGATGGGCGTGGGGGTTGGATGCAGCCTTGTGTTTAACACCTCTGGCATAGAACATAGAATCATAGGGCTGGAAGGGACATGGCATTACTTCTAGTGTGACCCCCTGTTAAAAGCAGGCAGCTTTATACCATCCCTATCAAATGGTCATCCAGTATGTTTTTGAAAGCCTCCAGTGGTAGAACACACACAACTCTGGGAGACATGCTATTCCATTATTCTCACTGTCAGAAAATTCATCCTTACTTCTATCATCCTAGCACTGGAACATGGAAACAATCAAGCTCAGAAAACACCAAGGAGAATCCATCTGTTTTTTTTCCCTCCTTTTGCATACTTTCTGAAGTGTTTCAATACCCCTATATGGCAACAATACAAGATAATATATTAGTGGACAGTTAAACTCTGGAGTCTTTGGTGCTCTTAGAGCATGCTTGTTTTTGTGCACACATTTCATTACCCAACTAGGTTACATCATCAATGCTAGAAGGAAGTGGGGTTTGCTGAATGTTTATTGTTCCTTGGTGGAAGTATGCTGAAATCTATAGATGAAGATTTAAGATGCTAGTATTCTATTGAGGCATCACACAAGATCCTAGATTACAGAGTGAAAAGTGTTTCACACTTTGTGCTCTTTTCTCTATCTTACAGCATCTTTTTGCCTTCTAGCTCTACAAGGGGGGGGGGGGAATGGGTTCAAACTGTGAAATTGTAACAAGGTACCATCAAGACCATTTGCTCCAGTGGTGTATCCAGACCCTGAAAATCTTTTCTTAGATTGTCACTAAATCAGTCAAAGTGAAAGTACTGTGACGCAACATTATTGGAATGGCATAAGGAAAGCAAGCAAACCAGAACTATTTGCCTCCTTGTCATGGATGGATGTTAACTATTCACAGCATGAAATGCCGTGAAAGCTCAGTGGGATGGAATCGAGCAATTTCTCAGCATCTCAGACTACCTGACCTAGTGTTTCTAGTATTGCCCCGAGGAGTGACAGAAGTAAATGTAGCATTCTCCAGTTTATTCTTGCTTATTTCACAGTGACTTTTGAAAAATGGGTTGCTATTTATTGGTTTGCTCAACTCCACAATGCTTTTCTAAGAAAAATAAAGTTAATTGAAAATTGTTACAGAAAGCCTGTGAAATTTTGGTTCAAGACCTAGGTCTGATGTGCTGACTTTCTCATGAAGGCTTGTGAGGGGACTCCATAGGTTCCAGGTAGATTTTTTTTTGCAGGAAGGAAAATTAAAGGGAGGGGGACAACATGTATAGGTATGGTGGACCTTCATGGGACTGTGTGAAAAATATAGTTTATTTCTATCAGGCCCTACAAACCATGTTTGACACATGGAGCTCTTAGGGCTTTCTTCATTGTTGTTCATTTGCC
Organism: Laticauda colubrina; assembly: GCA_015471245.1. Classification (NCBI taxonomy): domain Eukaryota; kingdom Metazoa; phylum Chordata; class Lepidosauria; order Squamata; family Elapidae; genus Laticauda; species Laticauda colubrina. The sequence goes on along the minus strand of BLBF01000040.1, from coordinate 11,892,950 downwards.
TACAGACAGAATCTTGCCAGAGTAAACTGCTATCTACATCATTGTAGATGTTCTATGTGAACTGCTAGGGAGATACTGCATCTTTGCCCTCTGAGAAGGAGTTTCTGCCTAATGGGACTCTAGACTATATTCTACCACAATATCAAGATACACATGGACATACATACTTATATACACATGTGGATGTATTGGGTTGTTGCTTATTGTTACTATGATTTCATTGGGGGATGTTAATGTCATTATTTGTTTGAACCTTACATAGATGCTTTAACTGCTTTAATTCTGTAGGCTACCAAGAGTCATTAGATTGCAATCAATCAGTTAAAGTAATATTTGAACTTTATCATCATACCTTAAGCAAATGTTATCAGACCTTAAAAAAAATTACACATTTAATTGCTTTAGAAAATGAGAAGAATCCCAAAATAGGTCTAATATAGTTTTGATTAATGTGATAATTTAATTAGGTATAAAATTATTTTTATTTTAGCAGGATGAATCAAAGCTTGTACCTGAAAATAGGCAAATAGTATGGCAAAAGAAAATGTTCACCCTATGTCCACTACCACCCCATAAAAATAAATTGTACAAAAATTGCATATGGATGTGCGTGCACACACACACACTGAGAGGGAGGGAGGGAGGGAGAGAGAGAGGGAGGACTGGTTTGGCAGTTTGCTAACTTCCCATTTACCTGGTCTATTGCTGGCAAGGAATTGTTTAGCTTCACATGAATACTATAGTTCCAAGTTTATTTTTTTCAACTAAAATCTTTCATTTGAGAGGAAAATGACTTGGTAAATGAAGATATGGAGAAAAGCTGCATCCAGACTGCCAAACTCCCTTGTATGTAAATCACAAAACATTTGTGCTATGAGAAGAACTCTATTCCTAAGATAAGCCACTTAGTAATAGGATTTCTATCTCCATATTTGGAAAAGGACAGAAAAATGAGGAAATTCTCAAGCAGGTTTGAAGATGTGGAAACTCTTTATCAGTTTTCAAGATGCTAAAAATGCAACATCTCAATCCAAGATATAGCTCATCCTCTTGCCAAAGTTTCTAATAAAATACACTATTGAAGAAATAATGTAATAAAAATGGGAAGAAGATGCTTTAAGCCAAGGGTATTAAATTCACGGCCCTTTGACTGGATGTGTCATGCGTTGCCCACACCCACCCACCTTTTTTACAAAGGCAAAAAAAGTCACGACATGTCACATAGTGACAACGTGACCCTGTGAGTTTGACACCCAGGTCTAAGGAAAATAACCAGTTTGCCTCTTCTATCAGCCCTATTCATTGGAAAGGTGAGAATTATTCATTCCTGATTCCAGAGCCATGACAAATCTCAGGGTATCATTAAAGTGTAAGTTGATGAAATTCAAGGCTGGTCATAAATGTTCATGAAGAGGAACAAATGACATTATTTGTATCATAATGTCACCAGACAAATGGCTTGGATAAGTCATCTTATGCAAGGATATACATGTAAATAAATACATAAATGAATAATGAATAAACAAACATATTGGGTTATATAATGGTCACATCAATTGATACAAATTATATAATTTGTTTTCTTTTTATAATAATGTCAAAACATGCATGGCATCAGCATAGCTATTAGTTTTTTTTTTCTTTTCTTTTTACAATCCTTTAATCCCTTTTATTGGGGTGGAGTCAGGGAACTGTTTGGAGCTGAGCATTTACTGGCCAGATGCCCTTCCTGGTACCTACATAGAGTTCACAGCACATACAGTATTTGCTCTTTGTGCCACGAGTGAAAAATATCTGCCTCTGTCTAGGATTGAACTCTCAACCTTCCAAGTGGGAGATGAGAGTTTTCACCTCTAGGTTACTGTACCACTTAGCATAGCTATTATTATTCATTTGAAATATCTATTCTGCCTTTTGTTTTTTGTACAGGAACTCTCTAATGGTATGTTTACTGATCCTTTGTCTTATATTTCAAAACAACAATCTTGTTAAGTAGATTTACCTGACAAGACAGTTACTGTCCATAAAAGAACACTTTTAGTCTAACATATAAAACCTTAGAAAGGAGCTCACCACTCATCCGAAGGAAGGTATGTTTTAAGACAATTTTAAAATGCTTTTAAACCTTACAACAGATTTCCAGCAATGCTCAACTATATTACATCCACCTCCAGTAGGCTTGGAAAATAAGAGTTGGGCTCTTAGTTGGTAATAGAAGCTTACAAGACTATTGACATATAATCACCAGGAGTTAACTCAATTCAGGATTAGCATTACCTTCACATATTTATTTTTAATCGAGGATAGTCAATTATTCTGCAAATTTTTGAGAAGATCACATGCAATTTACATAAGCACACATACGGTGATTTAATTGTACATCCACTTCCTTTTATAGTAATAAGGTCATTAATTTGTTTTTGACATATCCTTCCTCTCATTAAAGATTGTCTTTTGTGCTTGATCCTTTATTCTTTTTAAGGGACTGAACTGAACAGTCAGAATTTCCTGGATATTCAACCTGGTTATTTTACCAAGTTTTGCAATAGTGTGATTGTAAACCCTTTTAGTTCAGTTTAGTTTTATCCTTTTTGTTGACTGTGTTTTATATGTATAGTTAATTTTCTTTTGTTTATAAATTGCTCAGAGTCATTGAGGAGTGGGGCAGCATCAAAATGGAAACAAATAAATGTTGTGTATAGCAGTTTAATCATGCATGTGCTCTGTGACATCAGATCTTCTTTGGTGAATGATTTTGAATTTTAAAATATTTTTATAGGTTTTGTTGATGTACTGTTTCACGGTAATATGAAACACAAAAGTTGGATTTTAGAAGCTGCATCCTTTTCATGCACCATTTATTGTTGTTATTTATGGTTTGCCGTGCATTCACCCACATATTTAGACTGGATTTGTCATTTGTTTTCTTCTACCTATCATGTTCTTCCCAAGCATCTGAGATAGACAGCTGCTGTTGTATGATGATTTTAAAGATATTGTCACAGGTTGTAACAATGTTCCAAGTGAAGCTGCCTTTTGCAATTGACTGATGGTGAATTTGTCAATGCCTATGGGTATTCAAGTATTGTACCCAAGGCACCTATTACTATTGGTACTACTGTTGCTTTCTTTTGTCACAATTGTTTTATTTCTGTTTGCTGGTCTTGTATTTGGTTATTATCTCTAGTTCTTTCTCTTCTCTTCTGCTGTGTCCAGGTATTGCCACATCTACTAGACAATCTTTTTTGTCTTTCTTACTGACAGTTGATAAGTGTAGGGTATTATGAGGTGGGTGCTTGTCTGTTGAATTCTAAAATCCTAAAGCAGTCTATCTTCTTCATTTTCTGTGGCTTTCTCTATTTTATGGTCTGCTGAGTTCTTGCTTGCAGGCAAATGGTATTTCTTGCAGATTCCTGTCAATCAGATCTTCCAGTGCACTATTGTTGCTACTTTGTCATGCTGTTGTCTGGAGTCAGTCTGTCTACTGTTTCTTCAACTACTTTGCAGAGGAGATTTTTGCTGTTATATAGGCAATAATGTGAAATGACAGCTTCTAGGTTTCTTGCCACTGTCGTACGCACCAAGTTCTTCCCAGAAATCTACAGGTGAAACTCAAAAAATTAGAATATTGTGCAAAAGTTCATTTATTTCAGTAATGCAACTTAAAAGGTGAAACTAATATTTCAGATAGACTTATTACATGCAAAGCAAGATCATTCAAGCTGTGATTTGTCATAATTGAGATGATTATGGCTTACAGCTCTTGAAAACCCCAAATCCACAATCTCAGAAGATTAGAATATTACATGCAATCAATAAAACAAGGATTGTACATAGAACAATATTGTTCTATGAAAAGTATTGAAAATACTTCTTGTATTTTTTGTATATTTCAATAGTATTGAAATATTGAAAAGTATAAGCATGCATATGTACTCAGTACTTGGTTTGGGCCCCTTTTGCAGCAATTACTGCCTCAATGCGGTGTGGCATGGAAGCTATCAGCCTGTGGCACTGCTAAGGTGTTATGGAAGACCAGGATGCTTCAATAGTGGCCTTCAGCTCTTCTGCATTGTTCGGTCTCATGTCTCTCATCTTTCTCTTGGCAATGCCCCATAGATTCTCTATGGGGTTCAGGTCAGGTGAGTTTGCTGGCCAATCAAGCACAGTAATCCCACGGCCATTGAACCAGGTTTTGGTGCTTTTGGCAGTATGGGCAGGTGCCAAGTCCTGCTGGAAAATGACATCAGCATCCCCATAAAGCTCATCTGCGGAAGGAAGCATGAAGTGCTCCAAAATCTCCTGGTAGATTGCTGCATTGACCCTGGAATTAATGAAGCACAGTGGACAAACACCAACAGATGACATAGCTCCCCAAATCAACACAGATTGTGGAAACTTCACACTGGACTTCAAGCATCATGCAGTGTGTGCCTCTCCATTCTTCCTCCAGACTCTGGGTCCTTGGTTTCCAAATGAGATGCAAAAGTTGCTCTCATCAGAAAAGAGGACTTTGGACCACTGAGCATCAGACCAGTTCTGTTTTTCTTTAGCCCAGGTAAGAAGCTTCTGACATTGCTTTTTGTTCAGGAGCGGCTTGACGAGGAATGTGACATTTGAAATCCATGTCCAGGATCCATCTGTGTGTGGTGGCTCTTGATGCACTGACTCCAGCCTCAGTCCACTCCTTGTTAAAGTCCCCAACACTTTTGAATGGCCATTTCCTGACAATCCTCTCCAGGCTGCGGTCATCCCTGCTGCTTGTGCACCTTTTTCTTCTACACTTTTCCCTTCCACACAACTTTCTATTAATGTGCTTTGATACAGTACTTTGGGAACATCCAACTTATTTTAACTTCTTTTATCTTTTAAGGCTTTCCCTCCTTGTGGAGGGTGTCAATGATGGTTTTCTGCACAACTGTCAGATCAGCAGTCTTTCCCATGACTGTGATTCCTACTGAACCAGACTGAGAGACCATTTAAAGGCTCAGGAACTCCTTGCAGGTGTTATGGCTTAATTAGCTGATTAGAGTGGGACACTTTGAGCCTAGAATATTGAATCTTTTCACAATATTCTAATTTTCTGAGATTATGGATTTGGGTTTTCATGAGCTGTAATCCATAATCATCATAATTATGACAAATCATGGCTTGAACTATCTTGCTTTGCATGTAATGCATCTATCTCATATATTAGTTTCATCTTTTAATTTGCATTACTGAAATAAATGAACTTTTGCATAATATTCTAATTTTTTGAATTTCACCTTAGGATGTCATAATATATCAAACGCCATGACTCTGAATGGCAAGTAAATGAGAGAAAATCAATCACAAGCATTCAGAAGGCAACTTTGGAATAACAATAAAACATCCTATTGGGGTTCACAACAACTCTGCCCCCAAGCCTGGAAAAACACTCAGGTTTTCAATGACTTTCTGGATGTCATTGCTCAGATTTCTGAGTGATGCTTTTCCAGACTGCAGGAACTGTGATAGGGAAGGTATGCTTTTGGAGGCTGTTCAATGACACTGCCTAGGAAATGTAAGGCATCCACATTACCAATCTCACTGGACAGGCAGAAGTAAGTGGAGATAGGAGATCCCTCAAATTGTCTGAATTTATGCCATGTTCAGTAAATCACTTTCTGGGTCATAGCATGTGATCCTCTGTGGTTCTCTTTATTATTAGACCAATTCCAAAGGCTCCCAGCTCTCCTTTTGTTAGATTCCTGTCAATCAGATCCATCTATATTTCCTAGCTTTCCTTCACATCCCCACTAGACATCCATACTGTATTTTCTCATTTTATCTGTCTAAAATCCAATTAAATAGATATTCCCCTTGAGTTTCCATGGGCTTATATAAACAAATAGATTTCAATGACATTTATTCATTGGGGGGAGTAGAAATAACCTTCAGGAAAGTTAAACTGTAATGGGGATCCTAGAAGGAGCCTATGAATGTTTGTTTCCAATTTCTTTTCTTTTAGACTGTATCAGTGCTTTTTTTTTTCCCTTTGGACTGTGTAAAGTTATTACATGGAAATTAAATAGATATGTGTGTACCAGTGTGTGCCATCCAAGAGAAAATACACAAGCTGCCTAGAACCAAGGAGATTTTCTTCATACCCTCACCTACATATCCTTCATACTTCAGTGTCTTGAATATGCAAGCTTATTAAACTGTTCTGCCATAAGCAAAGAGAGACTGTGTGTGTGTGTGTTTTATATATATGTGTATGTATATATATATATATATATATATGTTTTCTTAGGTTTTCACGGGTACTTACATGTGTGCTGTTTAGCTTCCTTCGGGTATTATCCCACATCATTGTAGTTCTGTTAAAGTTGTAGCAACGTTTCAGCAGAATCTCATCTGCCATCCTCAGGGTTCTGTATGGATATGGGTCTTACAGCTCCTGGTTTTAAATTTGAGGCTGGTCCATTCTGATTGGTTGGGAGCCTGGACCTGTGTTCATTGGACTTGGAGTTTGATTGATTGGTGTTCCTGGTTTCTTCTGTCTGTTTTGTGGCTTTGATTGGCTGGCAACACTCTGTTCTTGTGTTGGAGGCTTTTAGTGCAGCTTGGCTCCGTGTGAAGGGACGGCTGCTCTTCATTAGCAAGCTGCTATTCATTAGCAAGCTGGGTTTCACCTGGGTGCCTGGTGGGGGGGTTAGG
>BLBF01000040.1:11871720-11885545 GCA_015471245.1 Laticauda colubrina | reverse complement strand
TGTGTGTGTGTGTGTGTGTGTGTGTGTGTGTGTGTGTGTGTGTGTGTGTATGAAGGTGCTGGCTTACTGCAGTGCATTTATCATGCTGGAAACACTCTCTCACACACTCTTTACTTGATGTGAAGGATTTGTCTCCTAACTCTGAGTAGTACTTTTATAGACTGAGAATGGATCAGAAAGGGAAGGGGAAAGAATACTGGAGATCAGAGCTTGTTGGCTATAATATGTATATGAAATGCCCATTGCCAGAGAGGTAAAGCCTTTATTTATTTCATTTATTTATTAATCAAATTTAGATAGCTGCCCAACTCACCCACAGTGACTCCAGGTGATGTTAAAAATCTACAGTTAAACATTTTTAATTGAATAACAATAGCAATAGTATTTAGACTTATATACCACCCCATAATGCTCAACAGCACTGTGAGTGACATGATGGCTTAGTGGTGATGACACTCACCTCCCACTTGGAAGTTGAGAGTTCAATCCTAGGTAGTAGCAAAAATATTTCACTCCTAGGGCACAAAGAAGAAATATCTTTGATGGACTGCTCATGGCATCCAGCCGGTAAATGCTCAGCTCCATCCAGTTACCCTGAATTAAGGGATTACAGGGTGATAAAAAGGGAATGCTTTATAGAACTCTTTTGGTGTTTTATAATGTCAGCTTTATTTGCATATTGCTGCCAACAATCTGGGTCCTACCTTGAAAGGATAGAAGGCTGAGTCAACCTTGAGCCCAGCAGGATCACAGCCAGGCTGTGAGCAGAGTTTGCCTGCAATACTGTATTTAAATCACTGTGCCACCAGAGCTTCTTAAGCCCACCCACTCATAGCTGCAACAACAGAATCAAACAAGCCACTTGATCAGCTCCAAATGAGGTCCAAAAGCCTTTGACAAAGCCATGTTTTCAAGGCCTTCCTTGCAGAAAACCAGCAAGGTGACAGCCAATTTTATCTCTGGGAAAAGGTTGTTCCAAACAGTGTAAGCTACCATAGAAAAGGTCCTTTTCCTAGATCTCACCAGATGTACTTTCTTGATAGATTGAAAATAGGCAGTCTTGATAGATTGTTGTTTTGAGGGGGTCTTTGGTGCTCTCTGTGCTTGGTTGCTTTCTTGCAGACATTTCATTACCAAATTAGGTAATAGCATCAGAGCGTAGGTGGTGTTACCTGGCTTGGTAATGAAACATCTGAATAATGAAAGAGCACTGGTGATGTGACTAGCTAGGTAATGAAACATCTGCAAGAAAACAGACAAAGCTCAGAGAGCACCAAGGACACCTCATTTCAACCCTGAGCTACAAATATTCTCCTTTATTAGTTTGTTCTTTCAGTTTCTGTGTTTTCCTTTTTTTGTCATATTTCCTTCATTTGATGTGCACATGAGTTGACCATAACAAGATCTTGCACTTATAACACTCTGCTCCAATAAAGTAAAAAGCAGCAGGTGTTGCCTATTACCATAATTGCAAATATCTGGTCCTATGGAGGACCCACACACACACACTCCCCCATCCTACTCTTTTGACTCAGATTACCAATCTGGGATTTAGGAAGTCTTCAAGCCATGAATGACCCACGATTTTCCTGTGCCAACAGGCAGGCCTTTTTCTCATCAGTGGCCATCTGCAAGGCTTCTTAATCATCTCTGCTATAATTTCTAGCAGAAGATGGTATAGTACTTGATGCTTCACTGCAATTGGAAAACTTTTGAATGAGTTCAACTGTTTCCAGTTTTCACTGTGGTGATGACATAAAAAATTTCTAGCATTCTTATTGTTTCTCATTGTGATGGTTGCCATTTTCCAAAGATCTAGAGGATTAGGATTGAGATTAGTTTATTTCAGTGACAATCTGCACTTTGTTTTTGGAAACTTTAGACAGTCAATGGTAATTTGGCTGCTACTGTCCAGCAACATATCATGCCAAGACCAATCTATCCATATAACAGGGTAAAATGACTTCTCACCCCAGGAAATTGTGTGGGTGCCTGTGTGTATAGATGATTGATGACAAGAGGAATTGATAGTCACAGTTGTAGCATGGAGTGGGGTTATTTTATTTAAAATTATATTTTAAATATATTAAAAAGTATATTTAATTTATATTTATTTTATTTTATTTAGAGTTGATGAGAAATCAGTTTGGTTTACAGGGCATTATGAAGCTACCAGATTTGTATTTCCCAAATAATGTAGATTGGGAAAGTATGATTTAAAATGTTTGCATCTGTCATGGAACATTTCTGGATTTCCTGGAGGAAGGGATTGCATTCCAGAAACTCAAGAGACAACACAGTTTAGATAATCTGTATGAGAGAAAGAGGGGTGAATATTCACTCTTCCTTATTAGTTATCAAATTATATCTTTACAGGGCTTGTAGCCTGCTTTAGTTTGGCAAGATTTTGTCTGTAGGTGTGGAACAATAAAGAAATGTGCTTAGAAGAATCACAGTGTGTCCTTCTTGGTTTTGGGAGCCTGACAACATTTCAGAAAAAAATGTGTACATTGGGGATATTAAAAGAAAACCAGTGAAGTGAAATGGAAATTGGCAATCATCCCCTTGTCAATTATTCCCCTAGCATAATTAGGTCCTGTGTTTTGGACTGGATGATGTCTTGAACTGGCACCTTTTCCTTATCCAAAAGAGATTCTGTCATTTGTGGTTTACAATAGAATTGATGGAATTGCCTTTGAATTTTTAAAACTAGAAAATATCACTTGTATATCCAAAGGCCAGATGGAGATGGCTGAATGAAGAAAAAAAAATGAAAAGTATTATTTTTCTTTTTTTCGAGAGAACATCAAAATTGATTCAGTGAATTATAAATCATATTCCAATTGGCCATCTCACTGAAGGACTAGCCTCTCAGCAGCTAGTATTGCCACTGTCACTATTCTTATATCTATCTTTTTCAAAGTGCTGTGACAATGACTCAAAAGGACTCTAAGTGGAATTTAGATGGTCTGTTTTGGTAGACTAGCATGAGGAGGTTCCAAAATACACTTTTCTGATTTTTGTCTTTGTCTACACATGAATTGACAGAAGCTAACAATTAAGAACAAGCTAAAAAAATGTTCAGGTGAGGTACTGAAAATACTTTGACTAATATCTGAGATAGTTATATGTATGTGGCTTTCCACAAATGTCCAAAGCAGCACATGCATGTGAGAGTAATGTTTTCAAGACTTTTTCTAGTGTCAAGGCAAGATTAGAATTCAACAGCCTTCTGATTCTGGGTATGTTTAATGAATTTGGGGATAAAAGCTTGGAAACCAGGCAGAAAATGGATAGATAAATCAGTCAAAATAGATGCAAAGTCAAAGAAATATATTAGAAACCAGAATCTAAATACAGACACAGCTTTCTAAGCAGGGTGGTTGCTTGGTGATGGAACAAAGCCTGGTACATGACAGATAAATATGTTTAAAGACAAGGAAACCCTTGAGAGGCAGTTTTATATAATGGTTCAACAAACCAGAAATCAGAAGGTTGTTGAATTCTAATCTTGCCTTCCACATGAAGCCAGTTAGGTGACTTTGGGACAACTACTTTTAACCTTAAGAAGGAGGCAATAGCTTCTGAATATCTTGCCAAGAAAACTGCAGGGACTTGTCCAGGCAATCACCAAAAATCTGATTCAATAGCATACTTCTTGTGAATTCTTTCTGTTGAAATAAAAAAAAATGAACCTCTGAAGCAGAAATCTGTCCTGCACCCACTTTTGAATAAATCACACATTTTGCAGCTTCAGAAAATACAAAAAGACAGGAAAGACTCATTTGTTGCAATAGCACTTAGACATATACCATTTCACGTTGCTTTACAGCCTTCTTTAAGTAGTTTACAGAGTCAGCATATTGCCCCCAACAATCTAAAGCCCATGTGACACTGGCCAATGGATGCAAAAAGGACACAGCGGACGAGCAAAATGTTCCATCCATTGTTATCCGCTCTTAAAAGAGGCAAAAATTTGCATAATCGGAGCGGATAACATGGACGCAGGGAGGACGCAGGGCAGATGCAAAGTGGATGCAGAACGGAAGCCCAGCAGATGGAAGCGGATGGGAGCGGATGGGAGTGGATGGCACATCCGCAGGGCTTCTGGGGGGCCTCAGCAAAGCGGACACGGAACGGATACAGCGGATGCAGAGCGGATGCCGAATGGATGAAGTGGATACACAGCAGAAGCCTAATGGATGTCTGGCGTTAATTGCGCATGCGGGAGGATGCATTGTGTCAGCCCCGCGGATATAACGGAAGCAGCTCGGAAGCAGGTCTCCATTCAGAGGAAAGACCTGCTTCCGGACACATCAACTGCCTTGCCTTCCCTGCCTGCATGTCTGCCTGCTAGCCTCCCTGCCAGCCTCCCTGCCAGCCTCCCTGCCAGCCTTGGTGCCAGCCTTGCTGTCTGCCTGCCTGCCAGCCTTCCTGCCAGCCTTGGTGCCTGCCTCCCTGCCAGCCTTGCTGCCAGCCTTGGTTCCTGCCAGCCTCCCTGCCAGCCAGAAACCCCACAACCATGCGGAAGCACAGCAAGCCTCAGCCATCTGCTGCCAGCCCTGGCAAGAGGGACAGGGCTACCATCCCGCCCCCTGGCCCTCACTCTGGTTCTGCTGGGGCTTCTGCAGCACGGGCTCGCTCTTCTGGGGCTGGCACTTCTGCTGCTTCTGCTTCTGGAGGAGCTGATGACAAGCACTCCAGCACCAGCCACCTCCACAGCACCTGCACCCTTCACCCATGGGACTGAGCTACCAAGAGGAGTGCCAGAGACTCATTTTTGTCTTATAGCTTGTTGTTAATAAAGTCTATTTATGATTCACATACTTGCTTCATTTCTTTTTTTTTAATAAAGTCTTGCTGGAAACTTTTAGAAATGGTTTAAGCCTTTGCATGCTTGTGGGATGGGTTAAGATATCTGTGGGATGGGCAGGGATATCTGTGGGATGGGCAGGGATACCTCTGGGATGGGTAATAGCTGTGGGATAGATAAACCTCTAGTGCAAGCATAGTAGGACTGTATGGTCCACCCTCCCAAGTGCCACACCTACGGCCCTTTATTATCAATAATAATGTAATAATTATCCACACATGTCAACATAAACACAACTCTTTATTAAACTCCCTGTTCATTGTAGGCCAACCCAACATACATGGCCCTATCTCATCCATGTGATGAGACAGGCTGAAGGAAGCATCCATTAAGCATTTACCATCCTGTCTTGCCACTCCACTGCTCCAGCTGGAGAGTTGCACCAGTGTTTCAGGAGGTTTCGCTGCTTCTTCGCCTCACGTGAGGCTCTGTTGGGGCCTTGCACATCCTGAGTGTCAATCAGGTTTTGCCCTTGCCTCCATTCCCCAGCCTCCATGTCCCCATTGCCTTGTTGATGGTCCACAAGTCTGTTCTGCAAGACTGGGTAGCGGGTGCGCATGAGATTGTGCAGGATGCAGCGAGCTTCCACGATCCTCCTCATGGTCTCTGGGCTATGCTGCATGTTGGTGAGAAGTACCTGGAACCTGTTGGCCAGGATGCCAAAGGCATTCTCCACCACCCGTCTTGCCCTGAACAGCCTGTAGTTGAAGATCCTCTCTTCACGGGTGAGGTATTTGGAGGTGTAGGGCTTCATGAGGTAGGTTGTGAGGGAGAAGGCGTCATCCCCCATGATGAAGTAGGGCACATCTTGTGTGTCATTGGGCAGCAGGTCTGGATCTGGGAAGGCCACCATGAAGTTGCGTTCCAGCCCCTCCTTGAGGTGACTGGCGTTGTATACCTGGGCATCTGAAGATGACCCGTTGCCTGAAGCATCGATGTACATGAACTTGTAGTCAGCATCGACCATGGCAAAGAGGATGATGCTGAAGAAGTTCTTGTAGTTGTGATAAGTGGACCCCGACTTGGCTGGTGCTTTGCAGGCCACGTGCTTGCCATCTATGGCTCCAACGGTGTGGGGGAAGTTCCACTTCTGATACCACTGCTCTGCAACTTTCTTCCAGCCTTCTTCAGTGGAGGGGCACTGGAGGAGCTCCTCCTTGTATTCTTCGATGATGGCCTGCACCACTTCTCTGACCACAAAGCTGATGGTGCTGGGTGGCACCCTCCAGCCATACTGCATGCTCCTGTAGGTGGTCCCTGAGGCCAGGTGGTGCAGAGTGAGTGCCACCTTGAGCCCAGGTTCCAGGCTAGGCGGGAAGTTGGTATTTGTCTTGCTCAACCTGGGTGTCAGGCGCTGCACAACTTCATCAAACATGGCTGGAGGCATCCTCATGAAGTTCTGGAACGCCCGAGTGTCTTCGTTCCTGAGCTCCACCATCAGCTTGTTGTACAGTCCGTCCTCTGCTCTTCTGGCGAACCATCTTTGGACCCAGACGTTTTTTGGGTGCCTCCTTTTCTTCCCGTAGTAGAGTTCACAGAGCCTGTAGATGGTTTTACACTGTTGCAGAAGGATGGTGGCTGCCGAAAGGACTTTGTCACAATCCACGGTGGACATGACTGGATGCTGTGGAAGAGGAAGAGCCAGATGAAGGCTGCAGAGGTCTGCACCGCTGGGCTGCTGTTCTGAAAGTGAGATGCAGGCCAGTTACTCCCCCTTTTTATAGGCAGTATAGGTTTTCCGCTAGGCATCCTCTAGGCATCCTCTAGGCATCCTCTAGGCATCCTGTAGACATCCTTAATATCCGAAATAGGTCCCCTCTGCGAACGTTTTTCTATTTTAAATGCTTTGTTTCCGTTCTGCATCCGCTAGGCATCTGTTCTGCATCCGTTCTGCATCCGTTCCGCTTCCTCCCTGTGTCCGGGTGGATGCGAGTTGCATGGATGCACAGCGGATGCCTAGCGGATGCCTAACGGATATAGCGGATGCGTAGCAGATGCGTAGTGGATGCAGAATGGATGAACTGGATACATTTTCTACGCAAAAGTTTTAGGCAGCCCAAAACTTTCAGAGCGGATGAAACGTCCATAAATGGATGCTGGACGGATAGAGAGGAAGCCAAACGGAAGCAGTGAGTACATTGCGTTTTCGAACGGATGGCAAGGTTTTTTGTCCATTTTACATCCTCTTTGCATCCATTGGTTCAGTGTGACATGGGCTTAAGATCCTCATTTTACCCACCTTGGAAGGATGGAAGGCTGAGTCAATCTTGAGCCTAGTGAGATTGCAGGCAGCCGACAGTCAGTCTTTCTGAGGTTGGTCAAATGGGGACCCAGATTGTTGGGGACAATATGCTAACTCTGTAACCAGCTTTAGGCAGGGTGATAAAGCACTATGAAGCAGTATATAAGTCTCAGCACTATTGCTATTGCTTGTGAGCCACCTGGGACTTGCAACTTCCTACTGTCTTTCCCACTGATTTTAATTGTTGGAAGCCAGCAGGAATTTGCAAGGAGTTGCTTGCTTAATGACCCGTTACCTTCATTTACAACTACAACAGGAACTGTCGGGATTGCCATCACTAAGGGATGTAGTCACATGATGTCACCTTTCTACAACCACATCAATGGAAAATCGAGGACTAGTTGGTCTCTTAACTGAAGGACTCCCTGTACAGCAATTATCAACCAGATGCAATTATCACAGAAGGAAAATATGAAAAGCTGTAAGTGAAAGACCAGTGAAGAACTAAGTTTATTTTATGTCAGTGGGAAATTCCACGTCTTCCAAAGTCTGTTAATTACTTTCTGATGTAACATTCACAGAGGGAAGGTCACAGTTTGAGCCATTTTTGGAATTTTCAGAAGCCATATGACTTCCTGATTTCTCTTTAACATGATTTTTTAAACCTTCCTTTCTTCCATCTATCTACCTACCTACCTACCTACCTACCTATCACATGCTTTTTTAAACCTTCCTTTTTCCTCCCTCCCTCCTTCCCTCCCACCCACTCATCTACCTCATTAAGGGGGTTTATTGTAACTTCATTGATTCAGAACAATTGTCTAATAAAGGGAGAGAGTTTGAATATATTGTTGAATATTAAGTTGTAAGTAGATTGCTAAATGTGATAAGAATGCTATGAAATGCTAACGAGGCAAAAGAGAAAACATAGAAAGCTTGGTGAATGGTTTAACACCATTCAGCTAACCATTCTTTATCTTGTTACATGATTACCTGCCTCTTCTACGAAAGCAGAATAAGTAAGAGTTCTGATAAAAAGATAATACACATAGCTTAAGGTTGAACTGCAGAGCTCTGACTGCTCTCTGTGCTGTTCCTGTGATTTGGTCAGATAAAGATAATGAATGAACATTGAATTCAAACAAATATATAAAAGAAGTTGAGTGGATATAGGGGAAAGGAAAGACTTCCACAGTTGAATAAAACCTGAAAAACACAGGGTTATTGAGCAAGTGGTGATGTGTGAAATTCAGGAAAAGACAGTTCATAGAATTGCAGGGTTGGAACTCAGCAGTCGTTGACAGGCCAATTTCTACTTGTACATATCCAATAAAGGGCATTATTCTGAGTAACTGGTTGAAATGTTTATCCTATTGAAAATGATGTATTCCCTAACATTCAACAAGAATTTGCCTTCCTGAATTCTTTCATGGCCAGCACTCCTCCTGCAGGAAGTAAATCTTAAGACTCCAGTGAAGAACAAAAGAAGATAATTTGATGGTTTAGAACACAGCTGATATTAGGTGATGGCTCTATGGGTTAATGCTATCATTAATGGGGCTGAAAGAGGAATTAGGGTACAAAGAGGAATTAGCACCTGGTATCTGACCAACATTTGTTTAAAATTGATAATATTCATTTAACTGCTAATGACTTTAAATATGGTGATGTTACAATTGCTTCCACCATTGATTTTCTGGGACACAATAATGTGTCCTTAGCTGTTGGATCTGCTATGGCTGGTGATAGCATTGTTGATTTCTAGAGGCTAAGACTCATAGAAATGAAATCCCTGCAGAAAAGCCATTTCTTAAATAGGATGATCTAATTGGCCCAGCTTCAGAAGTGGGGCATAAAATTTTCTGGACAGTGCAGTTTGGTGTGCCTTGCATGGCATCAAATTGAAAATTCAGATACCTTCCTTATACTTTGATGTGAATCTTCCCTAATTGTTGATGATATTTGATCAATCAACCATTGTTTTTTGTAAGCCATGCTTTATAAGCTTGACTTATTGTTTAGGTATGCCTGCCATTTATGCTGTCTAAGGAACTAGATAAGTCTTAATGGCAAGAGACAGCTAATATTTTCTACACCTTGAGATTGTCCAGATTATAGTAGTTCCAATGCGGTGGCCCTACTTTTTACAATCATGGAATATTGTCAGGATCCAATCTATTATGGCAATCTAGACATAAGTTAAATGAAAAACCACGTATGGTATGTTATATGAACCCAGCTACTGAGTAACCCAAAGATTTATAGCTATGATACAATAGACTTCTTTAGAGTATAGGATTTGCATCTTACCATTGACTGGTTTAAAGTATCAAAACTGAAGCCAAACAAAGATAAAGAATTAAAGATTATCCATAGAAATGTAGAAACCTTCCAAGAGGATTTTTCTTTCCAATGAAAGAAAATCAGCCCGCAAATGTGCTCAGAAAATCTTTCTGAAGTTGTTGGCTGAGTTTTGTATTGTGTTTCAAACCAAACCAAACATGTATTACATCCATAATGTCAACAGAACAGAGAATGATCTGGTGGCAACATCTGTCATTACTAGGTTCTAAAGTTGATCTGGTGGACTGGAAAATGAAATAGGTCTGTTGCCAGCCAAAAATTATTCTTGGAGTCTGTATTTTGTTTAGTTGCTCTTCCTGAAAAGAATGGAAGGTCTCAAATTGCCATTAAGCCAAAATTCAAAGCAATGTTGGATTAACAGGATATATATATATACATTCACTAAACATAGCCCAATCTACTTTCCCACCTACACACACATATACAATTGTTACTGTGGTGCTTCAGTCATCTTTACAGCATATCAATGTAGAGACACAGGTGGTCCTCCACTTACAATAGTTCATTTAGTACCATTCAAAGTTACAATGGCACTAAAAAAAAATTATGACCATTTTTCACACTTATGATCATTGTAGCATCCGCATGGTCATGTGATTTACATTTGGATGCTTGACAATTGACTAACATTTATGACGTTTGCAGTGTCCCAGGGTCACATAATCTCTTTTTGCGATCTTCTGACAAGCAAAGTCAATGGAGAAGCCAGATTCACTTAACAACAGTATTACTAATTTAAGAATATGACTGATTCACTGAAGAAATGTGGCAAGAAAAGTTGTAAAATGGGACAAAATTCACTTAACACATTTCTCACTTAGCAACATAATTTTGGGGCTCAATTGTAGTTGTATGTTGAGGACTGATGGACAAAGTCTGATGAACAAACAGGGTGAACTCGAACTGCAAATACATGAAGGTAAATATGATATAGTTTGAATAACAGAAACTTAGTGGGATGAAACCCATGACTGGAACATACTGGTATTCAAAAAAAAAAAAAACCTCATAAAAGAAGAGGTAAAGTTGCACTGTATATAAAGGACCACTATATTGCTACAGAAATGCATGAAACCTAAGATGAAAACCTCCTAGAATGCATGTGGAAAACCTCCTAGAATGCGTGTGTAAAAGAAAAAAAGAATGACATGGCCATAAGGTGTATATTATAGGCCACCCAATCAAGCAGAAAAAAACAGATGTCCTTTTTGCCAGCCAACTAACAAATATATGCAGGAAACACACAACAATAGTAATGAGAGACTTCAATTATCCTGATATCAATTGGAAAACTAATTCTGTGCCAAGTGAGAAATCAAATAAGTTCCTAACCAACCCAGCTGACAACTTTGTTGTCCAAAAGGTAAGAGGGTGAAACTAGAGGGACAGCCATACTGGACTAAATTCTCACAAACAGAGAAGAAGTGAAAGAGGGAGTTGAAACTGCAGGAACCTTGGGTGAGAGTGACGATGCCATACTAGAATTCAACAGTATACAAACATAAGCAACAGAACATAATGACACCAGAGTCTTGGATTTTAAAAGAGCTGATTTCAATAAACTCAGAGAGAACTTGGGAAATATTCCATGGATGAAAAGGGGAAAACAACTCAAGAATCTTGGGAAAGTCTAAAAAGTATGATCATAAAAACACAGACCAGCACAATACCACTGAGAAAGAAAAACAAGAAATCCAAGAAGAAACCAGCATGACTGCACAAAGATCTCTCTGGCAAATTGAAAGAAAAAAAAAGACAAGTACAAAAAATGGAAAGAAGTACAACTAAATACAACTACAACTAAGGCAGAATATCAGCAGATAGCCAGAATCTGCAAAGATGAAATCAGAATAGCAAAGGCTCAGAACAAACAAAGACAAAACAAGCAAAGGCTCAGAACAAACTTGCAACAAAAGTCAAAGATAATTTTAAAAGTTTCTTCCAAATAAGAAGAAAAAAATAAAGGAAACAGTCAGTCCACTAAAGAGAGAAGATGGCAAGGAAGTAACAGGCAACAGAGAGAAAGCAGAACTGCTTAACTCATTCTTTGCCTCTGTCTTCACGCAAAAAGAAACTATAGCTCAACCCACCAAAAACATAACGATAAAAGACAGACCAGAAATAAAAGTTATCATAAGCAAAAAAATAGTAAGAGAATACCTGTCTGATCTTGATGAGCACGAATCACTGGGACCTGATGGATTACATCCCAGAGTTTTAAAAGAGCTGGCAGAGGCAATCTCAGAACCACTGCACCATATCTTTCAAAAATCCTGGAGCACTGGGGAATTACCAAAGGACTGGAAAAGAGCTGATGTGGTTCCCATCTTCAAAAAAGGAAAAAAAGAAAAACAGACCCAGGAAACTATAGACCAATCAGCCTTACATCAATACCCAGGAAGATACTGGAAAAGATAATAAAAAAACAGATCTGCCAACATCTAGAAACAAGTAAAGTAATAACTAGCAGTCAGCATGGGTTTGTTAAAAACAGATCATGCCAAACCAATCTTATTTCATTCTTCAACACAGTGACTCATTTAGTAGATCAGCAAAATACTGTTAATATAATATATTTATATTTCAGCAAATCATTCAACAAAGTAGACCACAGCCTACTTCTTAGTGAGCTAGAAAAAAGTGGAATAGATAGCACCACCACAAGATGGACTTGCAACTGGCTGGCAAACCATACTCAACGAGTAGTCCTTAATGAGTCTAAGTCAACATGGAAGTAATCAGTGGGGTGCCACAAGGTTCCGTCTTAGGCCCAGTACTCTTCAATATCTTCATGAACAACTTAGATGAGGGAATAGAAGGGGAACTTATCAAATTTGCAGATGATACTAAGCTGTCAGGAATAGCTTACACCCAAGAAGATAGGCTCAAGATGCAGATGTATTTTAACAGACTAGAACACTGGGCCGTATCTAACAAAATGAAATTCAATGTAGAGAAAAGTAAAGTTCTACACTTAGGCAAGAAAAACCAAAAGTATACATATAGACTGGATGAAACCAGGCTCAATCGCAGTAACTGTGAGAGGGATCTTGGAGTCTTAGTGGACAACCAGCTAAATATGAGCCAGCAGTGTACAGCAGCAGCCAAAAAAGCTAATGAAATCCTAAGTTGTATTAACAGAAGGATATAATCAAGATCAAGGGTAGTACTAATACCACTCTAAAAAGCCTTCGTAAGACCACACCTAGAGTACTGCATCCAGTTTTGGTCACCACATTATAAAAAAGATGTTGAGACTCTAGAAAAAGTACAGAGAAGAGCAACCAGGATGATTAGGGGACTGGAGGCTAAAACATACAATGAACGGTTGCAGGAACTGGGCTTGGCTAGTCTAGTAAAGAGAAGGACCAGGGGAGACATGATAGCGGTCTTCCAATATTTGAGGGGCTGCCACAGGGAGGAAGGGGTCAAGCTATTTTCTAAAGTGCATGTAGGCCAGACAAGGAATAATGGATGAAAACTGAACAAGGAGAAATTTAACCTGGAAATAAGGAGAAACTTTCTGACAGTCAGAACAATCAACCAAAGGAAAAGCTTGCCCACAGAGGTTGTTGGAGCACCATCACTTCAGACTTTCAAGAAGAGATTGGACTGCCATTTGTCAGAAATGGTGTAGGGTCTCCTGCTTGGTTGGGGGGTTGGACTAGATGACCTACAAGGTCCCTTCCAACTCTGATTATCTGTTATGTGTTATCTGACTACCTGTACAAAAATAGCAGGTATATACATATATATATATATATATATATATATATATATATATATATATGTGTGTGTGTGTGTGTGTGTGTGTGTGTGTGTGTGTGTGTGTGTGTGTGTGCTGTTTAGCTTCCTTCGGGTATTATCCCACGTCATTGTAGTTCTGTTAAAGTTGTAGCAATGTTTCAGCAGAACACCTAAACAACACACACCCCAAAATCAAGTTCACCATGGAAACGGAAATAAACAAACAACTACAATTCCTAGATGTACTAATCTACAAAAGAACAGATGGCACACTGGGACACACCATGTACCAAAAGAAAACACACACCAACTGCTACCTCAACGTCCAATCCCACCACCATCCAGCACAGATAAATTCCGTCGCGAAAACACTAATTACCAGAACCAAATGCCTGGCAGACAAGACACATATAAAGACTGAACTATGCACCCTGACTGAAGTATTGACAGCCAATGGCTTCCACAAAAACAAAATCACCAACTTGATCCACAAAAACACACCAAGACATAACAGAGACCTAGAAGATCAACAGATCTATGGAACAGCTGTCCTGCCCTACATAAGAGGTACCACAGATAAAATCAGTAAGATACTACAC
>BLBF01000040.1:11820027-11859835 GCA_015471245.1 Laticauda colubrina | reverse complement strand
AGAAGAGAAGAGAAGAGAAGAGAAGAGAAGAGAAGAGAAGAGAAGAGAAGAGAAGAGAAGAGAAGAGAAGAGAAGAGAAGAGAAGAGAAGAGAAGAGAAGAGAATAATAGAGTTGGAAGGGACCTTGGAGGTCTTCTAATCCAATCCCCTGCTCAACAGAAGACCCTATACCATTTCAAACAATCATATATTTTTCTATCTTTTTTCTACTAGTTCTCATTCATTATTTTTGGCTTCTCTCTGAATCCTAAGGAAAGTTCTCATGAGAGAACTCCCACTTTTCTCATAGCAGGAAACACTCCCATTTTTCCCATATCATTTTGATTGTCATCTCCAAGGAAAAATCATTTGAAAAATGAGAAGCAACATTGCTTAATATATCTACCCACAGATTCATCTGAAAGTTGTTGGCTTCCAGAATCATAAAAAACAACTCACTGTTCTAAGAAGCCTAGACTGGAGATTACTAAGCTCATGATAGTACAGAAAGGATGGTTGCATTTTCAAAAACAAGGAGACAGCTACTTCTCCTGATAGGGCAGTCTGATAGAACTTTTAGCCAAAAGACCATCTTAGGATCTAGATATGTGACACTGAGCCTTCAACTAAAAACTAGGACAGGGTATAATTTTGGATTTATTAAAAAAAAAAAGTCTGCTTTTCAGCACATGGGGATGCAAGCATCACACCATCTTCAATACTTTAAAGGAATTGCATCTTTTCCTTGGCTTGCTCTCCATGAACCATGAAAGCACACAACTATTTTAAGGTGTTGTAGACAAATAATACCTGTTGCAAAGCATCTTTTGGAGGTCAAGTCTGAAACACAGCACAGCCATACTAGATACATATTTTGAAGTTACATTTTTTTCCTTAATAAATTATAGAGGTGTCTACAAAGAGGAAACATCCTTTAGAAATTGTCCTGTGTAGAGGAAAGAATTTTTATTTCTCCCAGGTATTCTGAAGCAAAACAATTCTTTATATAACTAGAAAATATAAAAAGGATAAATTCTTTTTTGATATCAGTCAGAAGCTCTTTCCTAAAGGTTCAAGCTTTATGAGAAGGGAAGAGTTTTCTTTAAAATATATTGGGAACAATGGTGGGATTAAAAATTTTTTACTACCAGTTCTGTGAGTATGGCTTGGTGGGCATGGCTTGGCTTAGTGGCATGGTTTGGTGGACATAGAAGAGGAAAGATACTGTAAAATCTCCATTCCCACCCTGCTATCCTGTGCAGGGCAACCAAAGAAGACCCAGCTGATCAACTGGGACTTGGAAGGCAGAGAATAGACAGGGCAGGGCTAGCCAGAGGTGGTATTTGCTGGTTCTAACTTCTCAAAATTTCTGCTACTGGTTCTCCAGAACTGGTCAGAACCTGCTGAATACCACCTCTGGCTGGGAAGAAGAAAAAGTCATTCTGATATTGTATAATTTATGGGGAAGCATGGAAGAATCAAAAGCTACATATTAATCTTCCAGCTTTAGCTCAGAAATGCTTCAGAATGTGCAAAATCTTCCTCAGAACAGCCATGTGATCCTGGAAACAAGACATAGGTACTTTAATTATCTGTAAGTAGGTGCTTTGGTTATGGTCCAGACAATTCAGTGACAATAGTTGACAAGATAGACAAATAGATAGACAATTGGTTGATAAGAATCTAATAGATTCCATCCATATTCCCTCAGATTTTGGGAGTGAAGTATTAGTTTGACAGTTGGGATGAGTTTGTGCACTGTAGCTTGTGTTATTATACAGCTTTTCCTTGATCTATGACCATAATGGAGCCATCCCATTATTTTCAAGAAGTGATGGCTGCTAAATGAAAAAGGCTCACTTAATGACTCCACCTTTTGCTCTCCCATACTTTCTGAAATACCCCATGTACTATCTCCCAACCTTGGGGTACCTATAGCTCTTGGGCTTGCTTTTGCCCCCCACTGGCCCCCTGCAAGCATTTCTTACTCCACTGGGCCCCACAGGGCTTGATCCTTCTTCCCAGCCCTAGTCACCCATCAAGCACTTACTGTCAACTCATAAAACATTCCTAGGCCTGTTTTTGAGTTGCCATAAGCAAGGGGAGGGAATCTGGAGGAGCAGAATGGCAGTTTAAAACCAGAAGTACATTCCACACTTATCTAAAAAATATTGTAGCTAGGATACCAGTTCTTCTGCCTGGGAAAATACTTCATTGGAGAACGTGATTGATGACACCCAGCCCATGAATGATACACCCAGGGGGGAAGGGGGAAACAGGATCACAGGTGACTGTAAATTATGTATGCCAGAGTTGGCTTCATTTAGGTTAATGCTGAAATGTTGCTGCTAATAAACCTTTTGAAATCTTTTGAAGCTTGGCCCAAGGTTCATGATTTAATTAGGGCAATTGCCAGAACCCTGACACTTACCTTCTGAAAATATCATGAGTTCTGGAGCTTTTCTCAGTACTGCACAAACTTCTTCAGGGAATCAGAAAGAAGCAGTTTGTGCCTGAGCTGTATGGTGGCCTCTAAGAAGTGGCCACCATTTTAGCAGAACAACAAAGAATTGTGGGGACACTGAAAATAGCCATATCCAAGAGGTGACCACATTACTCAAGGATGAGTGTCCTGCCCTCTTTCCCCAACAAGACATGTAGAGATCTTTAAAAATTAAGTGTATGATGGATGATAGAGGTGGGATGGAGAGCAAACCCAAGGACTGTGGTAACCCTACTTGGTGGTATGGGAGGGGAGAGAGGCAGGAGGCCATTGCAGATCCATTGTAAGGGTGAATGACTTCAGGAGGTGCTGCTGCTATACCTTTGAAATGGCTGCTAAGTGACTACATGTAGACCCTCAATGAAGTTTTAACTTGTTTTGTTTAAATATAATTCTCTGGGTGTTGTGGTTCACCAGCAGCGGGTGTGGACAGCAGAAGTCTCTGACAGTGAGGATGAAAGGGAACTGTTGAGGTAATTCCCCATTAGGAGAATGAGTGCATACAGGGAGACATATAGAGAGTAGTGTTGGAATAATACACACTCAGTACACAGATACACTGTACAGTTAATGTAGGTTTTTACTTCCAGAAAGGTTAAAGCAAAGTCCAAAATAAGCACTCCAAAAGTCATTCACAGGTTAATCAGTCAGTTTTTCAATCCATGGATATTCCAGTGACAAAGTCCAGTGTCAAAAACAGTTAAGTATCAGACTTACATTAAATCCAGTAATATCAGTCAATTAGGAAAAATGGAGCAATGGCAATACTTTCCAACAGAAGGATACACTCTCTTCTCTTCTGAGACTCAGAGGAAGACAAACCAGGTTTCTGGCTCCATCTTATGGCCGTTTGAGAAACCATACCCAATTGCATGCTCTTGCATTCCCTTAAAGAGACAGTATTAAAATGTTTATCCTGGTTTATATATTTCTAACCCAAATACCTGTTAGGTGTATTTCATATTCCTAACATTCTCCCCTTTTGGGTAAGATAATATATACAACCTTACATTCTAAATCCATAATCTTCACAGCATGCCTTATGCTTTACAGAGCCTTGGGCCTTTGTAAAATGATCTGCTATATTGTTTTCTGACATACCGTATTCTAGCTTAATCATCCTACTTTGCACACATTGTCTCACATTTAAATATCTTAAATCTGTGTGTTTCATTCTTGTTTTAACAGCAATGTTTGAAGACATCTGTATTGCTGATTGGTTGTCTTGATAAACAACAATAGGATCTATTAAATTAATTCCCAAATCAATTAATAATTGCTTATACAAAACTAAATTTGTACATAATAAAGACAAACATGAGAATTCAGCCTCCATTGTTGACAAATTTAGATGTTTCTGTCTGATAGATCTCCATCCAATCAATGCTTTTCCCAAAAGTATGGCAGTACCTGATGTAGATTTTCGTGTATTTATGTCTGTAGCAAAACTTGCATCAGCATACGCAGTTAAATTCAGTCCCTCTTTTGGCTCCAAATACAATGCATAATGCATTGTCTGTTTCAGATATCTTAACACATGTTTAGCAGCTTGCCAGTGCCTTTCAGTGGGCTCAGCGTTAAATCTTGCTAATTGATTAACATTGTATGCAATATCTGGCCTTGACCAATTACTGAGAAAAGATAACGTACCAATCAAGGACTGATAAATGTTCTTATCAAAAACAGGACTTTGAACATCACTATGGCTAAACTCCTGGCTCATTGGTGTCTTAGCCAGATTACAAAGTTCCATTTTATAACTTTTTAGTAATTGGTTAATTTTATCTGCCTTTGAGATCTTGTATCCTCCCCTAGTTCTATTTTCAAACCAAGATAAAGTTTGATTTCTCCTAACTGTTTTATCTTAAATTTATTTCCCAGCAGTGAAATTATCTCAGTAGCTTCTTGTTCAGTTTTGGTGATTAATGCTATATCATCAGTAAATAATAGCAATAATGAAATCATACCATTATTTTCTCTTTTAAAGAAAAATGGATCAGCCATGCCAGCTACAAAGCCTATCTTAGTTAATTCTTTAACTATACATTGGTTCCACTCATATCCTGATTGCTTTAAACCATGAAGACTCTTTTTCAATTTCCAGCAATCATTATCAGTAGTATCATTTTTGAAACCCAAAGGTTTCTTTAAATATAAAGTATGTTGCAATGGTGCATGCAGATAAGCTGTCTCTACATCCAAATGATTTACAATGTATTTCTCCTTAGCTGCCCACACTAATGCTGCCCTTAATGTAGTAGCCTTTAGACTTGGTGCAAACACCTCATCATAATCATTTGCTGTCTGATTGAACCCTTGTGCTACTAACCTGGCTTTATGGGTAACAGTCCCATCCATACCTGTCTTCAGTTTATATATCCATTTACATCCTATGGCATGTTTATCTGGTGGTAACTTAACATTTTCGTATGCATCCAGTTTTTTTAATGACTCCAGTTCCTTTACCATTGCTTTCTGCCAAGCAGCCTGATCCTTAGCAGGATACATTTTCAGTTCACTATAATTACTTGGAACTGTATTCACTTGGCATACAACACTAGCCTGATATCTATCAGGTGGTCGTGTTACTCGGGTTGAACGTCTTGGTAATACAGGACCTGCTGGTGGACTTTCCTGTGTCACCTGCTCCTGTTCTTCTATTTCTTCCTGTGCTTGTTCTACCACTTCCTCCTGTTCTTCCTCTTCCTCTTTAATGGCTATTTGGGGTGTACTGATTTTATCTTTAGGGACTATTTGGGTGTCAATAATAATTTCATTGTTGGATTCCTGTTCCAGTTTATCCCACCCAACGTGCTCAAGAAATTTTGCACTAGCATTAAAATAAACATGAGCTGTGCCTTGATCCCAGAATCTAAATGCTCAATGGTTGGCCTCATAACCCACAAAAAATAACTTCTTAGTTCTATGTTGCCCTTTCAGTCTTACTTGTGAGGGAATATGCACCCATGCTGGAGCTCCAAATGTGTGTAAATAACTTAAATTTGGTTTTCTGCCATACCAACGAGTGAATGGCAATTCTCCAGTTGTTGTATTGACTACATTATTTAAAACATGGTTACTACACATTATGGCCTCACCCCACAGTGTTTCAGGTAAACCTGAATAAGATAACATAGTGCTAGTCATGGCTTGTAATGTTTGCCCTCTTTGTTCTATAAACGAGTTATGTTGTGGTCTGTAAGGTGCAGAACATTTAGACTCCACACCAGCCAATTTCAGCATATTTTGGAATCTTTTGTTAACAAACTCAGTCCCATTATCAGTTCCTAAAGTAATTACTTTACTTTTCATTTTTCTCTCAGAAAACCTTAGCCTATTAAAGAAATGTTGGGATGTTTCTGTTTTGTTCTTCATAAGATAGCAGAAACCGTATCTTGAGTCATGGTCCATAATACTCAAAATATAACAGGCACCTCCTAAACTTGGTTTCTTAGGACCAATTATGTCAGCAAATACAACCTCTAAAGGCTCTTTGGTCTTAAACCCATTTAGTCTGTTTGCTGGAGTAACTTTACTCTTTTCTTGACTACAAGCATTACAGTGTAAATACTTGCTACAGGGTTTCAGTTTTACTCCCTCTGCCAATTTAACAGTTTGTTTGAGCATTTTGAAATTAATGTGCCCTAGACGTCAGTGTAGTAAATGTATACATTCATCATGTGGCTTAACATTGTTATAAATTGAGTTAGCCATCTTCAACTGATCATCATGTATTACATATAAATCATTCTTTAAAGTAGCAATAACAGTTTTACCCTCTTTCTCTATTATGCAGTTATCTCCCCTAAAGGTTACTACATAACCAAGATTACTGATAGCAAATTAATTTTCAATTTAGGTATATATAACATAGTTAAATGTTCATTTATACAATAACAATATGCAGTACCTTCACCTGGTGCTTTAATTTTCCATCCATTTGCCAATGAAACATGTTGTTTACTCGTGGACATCTTTACAAACCTTTTTCTATCTTTAGTAATGCACTGTGATGCTCCACTATTAAGAACCCACAAATCATTGTTTACAGTTGAATTGCTAGACATAGCTAAACTTGCATTCTTCTTAGCCTCTGGTGTTTACTAGTGTTCTGTTGTTTTCCCTTTTTACAGAATTTAGCTATTTGCCCCCTAGCCCCAGTCGAAAAACATTTCCTAACATTATAGGCAGTGAAAGATAAATCCTCTTCTTGTGGTTGTTCCTTCCTCAGTTGTTCCCTATCAAACCATCTTCTTGCTTCTTCTAGCAATCTTCCGGTTATGTCAGTCAATGTCAGTTTATCTCTGGGCAGTACTTCCAGTAAGGATACATAGTAATCATAACTTTCATCAAATGAAAACAGAATGATGTAAACTTGATGCAGCTCTGAAAATATTAGTTCTTTTTCATGTAGCTGTTGAAAAGTTCTTTTCATGAAGTTTAAATGAGCTAGCACATCTCCACCTTTCAGAAGATGTGCTCTAAACAGTTTACGTGTAAGATGTTTGTGTGCCCCTACACTGTTGCGAACATAAATCCTCTTCAAAATCTGCCAACACTTAGCAGCAGACTCTTCTCCATGAATATGGACTAGCTGCTGGTCACTCAGTGTTAGTCCAGTTATACAAAGAGCTCGTTCATTGTTCTGTTTAAAGTCAGCAATCTTCTTGGCATCATCCTCATTTTCTGGATCCCAAGCATTTACATCTGGTGGATTTTGAACTACATTCCATAAACCTTCTTTTTGCAGAAGTAGACTGTACTTCACAGACCAGGAAACATAGTTTGTTCCATCCAACTGGGTTATCAGTGATAGACTTGTGGAAGTGTCCTGTGCCATCTTTACCAGGATAGTAAACCACAATTAAACAGTAAACCACTGTCTGTATACAGTACTGTGCATTCACACTAACTCTCAGTTATCTGAGCCTGGTATGGCCTGGGCCCATAACCAGTGTTGAGGTAATTCCCCGTTAGGAGAATGAGCGCATACAGGGAGACGTATAGAGAGTAGTGTTGGAATAATACACACACAGTACACAGATACACTGTATAGTTAATGAAGGTTTTTACTTCCAGAAAGGTTTAAGCAAAGTCCAAAATAAGCACTCCAAAAGTCATTCACAGGTTGATCAGTCAGTTTTTCAATCCAGTGATATTCCAGTAACAAAGTCCAGTGTCAAAAACAGTTAAGTATCAGACTTACATTAAATCCAGTAATATCAGTCAATTAGGAAAAATGGAGCAATGGCAATACTTTCCAACAGAAGGAAATAAAGATACACTCTCTTCTCTTCTGAGACTCAGAGGAAGACAAACCAGGTTTCTGGCTCCATCTTATGGCCGTTTGAGAAACCATACCCAATTGCATGCTCTTGCATTCCCTTAAAGAGACAGTATTAAAATGTTTATCCTGGTTTATATATTTCTAACCCAAATACCTGTTAGGTGTTTCATATTCCTAACAGGAACCAGTCAGGGAGCCTAACGAGGACTTGGATGAGGGTCCTGCATCTGATGCAGGGATGGAACCAGGACTATAAGAGAGTGGGGTACTGTCTTAGGAGGTTTTGGTATCTGGCAGCAGTGAAGCAGAGGACTCTGGGGAGCCTGTGCCCAGTGCACATATGGCAAGGCTGCTCGAAGGAGAGAGCAGCTGAAGCAGCAAGGGTGACTCGGGAGGAAGGTTGGAAGGTGATTGTCCCTCCCATAAGGGATAAAAACCAGTCCTCGGGGATGTGCTCTTTTCAGGAAGCAAAGAAATTCTTTAGACTCTGAGTCCTCGATGAAGCCCTGCAAACTCCAGTTTGTTTTTGAAACTTCTATCAGTTGATATTTATCAGTAATTAGAATTCTGTTCTTGGCAGCCTTTTACAACCTTGAAAGGACTTGCTTTTATCTCGGACAATTAGGTTTACA
Source organism: Laticauda colubrina (assembly GCA_015471245.1). NCBI lineage: Eukaryota > Metazoa > Chordata > Lepidosauria > Squamata > Elapidae > Laticauda > Laticauda colubrina. The sequence continues at coordinate 11,851,434 of BLBF01000040.1, read as the reverse complement.
TGACTCTTAAATGCAAAGAATTCCCAGCACAGCATTAAAAAAGGTTTGCTTTTATACACAGTTTGTGTTTGTTTAATTTGAGCAAGGCTTGGGTCAGAACACTGGGTTTCTTACTTGCTGCCAGGAGCTTTTGAGATAGATGGATAGCTACAGAAATCGGAGAAATAACTAAATGAGAGTCTTTTTTATTTTCTATCATGATGATAATTTCCTCCAGTGTATTTTATTTTTGTAACATGAGAGACATTCTTCTTTTGAAATATATGTTCCTTTAACTTGCATTAAAGTTGCCTTTCCTAAAAACCATGAAAGAGTATAAATGGTGAGGTGAAGGGTGAATTGATCAGCATTTACTCCTACAACAAACTGCTTTGACATTGAAGTAAAAGCTTAGAAAAAAAAATTCCATAAAAGTCATTTTCCCCTTCTTCTCGTGTTCAGATTCAATCAGTGCATTGCAGGCCTTCTTGTACAGCTGCATGGAATAGAAAATGTTTGTAATATGTACATTTAATTGAATTTCCTTACTCAGCACTGTCTCCAGAAGAATTCCTCATTTGTCACATCTGGTTATTAATCTTGCAATTTTGTAGCCTTATCATAATTGCCTTAATCGGTTCAGTATGTATGTAGATGTCATTCAGAATCAAATGATAGAACCTAGAAATAAGGAGAAATTTCCGGATGGTTAAAATAATTAATCAGTGGAACAACTTGCCTCCAGAAGTTGTGAATGCACCAATATTGGAAGTTTTTAAGAAGGGATTGGGCAACCATTTGTCTGAAATGGTATAGGGCAGGGCTGTCAAACTTGTGGCCCATGGGCCAGATGTGTCATGCCTTAGCCACACCCAGTCCAGTTTAGTGAAGGAAGAAAAAGTTGGGATACGTCATATGACAATGCTGTGATGATGTGAGTTTGACACCCCTAGTCAGGGAGTTGGACTGGAAAACCTGCAAGTCTGTTATTCTGAAAGGCTGGTTAATTAAATATACGAATAATATGTTGGATTAGGAGTTTAATTTCCAAAATGGATTCAGAGGAAATCTGACTTCCTTAAGTCTTTGTAGTCAATTTTTGTTAGATTCATAAGGCTATTGTGACCAAGGTGTTGTGTATGGAAAAGGTGTTGTGTATGGAAATTAGAAGACTCCAAATAACTAAAACGGATTGGATTCTCTGATTCTCTGATTGGTTAATTAAGCACCATTTTGATTGGCCTGCCTGGCGGTGGGAATTCTTAAAGAGCTGTCATTGGCCGCAAGCCGCGAGCAGCGGCTATAAGAAGGGCTGCCGCGGCTTCGGCAAATGTTCAGCTACAAGTCACTATACTGTTAAATAAAGAGCTGTTTGTTGGAATATCAGTCTCACGTACCTTATTATCCAAATGGAACACTGGCGACGAGGGTGGGATCATCCTAGAAGAGCGAAACTGAAGCATGCAGCAACCAGAACTGAACAACCAAGATGGCCAGTAAAGCCCCTGTCACACTGCACCAATGGATGCAAAGAGGATGTAAAACAGACAAAAAAGCTTGCCATCCATTGGTTAACACGATGTGCTCACTGCCTCCGTTTTGCTTCCTCTCTATCCGTCCAGCATTCATTTATGGACGTTTCATCCACTCAGAAAGTTTTGAGCTGCTCAAAACTTTTCCGCGGAAAATGTATCCAATTTGTCCGTTCTGCATCCACTACGCATCCGCTACGCATCCGTTCTGCATCCATTATGCATCCGCTATATCCGCTAGGCATCCGCTGCGCATCCGCACAACTCGCATCCGCTCGGATGCAGGGAGGAAGCAGAACAGACGCAGAACGGATGCAGAACGGATGCCTAGTGGATGCAGCATGGAAACAAAGCATGTAAAACGGAAAAACGTCCGCAGAGGGGACCTATCTCGGATATTAAGGATGTCTAGAGGATGCCTAGAGGATGCCTAGAGAATGCAAAGGGACACCTATACTGCCTATAAAAAGGGGGAGCAACACATCTGGATCTCACTTTCAGACAAGCAGCCCTGCTGCAGACCTCTGCAGCCTTCATCTGACTCTTGCTCTTCCACAGCATCCAGTCATGTCCACTGTGGATCGTAACACAGTCCTATTGGCAACCACCATCGTTCTGCAACAGTGTGAAGCCATCTACAGGCTCTGTGAACTCTACTACGGGAAGAAAAAGGGCGGCCAAGAAGCGTCTGGGTACGAAGATGGTTTGCCAGAAGAGCACAGGATGGACTGTACAACAAGCTGATGGTGGAGCTCAGGAACGAAGACACTCGGGCATTCCAGAACTTCATGAGGATGCTTCCAGCCATGTTTGATGAAGTTGTGCAGCGGCTGACACCCAGGTTGACCAAGGCAAACACCAACTTCCAGACCAGCCTGAAACCTGGGCTCAAGGTGGCACTCACTCTGCACCACCTGGCCTCAGGGACCTCCTACAGGAGCATGCAGTACGGCTGGAGGGTGCCATCCAACACCATCAGCATTGTGGTCACAGAAGTGGTGCAGGCCATCATCGAAGAATACAAGGAGGAGCTCCTCCAGTGCCCCTCCACTGAAGAAGGCTGGAAGAAAGTTGCAGAGCAGTGGTATCAGAAGTGGAACTTCCCCCACACCATTGGAGCCATAGATGGCAAGCACGTGGCCTGCAAAGTTCCAGCCAAGTCAGGGTCCACTTATTTCAATTACAAGGGCTTCTTCATCATCATCCTCTTCGCCATGGTCGATGCTGACTACAAGTTCATGTACATCGATGCTTCAGGCAATGGCTCATCTTCAGATGCTCAGGTATACAATGCCAGTCACCTCAAGGAGGAGCTGGAACGCAACCTCATCATGGGCTTCCCAGATCCAGAACCCCTGCCCAACGACACACAAGATGTGCCCTACTTCATTGTGGGAGATGACGCCTTCTCCCTCAGAACCTACCTCATGAAGCCCTATACCTCCAAATACCTCACCCATGAAGAGAGGATCTTCAACTACAGGCTGTCCAGGGCAAGGCGGGTGGTGGAGAACGCCTTTGGCATCCTGGCCAACAGGTTCCAGGTACTTCTCACCACCATGCAGCATCGCCCAGAGACCTTGAGGAGGATCATGGAAGCTTGCTGCATCCTGCACAATCTCATGCGCACCCACTACCCAGTCTTACAGAACAGGCTCATGGACCTCCAACAAGGCAATGGGGACATGGAGCCTGGGGAATGGAGGCAAGGGCAAAACCTGATCGACCCTCAGGATGTGCAAGGCCCCAACAGAGCCTCACGTGAAGGGAAGAAGCAGCGCAACCTCCTGAAACACTGGTGCAACTCCCCAGCTGGAGTGGTGGAGTGGCAAGACAGGATGGTAGATGCTTAATGGATGCTTCCTTCAGCCTGTCTCATCACACGGATGAGATTGGGTCATGTATGTTGGGTGGGCCTACAATGAACAGGGCATTTAATAAAGAGTTGTGTTTATGTTCAAATGTGTGGATCAATGCTTACATTGTTATTGATAATAAATGGCCAAAGGTGTGGCACCTGGGAGGGTGGACCATACAGTCCCACTATGCTTGCACTGGAGGTTTATCTATCCCACAGCTATTACCCATAAGAAAGGTATCCCTGCCCATCCCACTGCTATCTTAACCCATCCCACAAGCATGCAAAGGCTTAAACCATTTCTAAAAGTTTCCACCAAGACTTTATTTAAAAAAAAGAAACGAAGCAAGTGTATAAATCAAAAATAGACTTTACTAACAAGAAGCTATAAAACAAAAATGAATGGCACTCCTCTTGGTCACTCAGTCTCAGGGGTGCTGTGGAGGTGGCTGGTGCTGGAGTGCTTGTCATCAGCTCCTCCAAAAGCAGAAGCAGAAGAAGTCCCAGCCCCAGAAGAGCGAGCCCGTGTTGCAGAAGCCCCAACAGAACCAGAGTGAGGGCCAGGGGGCGGGATGGTAGACCTGTCCCTCTGGCAAGGGGGCAGATGGCTGAGGCTTGCTGTGCTTCAGCATGGTTGTGGGGTTTCTGGCTGGCAGGGAGGCTGGTAGGAACCAAGGCTGGCAGGAAGGCTTGCAGGGAGGCATGCACCAAGGCTGGCAGGCAGGCACCAAGGCTGGCAGGAAGGCTTGCAGGGAGGCATGCACCAAGGCTGGCAGGCAGGCACCAAGGCTGGCAGGAAGGCTGGCAGGCAGGCTGGCAGCTAGGCTGGCACCAAGGCTGGCAGGAAGGCTGGCACCAAGGCTGGACAGAAGGCTGGCAGGCAGGCAGGCAGGTACCAAGTCTGGCAGGAAGGCTGGCTGGCAGGCAGGCACCAAGTCTTGCAGGCAGACTGGCTGGCAGCAAGGCTGGCAGGCAGGCAGACAGGAAGGCTGGCAGGGAGGCTGGCAGTAAGGCTGGCAGGCAGGCAGACAGCAAGGCTGGCAGGGAGGCTGGCAGCAAGGCTGGCAGCAAGGCTTGCTGCAAGGCTTGCAGGCAGATATGCAGGCAGGACAGGCAAGGTAGTCGATGTGTCTGGAAGCAGGTCTTTCCTCTGAATGGCGACCTGCTTCCGTTATATCTGCGGGACTGATGCAATGCATCATCCCCGCATGCGCAATTAATGCTCAGCATCCGTTAGGCTTCCGCTGTGCATCCGCTGTGCATCTGCTTCATCCCCTGTGCATCCGCTCTGCATCCGCTGTATCCATTCCGCATCCGCTTTGCTGAGGTTCCCCCAGAAGCCTAGCAGATGTGTCATCCGCTCCCATCCGATTCCATCTGCTGGGCTTCCGTTCTGCATCCACTTTCCATCTGCCCTGCATCCTCCCCGCATCCGTGTTATCCGCTCCGGTTATGCAAATTTTTGCCCCTTCTGAGAGCGGATAACTGCGGATGGAACATTTTTCTTGTCCGTTGTGTCCCTTTTGCATCTGTTGGGCAGTGTGACAGGGCCTTAACAATGCGCTGCCCACATCGTTCAACCCAGCCGAGGAAGATTGGGAGTCATACATTGACCGCTTTCTGATGTTCTTAGAAAGCAACGAGCTACAAGAAATAACCGACCAGAGGAAGAGAGCTATATTCCTCACGCATTGTGGCCCTGCCATTTTCAAAATGGCCAAGGCGTTAGCCAAACCGCGGGACGTAAAACAGATGGCATGGCCAGAATTAAACCGAATGCTATGAGCCCATTATGCGCCTGTGATCTCCAATCTGATCAAAAGGCATGAATTTTATAATCAAGACCAACGAGAAGATGAGAGCATCGGAGATTTCGTAGCAGCCCTAAAAAATATCGGGGGAGCCTGCAAATTTCAGAACATGGATGAAGCCATGAGAGACCGTGTGGTTCTGGGATTGAAGGACGCTATGCTCCAAAGCAAGCTGCTAAACAGACTGAATATAACAGTGGCTGAGGCCATCGCAGAAGCCACCATCGCTGAAACAGCCAAGAAATCCTCAGCCACCATGCGCCAGATGAATTCAACAAATCCAGAACCACCGAACCAACCCCGAGAAAAGAAAGGGGAAGGAAACCAAAAACAGCCCACAGCGATTGTCCACCATGAAAACCTCGACTCCCTGAGCGACACCGATGATGACAACAAAGACATACATAGGCTTCAGTCGGAAAGAAAATGGCAGGAAAAAAGAGGAAGGAGGCAAGAATTCCAGTGTGCTGGGTGTGGAGGGAATCACCCGTGCTCCGAATGCAGATTCTTGGATGCCTTTTGCAGATTTTGTGAGAAACGGGGGTACATTGCAAGGGTCTGCCAAAACAAAAAGAGCTATAGTGCAAAGAGAAACGGCAGCACCCCCCCCCCCGCCCCCCCAGAAACAGAGAGAGACAAACCGGAAGCAGATGGATCCGAGAGAACAGAAACCGGCGAATAAACAACAGAGAAGAAACACATCAAACAATAATCATCAGAAATGCCAGGGCAGCAAATGCAAAAAAGGTCCGAATAAATGTGAAAATCGAAGGAAAACCCTGTGAGATGGAAGTGTACTCCGGATCATACCTGTCAATGGTATCATGGAACACTATCAGAAACCTGATACCAGACATCAAGTAAAGAGAACTGGAACAGCAAAAGCTAATACTTAAAGATTACCAGGGAAAATTAATTCCGGTAGTGGGTCTTGGACATTTTCTAATAGAATTCAAAAACCACGCTGAAGTACTTCCTCTGACAATCATCGACCATGATCTCCCGAGCCTGCTTGGAATTGAATGGTTTGAGCCCCTGGGAATTGGAGTGACCGGGATCAACAGCATCACTGAGACCAATTGGGAGGAGAGCCTGCTGGAAGAGTTCCGGGATGTATTTGATGGGACCCTAGGCAAGTACAAGGGGACCCCAATAGCATTCAGCCTAGACCCTAAGATAGCTGCCATCAGGCTCAAAGCCAGACACGTTCCCTTTGCCTTAAAACCAAAAAATAGATGAGCAGCTTAACAAACACATCGCACAAGGGGTGTTAGAACCAATCGACCATGCCAGATGGGAAACTCCCATCGTGACTCCTGTCAAACCAGATGGGTCAGTATGCATCTTTGGTGACCATATGGCAACCCTAAATCATGCACTCCAGCAAAGCGCATACTCTGTTCCGGTAGTTCAACACCTGTTGCATTTATTAGGGGGAGGAAAAATTTTCGCGAAGCTTGATCTCGCGCAAGCATATCAACAGCTGCTGGTTGACTCTGAAAGTGCAGAGGCTCAGACTATAGTCACGCACAGAGGGGCATTCAAATGTAACAGACTTCAATTTGGTGTTAGCGTTGCCCCAGGCATTTTCCAAAGCCTCATGGAGCACCTTCTAAATGGAATAAAAGTAGTCATTCCCTATTTTGATGACGTATTAGTAGCAGCAAAAAATAAACACCAATTCAAAAATAGACTGAGAGAAGTCTTGCAAAGATTCAGGGAAGCAGGACTTAAGGTCAAAAGAGAAAAACGTAAACTAGCCACCAATCAAGTCAACTTCTTAGGCTACCTTATAGATGAGCAAGGGATACACCCCACTGAAAAGAAAATAAAGGTGATTGAAGATGCACTCAGGCCTGAGAACAAAGCAGACTTATAAGCATTCTTAGGTCTCATTAACTTCTACAATGTCTTCCTGCCCCAAAAGGCAACTGTAGCAGAGCCATTACATCGACTATTTGATAAAAAACTGTCTGGAATTGGGGCCACCGAGAACAAGCAGCATTCCAAAACTTTTAGGACTTATGAACATCCAACACCATTTTAATACAATACAGCAACACCCTGCCACTGACAGTCACCTGTGATGTATCGCCTTTTGGAATTGGCGCTATACTGAGCCACCACCTACCAGACGGCAGAGAAGCACCAATCACCTTCTATTCCAAAACGCTGTCAAAATCTGAAAGGAACTACAGCCAACTTGACCGAGAAGCCCTAGCAATCATAGCAGATGTCCTATATTGTAGGACATTTTCTGTTATCACAGACCATAAACCCCTGCTAGGGATCCTGGCAGGGAACAAACCAACCCCGAACATCCTATCGCCAAGAATGACAAGGTGGTCAGAATTCCTCACTGCATACAATTACACACTCATCCATTGCCCAGGAAAGACCATCATTCATGCAGATACCTTGAGCCGTTCCCCACTGCCCAACAAGGAAGGCGACCCAACTCTTACTGTCTCCACTCTTCAGATCAAGACATGGCTGAATCTACCACTAACCACAGCAGACGTCGCTAAAGCTACCGCGAAAAACCCACTGACGGCTCGAATCCTACATTGGGTAGGTAAGGGCTGGCCAGATGAGGATAGACACGAGACTTTTAACCTTTTTGCACCCGGCAGACTGAACTGTCAATTGAAAAGGGCTGTATACTGTGGGGGGACAGGGTGGTAATTTTGAAAAGGTGCAGGAGGAAGTGTTGTGCATGTTGCACAAGGGACACTCGGGCATAGTAAAAATGAAAGCCCTGGCCAGGAGTTATGTCTGGTGGCCAGGGCTGGACAAAGACATTGAAAAATGGGTGGCAACATGCCATGACTTCCAAAAATCAAGGCCTACCCCCCCTCTTGCACCAGTCCTGGAATGGGAAACTCCCAGAGGCCCATGGTCGAGACTGCATATTGACTTTGCTGGGCCAACGAAAGGGAACATATATTTTATAATTGTTGACGCTTTTTCCAACTGGTTAGAGCTTATCCTTATGGCGTCCACTACTACTGAAGCAGTCATAAAACAATTGAACAGACTTTTTGCTACACATGGACTGCCAGATGTAGTAATCTCTGACAATGGCCCCCAGTTTACTGCTTTTGCCTTCAAGCAATACCTGGCAGTGCAGGGTATCCGACATGCCCTGATAGCGCCAGCTCATCCGAATGGACAAGCTGAACGTATGGTTCATTATACTGAAGAGGCCCTAGACAAGCTGGACATTGGGGACGTACAAGATAGACTTAACAAACTGTTAACAATTCAGCATATCACCCCAAGCACAACCACCAACAAAAGCCCAGCTGAACTCCTCATGGGTAGAAAATTGCGTTCCTACCAAGATAGACTACACCCCATTTGTACTTATAAAAAAACCCCTGACTCCTCAAGTAAATATCCTTCACTATTGGTGACTTAGTCTACGCAAAAAATCTTACCGAGGACCCATTGTGGCTTCCATCCACAGTTACTCAAATCACAGGGCCCCAGTCATACCGACTTGCACTAGACAATGGCAGAACATGGAAGCGGCACATTGATCAGCTTCACTCTAGGACATTGGAATGCAATACTACAGCACCATCGCAAACACCAATAAACAATCCAAAAACAACTGAGGAGGGTGGGAAAACACAAAATAGTAAAAAAGGGAGAGACGAACCACCAATAACACGACAAAAGACACAACACAAACCTGAATTATAAACTCAGATAAAACAAAAAGAGCGCTTTCCCATAGACGACCTCCAGAGAAGAGAACAAGTAGCAGGCTAGGCCTTCCTGGAAGGAGACAGCCAGGCCAGCTCGACCAACCCGGACAAACCAGGAGGGAGTGGCAGAGCTACCTCAACCAGCCCGAGAGACCCAGGCAGGAGCAGCAAGGCTGACTTATCCTTCCAGGAGGTTCCATGGAGAAGACACAGAGAAAAGGCGATCCTGTCCGAACTGATGGAAGACCACGCTGAGACTGAGCTGTGCAGATCAAGTAGGACCCGAAAAAGCCCCACCTACCTGCGTGACTACGTCATGCACGTTGGATGAAACCAAGGGGGGAGGGGTGTTGTGTATGGAAATTAGAAGACTCCAAATAACTAAAACTGATTGGCCGAACAGGCCGCTCTCAGATTGGTTAATTAAGCACCATTTTGATTGGCCCGCCTGGCGGCGGGAATTCTTAAAGAGCTGTCATTGGCCTCAAGCTGTGAGCAGCCGCTATAAGAAGGGTTGCTGCGGCTTCGGCAAATGTTCGGCTACAAGTCACTATACTGTTAAATAAAGAGCTGTTTGTTGGAGTACTGGTCTTGCATACCTTATTATCCAAACAGAACAAAAGGCATTGAGCTGAATCGGATAAGCTCCATTATTATGGATAGCAAAATAGTGCCAGAAGCAAATAGTTATTTTCCTGTAAGAGTAACAATAGGTATTTAAATGATTTATAATCATTGCCTGAGTTTGGGCATGAGATTTATAAAAGTGGGCAGATGTCTCTAAATAATTTCTCAATGCTTGATTTGATTAATGGAAGCACCACTTGTGTTCTTTGTAGTGTTGCACGGTTCCATCCACTTTGAAGATTTAAGTAGCTCTTCAATAGAAAAGTTAACTATTCTCTAATAGTTGTTAATCTTATGTGCCAGGAAATGTAAGTTAAAGAGAGGTTTGGTGGTGGAATGTAACTCATAGTCCATTTGGATACTATGCAGGAGGTAGCAAAGATAGCTAGTTGTTAATAGAATAGGTTGACCCCTTTTTCTTTGTGGCATCAATATAATTTAGAGATGAATGGAATCTTGCTGTTCTTTCTCCAGTCTCCAAAAATGGAGATCTGGGTTTGTGTCTCTTGCTTTTATCATAATGGGATCATATTGAAAGAGAAGTTGGAACGTAATAAATGGAATGGGCATGCTAATGTCATTTTTAAAAAGCACTCAAAATTTAAAGTTATGAAACTGATGACAAGTCAGAAAAGAATGAGGATAACCCAATTGTGTGATTCACTATTAAGAGGTAATATACTTTAGTATATCAAATTTCATAGAAAATGGTGCAGGGCTTGCAGATTATACATTAGCTATTTACAGTAGCTATTTTCATTTTGATGTTTAAGGTTTGCAGCATAATAGGAGAATATACATAGCAAATTTCTGGCAAAGAGGTTGGTGGATTTATATGCTATGTGAGAGTGTCTCATTGCAAAGAATAATGATGTTGCTTTGTGAATGCTGTGGGATGAATTGTTGAAAAGTAAGGAATGCTAATTAAGCCCTTCTCTTTTTGAAAATTCTTAAAATATGTAGTTGGTAGAACAATGGTGAAAGACTATTGTGCTCAACCTACATGAAGTTTTCTTGATAGTGTAACTGAATATTTTATTTCCACTCTTGGAGATATTTTCTGGATTTCTCAGTCTAGCCACCAACTTCAATGATTAAGCCAAGGTCTTAATGTAGATTTGTTGATGTGATAGAAGTATCTTATCTTATTCAAATGTATGTTTTCATCTCTCCAATTTGGTCTAAGGTCCTAGAAAGCTATATGGTTTTCCAACCAAGTATCAACTAGGACAAGCCCTGTTTAGTGGAATGTGGAAATTGTCAAACTTTATGCCTTGAGTGAATTAAAATGTATATTTAATCATCCCAATCTTCTCTACATTAGGATTTTGTGTTGAGACCTCACTAAAAGAATAACAGAATAAGAATAATGAAACAGTGGAAAAAGGAGTTTATAAAGCATAATTCATATAGAACCATATTTGCACTTTTTATATTTAGTATAGGTCAATAAGTCATATTTAGCAAAGGCTAGCTTCCTGTCACTCTGCTGAAAGCCATAAGATTGCTGAAATAAGAAATTTGAAGTAACCACTTTACTGTAAACAAGGGGGAACATGGAAAATTACTGGTGGTGTAAGATAACTGAAAAGTCATCATTATACTTGTTATTTCCTCTTTATACTTCTGTTACAGAAATATAAGAAAACATATAACATATTATCCATATTTGGTAAAATGTACTAATGTGACGCCCATGTCTGTGCTGAGGTCATAGTGGGTATAAAAATGTTATCTTAGGAAGAAAGGGGTGTTCAGAATTTGCCATGTTAATGCTCTGAACCTTTGTGCACAAATAAAACCTGTACTCTCCAACCTTTTGTGGTCTTGTGTCCTAATTTGGAAGCAAAATTTGCTGCAACATTTATGGTGACCCAGATGGGACACTAGGGGCCCTGAGGCCCTCTGGAGGGTCCATCCCGACTGCCAGTGTATCGTTGAGTTGAAAGGAACATCCCAGGCACCATCAGTCCTTTGAAAACGAGGGACTTCCCAAGACTGCTGTTGTCTAGCGGCGGCGATTGACTACTCCAAGAACCACAGGTGAAAGGTGAGGAAATCAGGACATCAGCCAGCTGGTCAGTGGAGGAAGAAGACGCCTACAGGCAAGTATTGGATTTGGGAATAATCCCTCCCTGTAAACAGAGACGGAGGAGAGGACTGATCACCCTCTCTTAAAGCCCATGTCACACAGCACCAACGGATGGAAAGAGGATGTAAAACAGAGAGAAACACTTACCATCCATTGGTTAATGCGATGCATCCATTCTGTACTCACTGCGTCCATTTTTCATACTCTCTATCCGTCCAGCATCCGTCTATTGTGAATGCATTCGCTCAAAAGTTTTGAGCTACACAAAATATTTTGAGCGGATAAAGTATCCAACACGTCTGTTCTACATCCACTATGCATACGGGGAACATCCGTTATACATCCGTCGTCATCCATTACGCGTCCGTTATATCCGCTAAGCATCTGCTGCGCATCCGCGCAACTCACATCTGCTCCAGCGGAAAACGGACACAGGAAGGAAGCGAAACGGATGTGGAACGGACATGCAGCATTAGTAGCACAGATGTAGAAAGGATGAAAGCAGATGCAGCTCGCATATAAAGCATTAAAACGAAAAAAACGTTCCTATAGGGGACGTATCTCGGATATTTAGGATGTCTGCAGGATGCCTGGAGGATGCAAAAGGACACCTAGTGGAAAATCTATATTTCCTATAAAAAGGGAGAGAAATCACCTGGATCTCACTTTCAGTCCAGCAGCCCTGCGGTGCAGACCTCTTCAGCCTTCATCTTGCTCTTCCACAGCATCCAGTCATCTCCACCATGGATCGTCGCACACTCCTTTTGGTAGCAGCCATCATTCTCCAACAGTGCAAAGCCCTCTACAGGCTCTTTCACCTGTTCTACAGGAAGAAAAGGAGGCATCCAAGAAGTGTCTGGGTCCGAAGATGGATCGCGAGAAGAGCCGACCAAGCTGATGGTGGAGCTGAGGAACGAAGACACTCGTGCATTCCAGAGGATGTCTCCAGCCATGTTTGACGAAGTTGTGGAGCAGCTGAGACCCAGGTTGACCAAGGCAAACACCAAATTCCGGCCCAGCCTGGACCCTGGACTGAAGGTGGCATTGATTCTGGGCCAGAGTATAGGAGCATGCAGTACGCCTGGAGGGTGCCACACAACACCATCAGCATTGTGGTCAGAGAAGTGGTGCAGGCCATCATCGAAGAATACCTGGAGGAGCTCCTCCAGTGCCCCTCCACTGAAGAAGGCTGGAAGAAAGATGCAGAGCAGTGGTACCAGAAGTGGAACTTCCACCACACCGTTGGAGCCATAAATGGGTAGAACGTGGCCTGCAAAGCTCCAGCCAACTCAGGGTCCACTTATCAGAACTACAAGGGCTTGTTCAGCATCATCCTCTTCGCCATGGTTGATGCTGACTACAAGTTCATGTACATCGATGCTTCAGGCAATGGCTCATCTTCAGATGCCCAGGTATACAACGCCAGTCACCTCAAGGAGGAGCTGGAAAGCAACCTCATGGTGGGCTTCCCAGATCCAGAACCCCTGCCCAATGACACACAAGATGTGCCTTACTTCATCGTGGGGGATGACGCCTTCTCTCTCAGAACCTACCTCATGAAGCCCTAAACTTCCAGATGCCTCACCCATGAAGAGAGGATCTTCAACTATAGGCTGTCCAGGGCAAGACGGGTGATGGAGAACACCTTTGGCATCCTGGCCAACAGGTTCCAGGTACTTTTCACCACCATGCAGCATCGCCCAGAGACTGTGAGGAACATCGTGGAAGCTTGCTGCATCCAGCACAATCTCATGCGCACCCGCTACCCAGTGTTGAAGAATAGGCTTGTGGACCACCAACAAGGCAATGGGGACATGGAGCCTGGTGAATAAAGGCAAGGGCGAAATCTGATCGACACTGTGGATGTACCAGGCCCCAGCAGAGCTTCACATGAAGGGAAGAAGCAGCGCAACCTCCTGAAACACTGGTGCAACTCCCTAGTTGGAGCAGTGGAGTGGCAAGACAGGATGGTAGATGCTGAATGGATGCTTCAATGGATTGTGCCATGTATGTTGAGTGGCCCTACAATGAAGAGGGCATTTAATAAAGAGTTGTGTTTATGTTGAAATGTGTTGATAATGATTAAATTGTTATTTATAATAAAGGGCCATAGGTGTGGCACCTGGGAGGGTGGACCATATCTATCCCACAGCTATTACCTATCCCACAGGTATCCCTACCCATCCCAAAGCTATTACCCATCCCACAAGTATCCCTGCCCATCCCACTGCTATCCTAACCCATCCCACAGCTATTACCCATCCCACAGGTATCCCTGCCCATCCCACTGCTATCCTTACCCATCCCACAAGCATGCAAAGGCTTAAACCATTTCTAAAAGTTTCCACCAAGACTTTATTGACTAAAAGAACTGAACCAAGTGTGTGAAGCAAAGATAACCTTTATTAATAACAAACTGTAAAAGCAAAATAAGCCAAGTAAAGTGTCCCAAGCAAAGATAAAGTCAACAGGTAGCAACCCAGTCTCTGGCACTTTTCTCAGTCACTCTGAGGCATGCCCATAGTCTCAGGGGTGAAGGGTCCAGGTGCTGTGGAGGTGGCTGCTGCTGGAGTGCTAGTCTGAGGTTCCATTGGGGTGCCAGGCCCTGACAGTACAACAGGGGATGGTGTGTGGAGGAAGCTCTCAGAGAGCTGGGTCAGTCCCGTGATGTTGAGAGCCCCTTCCTCTATGACATGGGGTGTCAGTCCCAAGACTGATGACAGATGTTCTGAGGCCGGGCTTAGCTGGGGGGTGGAGGAAGGAGGAGTGTAGTGGGGCTGTCTGGTCTGCAGCTGAGCGAGGTGAGGCGTGGGTGGCATCTGTGGCGTGGGTGGCATCTGTGGCATGGGTGGCATCTGTGGCATGGGTTGCATCTTTGGTGTCGGTGGTATCGGTGGCATTGGTGGCGTACGATGTACCTGTGCCTGGACTGGGAAGGGCTGCCTGTGCTGCTGGAACTCCTGGTAGCTGTAGCCTTGGTAGGTCAGGGCCTGTGGAAACCCATGGAAGGGTTGTGACATCACCTGGGGTGGAGGAGCAGACCTGGACTGGGTCGGAGCAGGCTCAGCTGGGCCTGGAGGGTTGTGCAGAAGACCTGTGATCCTCTCCTTTATCACCTGGTACTATGATTCGGACATGTCCATGAGGGTCTGGTTGATGTAGGTGAGGAAGGGCTTCTGGTTTGAGGATGGTATGTCAGTGTGTATCAGCTGAGAGAGGAGATCTACCCTGCTTTTGATGGTGTCCCTGATCTCCAGCAGGACAGTGTGGCTCTGCCCCTCTGGTCTGCCTCTCTGCCTGCTTTCTGTGGAGCTGGGGGGTGGGGGCGGGTTGGTCTCTGGTGTCAGCACCCTCTCCTTGCTCCCACTGTGTCAGGGGGTCCTCCACGCTCTCTGCCATGGGGAGTGCAGCTGTCGGGGGGGTCTCTGTCGGGGGATGCTCCACAGATGCCTGGACACAGAAGCTGACTCTTGGTCAGAAGATGACTGGCTCTCTGTGGGCTGCCTGAGAGAGAGGGTAGATAGAGGGGCTGCTCCTTGGTGGCGTACCCCACTCTCCAAGAAGCTGCACTTGGCCATCACATAGGTCTCCCGGTCAGTGAGCTTGACCTCGGTCTGGCCAGACCTCTTGAGGTGCAGCTTCCCATACCAGGTGTGCATGTGCTTCCACCACCCACGGAGGACCTCCAAAGTGTAGCCCAGGCTCTCCGCCTTCTCTCTCCAAGCTGCCTGCTTCCTCTTGTTGTCTCGATAGAGTCTGTGTCCCTTCCGCCACAGGTACTCGTTCTCCCTCAGCCATTCGAGCACCTCATCCTCATGTTCCTCTTCGATGGAGTACTGCCTCCTCTCCCTATCACACAATTGCCTTTTCCTCCCTCTGGCAGGGCCTTCTGGGCCCTCATTAGAAGGGATTTGAGGTTCTAGGGGCTTGTTCACCACACCACCACCAGCAGCAGCAGCAACAACAGCAGCAGCAAAAGCAGGACCAGCAGGACCAGCAGGACCAGCACCAGCAGCACCAGCAGCACCAGCAGCAGTGTAAGCACCAGCAGAAGCACCAGCACCAGGAGCAGCACCAGAAGAGTCAGCACCAGCAGAAGCACTAGCAGGACCAGGAGTAGCACCAGCAGAGTAAGCACCAGCAGAAGCACCAATACCAGGAGGAGTGCCAGCAGAGTAAGCACCAGCAGAAGCCCCAGCACCAGCAGAGTCAGTGCCAGGGGGTGGGATGGTGGACCTGTCCTTCTTGCCAGGGCTGGCAGAAGATGGCACAGGCTTCCTCTTCTTCCCCATGGTTGTTGGCTGGAGATGTGTCTGGCAGCAGGTCTTTCCTCTGAATGGTGACTTGCTTGCGAGTTGCATCCTTTTATATCTGCGGGGATGACGCAATGCATCCTCCCCACATGCGCAGTGATCGCTTTGCATCCATCTGCTAGTTATCTGCTCTGCATCCGCATCATCCGCTAGGCATCTGCTCTGCATCCGCTCCTTTCACTGCATGTCCACTTCCTTATGCTCCCCCGGAAGCCCTGAGGATGTGCCATCCGCTTCCATCCACTAGGCTTCCGTGTAGCATCCTCTTTACATCCTGGCTACATCCTCTCCCCGTCCGTTCCTTTCCGTTGTTGTCCACTCTGTTTATGCAAATTTGGGGCACTTTTGAGAGCGGATAACAACGGATGGAAAATTTTCTCGTCCGCTGTGTCCTTTTTACATACATTTTGCATCCAATGGCCCTTAAGGTAAGGTGGGTGGAATTGTCTTGAATGAATGCAATCAGAGACTACTGTGGTTCCCATAGGTGACTGTGAGTGTCCAGCACCATGGGCTAGTAGGAGGCGAGTGGCGTTTGCAATTCCCATTGGAGAGCGTGTGTGCACCCGGCTCCCTGGGTCGGACGTAATTGTGTGATTAATCCCTTGTGTCGCTTTAGGAAGAAAGGACCCCTTACCTTCTTCCTATTCTCCTCCCCAATTGTCTTGTCTGGTGCCCCGGGTGGATCATGGGAGGAGGGGAGAGTAAACCCCTGACCCCTTTAGGGGCTATGTTGCAGCATTTTAAGGAAGCATATGAATCCCAGGATTATGGCTATAAGTGGAGTAAACATAAACTAAAGGTGTTTTGCGAGGGAGAGTGGCCAACATTCGGGTTTGGGTGGCCCCCTAGTGGAACATTAGACATCCCAATAGCAGTCAGGGTACACCAATTAGTCTTTCACCCCAAATTAGGACATCCAGACCAGGCTCCATATGTTGATGTTTGGCTTGACTTATTATGCCATCCTCCTCCATGGTTAAAAAAACTTAAAATACAACAATGTAAGGCCTTGATAACTCGTGATATCTCCCTTAAAAAGGTTAAGAAAATAGTACAGGTCTTTCCTAATTGTCCGGAAGAAATACCCCCCACCCCCCCACCATATGTACCTCCTATGGGTCTAGGAAGCACATCGGAAGAAGAGTCTTCAGGGGTATCAGGGTTTATGGCTCGACTAGATCAACTATCCCCTTTTCTAAAAAGCCCCAGACACCCACCTGATACAACCAATCGATCGGCTCAAGCTGACCTATCTCTTCCGGGAACCTCCACCCCGGTAACAGAATGGCCAGACTCTCACAAAAGTCCTAATCAAGAGGATGAACCTGTGGCGGCTAGGATGAGGGCAAAAATGGAACAGGCTTCCCTTGTTGCTCCTCTTAGGTGAGTTGATCAGTTAGCAATTAACGCACAGAACCCCGCTGAATCTGTGACTCTATTGTTATTCCAACATGTGCCTTTCACTACTTCAGACTTACTGAACTGGAAGTTACATTATGGCCCATTCAGTGAAAAACCAGCGGAGGATTATCTCCCCTTGTGGTGACACACCGGAAGCTGTCCCTCTACCAATGGGAGATGAAAAACAACAGACCCCTACAGATGTTACTCTGGAGGCTAACGCCCAACATAAGGGTCTTCCCTGGAAACTTAGATCACGCATGTAACATATTTGAGACCTCACCATTTTTAGGAAGGGAAAAAAGGGGGGGTGATTTACTCTCATAAAGAGGCAAACCAAAGGATGAGAGAAACAGCATGCATCCAAAAGGGCTTGATGCCCTCAATTTGGGTTGTGACCATTTTGCTTGTAATTAGTGTGGCCCTCAACTCTGCATACATATATCAGTTACTGGTGGGACAGAGTACTAATACGAATCAGGAAATGTCACTTAATGAGAATGCAGTTGATGAATGGTACTCCCCGAACCCTTCTGAAGACACTGAGTTCATTCCATTAGAAGAGGGCACTGTCATTAGGTCGTGTGTTAACTGTTTTATGGTGTTACCCACAGGAAGACATTTTATATATAGTGTAACTAGGTTTCCTAATTTCTCAATGACCAAGCTTCCTCAATGTGAACATGAGGGGACAAAATATTGGCAGTGTGTGTATAACAATACCATAAGGTATCATCTTCTACGTACTCCCTGGGTACCAATTAGGCATGTTCTCATTCCTCGAATGATAAAAGGTACTGGATGTGAGATATTCAAGGATAGTAGAGGAACATTTCGAGCCAAAATAGGAAAGCCGCTCTCGTGTACACAATTTAACTTATCAATGTGTCCACATATGACATGGGGCCAGCCAACCTCGTGCAATATGACATATCAAGATAAAACCAAGCCATCAATGAGTCATACATCGTGTACAGGCGTATCTAAAGTGACAACAATGGTGAAACATTGCAAAGGGGCAGATGGTATAATATGTTATGTGGACAACGTAGCCCCGCTTATCACACATGGGAAAAATCCTACAGGGAAAACCACTAACTCCACTCTCCATAAAGAGGATCCCCCATTACCAAAAATTAGTATCTCGATAAAAGAGCATGGCAATATTAACAATTTTGAAAGGCTACTGACTGATAAATCAAAGATTGCGGCAGCTCAGGATCCATTGTGCCCGAATAATTGCACGGTATATACTAAGACTGTGCTAAAAGGAAGAACAATTACCACCACCCTGATATATCATACCTATTATACATGCCAAGAACAACCTATACCTTGTTATTATAATAAAACATGGTACTCTATCTGCCCGCAGAAAAATGAATGTTATGATCCCAGATTTATTCCTGCCCAAATATGGTTGGTGGCGAGGAGTGGAGGCAACCCAAATGACCGTATCATTGCCCAAACACGTATATTAACACCCAATACCCAAGGTACCATTGCATTTGATGTCTGTAAGGTGTCTGTGTATGCCACATCTTGTGGCACCACCTTGTCATGCACAGAACGTATGCCCAAAATTATATAAATCAGTAAGATACTACACAGGCATCACATCAAGACTGCCTTCAAAACAGACAAAAAAATAGCAGCCATCCTGAGGAACCCCAAAGACAAAATTGACCTGGAAAACCAAGGCATATACGAAATTCCCTGTACATCATGCCCGGCCACATACATTGGACAGACCAATAGAAGAATAAGTACCCGCCTAGAGGAACACAAAAATGCAGTAAAAAAGCTGGAACACACCTCCTCACTAGTCCAACACATGAAAACCACAGGTCACAACATCAACTTCAATTGCACTAAAACCCTAGCCACTATAGAAAACCCCAGCCACAGAATCATCAGAGAAGCCATAGAGATTGACAAAAGACCTGACAGCATGAATAGAAGAGATGATTCCACCAGACTGTCAATCATTTGGAAGCCTGCACTCTCAAATAGAAAGATCTCCATGCCACAAGCCAGGCAAACACCTGGGCAAAAACAGACTCCCTCTGATAGCTCCAACCTCACCCCCCCCACCAGGCACCCAGGTGAAACCCAGCTTGCTAATAAAGAGCAGCCGTCCCTTCACACGCAGCCAAGCTGCACTGAAAGCCTCCAACACAAGAACAGACTTGCCAGCCAATCAAAGCCACAAAACAGACAGAAGAAACCAGGAACACCAATCAATCAAACTCCAAGTCCAATGAAATAGGTCCAGGCTCCTAGCCAATCAGAATGAACCAGCCTCAAATTTAAAAACCAGGAGCTGTAAGACCCACATCCATACAGAAGCCTGATGATGGCAGATGAGATTCTGCTGAAACGTTGCTACAACTTTAACAGAACTACAATGACGTGGGATAATACCCGAAGGAAGCTAAACAGCACACATGTAAGTACCCGCGAAAACCTAAGAAAACAAATATATATATATATATATATATCCAGAAACATGACAGGGCTAATGCGGGAACACTACTATTTGGAACCAGAGAATGTAACCGACCTGGAGAAGCTTATTGTACAGCCTGGGGTTGTGTAAAATGGGCCACCTATAACTCAGATAAGGGCCAGGGGAGGGATCTCCAGATATCACAGATACTGCAGATGAAGTAGTATACCTTATATAAGTGTAATTGGGTTAATATTATTGTACTACGGCCACAGTACTGGATTAAGCAATATGGTCCAGAGCTGCGGTTTAAAATATATGTGACTAGGACTGATCCTGGTGGCTCTATCCACTTAACCATGGAAACTAAAAAACATGCCACAAATGCACACTCTAGATGTTTCTCTGAATTCTGGCAGGAAGTTGATATTGAGTTTCAATCATCACATGAGGCTCGAAATCTCTTTTTAGAACTAGCATCTACTATAGCCCATACACTGAACGTTAGCAACTGTTACATTTGTGGGGGAACGAAAATGGGGGTTCAATGTCCATGGGCCGCACAAGAATGGAATTATTCAGTTGCTTCTAACTTATCGACTATGCCTATACATCAGCCACTCTCTCAGTGGGAACTAACTAATCCTATCATTGCTCGATGGTGTTTAGCCAATACACAAGGAGTAGGGCCTTTTGTGGGAGAAACAGAATGTTTGGAGGTTCATGAATGGAACCATTCTACTAATTCATGGCAATATTGGCCTCATAGAACTAATCGTTTTTGGGCCAATTTTACTCTGCAGAGTATAACTGAAGCCCCTTCTGGAGTACACTGGATATGTGGTGATGTAGCTTATAGTACTCTCCCTTCAAACTGGAGAGGGGCGTGTACCTTAGGAATTATAAACCCTTCCTTTTTTATGCTGCCCCTAAACTTACCTCAAGTAATGAATAGTAATATGTGGCAAAGTAAAAAGCAACAAGCTGATTATAAAATTGGGGAATGGAAGGATGATGAGTGGCCCTCAGAATGAATAATTCATTATTATGGCCTGGCCATTTGGGCGGCTGATGGCACTTGGGGGTACCGTACCCCAATATATATGCTGAATCACATTATTAGACTCCAAGCGGTTGTGGAGTTAATTGCTAATGAAACGGCTCAGTCTTTGCATACTTTAGCAGTCCAGCAGAAAAAATTCAGAGAAGCAATATAACAAAACCGGATAGTTTTGGACTATCTTTTAGCTGCCGAGAGAGGTGTCTGTGGAAAATTCAATTTTAGTAATTGCTGCCTTGAATTTGATGATATCAGCAAAATAATTGAGCAGAGAGCCAAAACCTGGCCCACATACCTGTTCAGAAATTGAACGGTTTTGATCTTGGAGATATTTTTGGCACTTGGTTCCCTCAACTGCCTGGCTTGCAAGCTATTGTTGTGCTGGTTGGAATGATTGCAGCAGGATCTGTTATTCTACCATGCATTCTCCCTATTTTTGTTAAATCAATTTCCAATAGGATGTCTCTGTTAGTCGAAAGGAGATCTATGGAAAAAGCCCTGGCCTTATGGGTTAATGATCACGTTGATACCTATGAAGAGCTTGCTCCTCTGTGTG
Source organism: Laticauda colubrina (assembly GCA_015471245.1). Classification (NCBI taxonomy): domain Eukaryota; kingdom Metazoa; phylum Chordata; class Lepidosauria; order Squamata; family Elapidae; genus Laticauda; species Laticauda colubrina. The sequence goes on along the minus strand of BLBF01000040.1, from coordinate 11,830,040 downwards.
AAACTGCACAGTAATCACTTGATTCAGGTGAAGTTTCAAAGGGGGGAATGAAGCAGTGGAAAAAGGAGTTAATAAAGCATAATTCATATAGAACCATATTTGCACTTTTTATATTTAGTATAGGTCAATAAGTCATATTTAGCAAAGGCTAGCTTCCTGTCCCTCTGCTGACCCTGATATTGTGAAAGCCATAAGATTGCTGAAATAAGGAATTTGAACTAACCACTTTACTGTAAACAAGGGGGAACATGGAAAATTACTGGTGGTGTAAGTTAACTGAATAATCATCATTATACTTGTTATTTCCTCTTTATACTTCTGTTATAGAAATATAAGAAACCATATAACGTATTATCCATATTTGGTATAAAATGTACTAATATAACGCCCATGTCTGTGCTGAGGTCATAGTGGGTATAAAAATGTTTCCTTAGGAAGAAAGGGGGGTTCAGAATTTGCCATGCTAATGCTCTGAACTTTTGTGCACAAATAAAACCTGTACTCTCCAACCTTTTGTGGTCTTGTGTCCTAATTTGGAAGCAAGATTTGCTGCAACAATAACAGAATAACAGATTTGAAAGGGACATTGGAAGTCTTCTAGCCCAACCTCCTGCTCTGGCAGGAAACTCTGTATCATTTCAGACAAATGGTATTGGATTGATTATCCAATCTCTTCATTATAACTTCCAGTATTAGAGTACCCAAAACTTCTAGAGGCAAGACATTCCACCTATTAATTGTCTTAACTGTCAGGAATGATTTCCTTAGTTCTAGTTTGGTTCGCTCCTTGATTAGTTTCCACTCATTGCCTTTAGGTACTTTCAAGAATAGGTTGACCCCTTTTTCTTTCTGGCAGCCCTCAAATATTGGAACACTGTGGGATATTATGGTTTTATATTATGGATATTATTAGTTTTGTGGGTGTGGCTTGGTGGGCATGAGCATGGCTGTTTTTTTGTTTTGTTTTTTTGCATTTTTTGCTTCCACTACCCCTCACTCATTTTGGGACCTTCCTGGCCTCAGAGGAGCCTCTGGTGGGTGTTTTTGCTCACAGAAGGCTCCTCTGGGCCTCAGGAAGGCAAAAAATGGAGGGGGAGCTGCGCCCGTCCCTCCATTTTTTGCCTTCCTGGGCCCCAGCAATGGGAATCCTGGCACAGCTGATTGTATGAACAGCTGATTGTCAGGAGGGGGAAAAAGAAAAAAATGCCTTAAGGGCAAGCATCAGGCAGGCGGGGTGAGCGAGCATCGAGCAGGTGGGGCAAGCGAGCCAGCGGCGAATGGGTGACTGGGTCAGGGGTGTGGCCAGCCAGAACTGACTACCTGTTCAGTGACTCACGCCAAATCCTTGCTACTGGTTCACCTGATCTGGTGCGAACTGGCTGAATATCACCACTGCATTGCTATCATATCACCCCTAATTTTTATTAAACTAGACATACCCAATTCCTGGAACTGTTTTTCATATGTTTTAGTTCCAGTCCCTTAACCTTCTTTTTTGCTCTCTCTGCACTCTTTCTAGAGTCTTGACATCTTTTATATATCACAGCAACCAAAACTGGATGCTATCTTCCAAGTGTGGTTTTACCAAGACATTATAAAGTGGTATGAACACTTCATGTGATCTTGATTCTGTGCCTCTTTTAATGCAACCTAGAATTGTGCTGGCATTTTTGGTAGCTGCAGCACTCTGCTGGCTCTTATTTAAATGACAATTACTAATATTGAGTCAGGTACTAGCACCTCTCACAGTTACTAATATTGAGTCAGGTACTATTTTACATCTATTGTATTATATTGCTTTGTCTTGCCTTGCATTCTATTCTATTCTATTCTATTCTATTCTATTCTATTCTATTCTATTCTATTCTATTCTATTCTATTCTATTCTATTCTATTCTATCCCATTCTATTCTATTCATTTGGTTTTTCTTGCCTAAGTGTAAAACCTTATTTTTCTCACCACCATTTCATTTTGTTAGATAGGGCTCAGTGTTCAAGTCTGTCAAGATCCATCTGTATCTTGAGTCTATCTTCTAGAATGTTAATTGTTCCTGCCAGCTTGGTGTCATCTTCAAATTTGATGAGTTCCCCTTCTATCAGCTCATCTAAACCATTGATCAATATTTATATTGGATTGTTCATTGTTCTAAGAAACAATGAGTTTCATTATATTTTGTGTGTACTTAAAATCAACAGCAGATTTTAAAACTTCAAATGAATAATCTCCATATTTTGGGGAAAATTGGTTAAGAACAATTCATAGTCATAGATTTTCTCCTTTACATCCATTTTGGCCTATTTGTAATGCCAACAGTATGAGGTGTGAACAAACAAAAGAAGAACAAGGGTTAAGGGCTACATTTCAGATTAGAAGAGGCACTTGGGGGTATTAATTGACCCACGAGTGTAGACCACTGATAGACTTTTGAGAATTCTGTGTACCATCACCAATCATTTTGATTAATTTCCGGGTCTAAGTTTTACTGAAAATCATTGCTCATTGAAACAGCTTTTTTTTTTTTTTTTTTTAGTAAAGAGATGACTCAGTTACTTTGCACTTGATATTTTTGATCTCATTTTTTAATATTAGGTTAAGGATGCTTTGGATTAATTAATATAACTTAATTTCCTTAGCTCTTCCCCACTTAAAAAGAGACTGTGAAACAAAATGTGGTCTAAATTCTCATGACACCAATTCATTTTGCAAAACAGTGTAGCATTTACATGACTAAGTGGACACATTTGAAGTAGCTTTTTTAAAGCTTAATTTATACTCTTGGTTCAGGCAACTTGCCTAACTAAATTAGCTAAAAATGTTGGAGATGCAGGCGCCAATCATGTTAAGCATAGTCAATGATGGCATACCTTCATGTGCAAGTTAATCTCTCTGTCCTTTGTTTCAACTAGGTGTGAATTGGGTGGCAATATAAATTTGGGATTGGATGAAGTAGAGTAGTGCAGAATAGAGTAGAGTAGAATAACAGAGTTGGAAGAGACCTTGGAGGTCTTCTAGTCCAACCCTCTGCTTTGGCAGGAAACCCTGTACCATTTCAGACAAATGATTGTCCAATCTCTTAAAAACTTCCAGTGTTTGATCACCCAGAACTTCTGAAGGAAAAAAATTTCCACTGATTAATTGTTCTAGCTATCAGGACATTTCTCCTTATTTTACAAACATACATCAATAAAATCAAGGTCAGCAATGAGGGCATACAAAGTTTAGATGAGCAGATTCTGTGGCCAATAGAGAGGGTTGAATTCACTGTACCTTACGGTAACACAGGTGTTACTTATTAAAGAGGAATCTTCATAATGCCCTTATCCTGTTCTCCCCTTTGCACCATGAGCTGTTGTGTTGGGAAAACATAGCAGCTCAGATTCCTTGACTTCAGAGACCAATAACAGCTGCACCTGTGGATTACCGAGTAGCCCCACCTCAGTTGTCTACAGATCCTCAGGCTGCACTTTGCCCAACAATTCTGAAAGAGGCTGCTCATTGGTCTCTTCATCTAACCTTGCCAAGATAGAGGTGAAGGTGAGGAACCATGGAAAACATCCCATATCAGAAGTCAACTACACATACTTCTCTCAGATATTCGAGGAGGAAAGATGGCAGAGATTACGATAAATAGAGATTATGATTGGCCATCTCCACCTGCTGTATGCTGAAAACTCAGGAAAACCAGAGACAAAGGTGATGGAAACAACAGTATATAGTTCCTCAAAAAAGAAAATAGAAACAAAAGGAAAATGGAAATTTTGCCTTGTTAAGCTATAATGAGTCTGAAGTATTTTTAGAGTGCCCCATACACACAACGCATACAAACACCAGTTTGTTACTTTTTCTCAAGGCAGTTCAGCTAATTGCTCTATAGAAATGAAGTTCTACTCTTTTTCTTTTCCTGCTTGAGTAGCACTCTGAGATTAAGAGAAACTAATAGGCAGGCATCCAAAAACCTGTTTCACCCCCCTCCCCCAAATTCTTGCATCACTAATGAGACTTAGCAATGTTCTCTCAGTTTCTTCACCCAGCATGTTCTGTCCCTCAAGCAAGAGAGAACCGTGACATTTCAGGCAGTGTAACAATACTGCACATCACGTATGATTTTGTCCTTTGTTAAGATAAGCCAGATGATCAATTTGTCATTGTGCAGAAAATATCTAGGAAAGGACAATACAGTGAAGGGTATGATGGCAATAAGAAAATTATATTCTTACTGTCTTCTTAATGTATTTTAAAAATTCATATACATGTAACGTTCAATTTTTGGGTTTGTGCAAAGCATTGAATCATAATCTGACCAAACAGTCTTACAATCTAGTAAGGTACAAAAATCATGTGTAACACTAAATGATAGTGTGAATACTGTGCAGATAGATCTGTTAGGACTTAAAGCCCATGTCACACTGCACCAACGGATGGAAAGAGGATGTTAAACGGAGAGAAACACTTGCCATCCATTGGTTAACGCGATGCATCCGTTCTGTACTCACTGCATACGTTTTTCATACTCTCTATCCGTCCAGCATCCGTCTACTGAGATTTCATCCGCTCAAAAAGTTTTGAGCTGCACAAAACTTTTTGAGCGGATGAAGTATTGAACGTGTCCGTTCTACATCCGTTACGCATACAGGGAACATCCTTTATACGTCCGTTGTCATCCGTTACGCGTCCGCTATATCCGCTAGGCATCCGCTGCGCATCCGTGCAACTCAAATCCCTCCAGCGGAAAACGGACACAGGGAGGAAGTGAAACGGACACGGAACGGACACACAGCATCAGTAGCACGGAGGTAGAAAGGATGAAAGCGGATGCAGCTCTCATATAAAGCATTAAAACAGAAAAAACGTTTGTATAGGGGACGTATCTCGGATATTTAGGATGTCTGTAGGATGTCTAGAGGATGCAGAAGGACACCTAGTGGAAAAATGATATTTCCTACAAAAACAGAGAGAAATCACCTGGATCTCACTTTCAGTCCAGCAGACATGGGGTGCAGACCTCTTTAGCCTTGTTCTTGCTCTTGCTCTTCCATAGCATCCAGTCATCTCCACCATGGATCATCGCACACTCCTTTTGGTAGCGCCATCATTCTACAACAGTGCAAAGCCCTCTACAGGCTCTTTCAACTGTTCTATGGGAAGAAAAGGAGGCGTCCAAGAAGTGTCTGAGTCCGAAAATGGATCACAAGAAGAGCTGAGTACGGACTGTATGACAAGCTGATGGTGGAGGTGAGGAATGAAGACACTCGTGCATTCTAGAACTTCATGAGGATGCCACCAGCCATGTTTGACTAAGTTGTGGAGCAGCTGAGATCCAGGTTGACCAAGGCAAACACCAACTTCTGGCCCAGCTTAGACCCTGGGCTCAAGGTGGCACTCACTCTGCCCCACCTAGCCTCAGGGACCACGTACAGGAACATGTAGTACGGCTGGAGAGTGCCACACAACACCATCAGCATTGTGGTCAGAGAAGTGGTGCAGGCCATCATCGAAGAATACCTGAAGGAGCTCCTCCAGTGCCCCTCCACTGAAGAAGGCTGGAAGAAAGTTGCAGAACAGTGGTATTAGAAGTGGAACTTCCCCCACACCGTTGGAGCCATAGATGGGAAGCATGTGGCCTGCAAATCTCCAGCCAACTCAGGGTCCACTTATTTCAACTACAAGAGCTTCTTCAGCATCATCCTCTTTGCCATGGTTGATGCTGACTACAAGTTCATGTACATCGATGCTTCAGGCAACGGGTCAGCTTCAGATGCCCAGTTATACAACGCCAGTGACCTCAAGGAGGGGCTGGAATGCAACCTCATCATGGGCTTCCCAGATCCAGACCCCCTGCCCAACGACAAACAAGATGTGCCCTACTTCATCGTGGGGGATGATGCCTTCTCCCTCAGAACCTACATCATGAAGCCCTACACTTCCAGATGCCTCACCCGTGAAGAGAGGATCTTCAACTACAAGCTGTCCAGGGCAAGACGGGTGGTGGAGAATGCCTTTGGCATCCTGGCCAACAGGTTCCAGGTACTTCTCACCACCATGCAGCATCGCCAAGAGACGGTGAGGAACATCGTGGAAGTTTGCTGCATCCTGCACAATCTCATGTGCACCCGCTACCCAGTGTTGCAGAACAGGCTTGTGGACTGTCAACAAGGCAATGGCGACATGGAGCCTGGTGAATGGAGGCAAGGGCGAAACCTAATGGACACTGTGGATGTGCAAGGCCCCCACAGAGCTTCACGTGAACGAAGAAGCTGGAGTAGTGGAGTGGCAAGACATGATGGTAGATGCTTAATGGATGCTTCCTTCAGCCTGTCTCACCACACTGATGAGATTGTGCCATGTATGTTGAGTGGCCCTACAATGAACAGGGCATTTAATAAAGAGTTGTGTTTATGTTGAAATGTGTTGATGAATGATTAACTTGTTATTGATAATAAAGGGCCATAGGTGTGGCACCTGGGAGGGTGGACCATACAGTCCCACTATGCTTGCACTGGAGGCTTATCTATCCCACAGCTATTACCTATCCCACAGGTATCCCTACCCATCCCAAAGCTATTACCCATCCCACAGGTATCCCTGCCCATCCCACTGCTATCCTAACCCATCCCACAGCTATTACCCATCCCACAGGTATCCCTGCCCATCCCACTGCTATCCTTACCCATCCCACAAGCATGCAAAGGCTTAAACCATTTCTAAAAGTTTCCACCAAGACTTTATTTACTAAAAGAACTGAACCAAGTGTGTGAAGCAAAGATAACCTTTCTTAATAACAAACTGTAAAAGCAAAATAAGCCAAGTAAAGTGTCCCAAGCAAAGATAAAGTCAACAGGTAGCAACCCAGTCTCTGGAACTCTTCTCAATCACTCTGAGGCGTGCCCATGGTCTCAGGGGTGAAGGGTCCAGGGGCTGTGGAGGTGGCAGTGGCTGGAGTGCTGGTCTGAGGTGCCATTGGGGTGCCTGGCCCCGAGAGGACAACAGGGGATGGTGTGTGGAGGAAGCTCTCAGAGAGCTGTCTCAGTCCCGTGATGTTGAGATCCCCTTCCTCCATGACATGGGGTGTCAGTCCCAAAACCGATGACAGATGTTCTGAGGCCAGGCTTGGCTGTGGGGTGGAGGAAGGAGGAGTGTAGTGGGGCTGTCTGGTCTGAAGCTGAGTGAGGTGAGGCGTTGGTGGCATGTGGCGTGGGTGGCATCTGTGGCATCAGTGGCATTGGTGGCATCTTTGGCATCGGTGGCATGTGTGGCATCGGTGGCATTGGTGGCACCTGTGGTATGCGATGTACCAGTGCCTGGACTGGGAAAGGCTGCCTGTGCTGCTGGAACTCCTGGTAGCCATAGCCTTGGTAGGTGAAGGCCTGTGGAAAGCCTTGGAAGGGCAGTGACATCACCTGGGGTGGAGGAGCAGACCTGGACTGGGTCAGAGCAAGTTCAGCTGGGCCTGGAGGGTTGTGCAGAAGACCTGTGATCCTCTCCTTTATCACCTGGTACTGTGATTCGGACATGTCCATGAGGGTCTGGTTGACGTAGGTGAGGAAGGGCTTGCGGTTTGAGGATGGTATGTCGGTGTGTACCAGCTAAGAGAATAGATCTACGCTGCTTTTGATGGTGTCCCTGATCTCCAGCAGAACATTGTGGCTCTGCCCCTCAGGTCTGGCTTTCTGCCTGCTTTCTGTGGAGGTGGAGCTGGGGGTGGGGGTGGGTTGGTCTCTGGTGGCAGTGGCCTCTTCTTGCTCCAACTGCATCAGGGGGTCCTTCACGTGCTCTGCTACGGGGAGTGCAGCTGTCAGGGGGGTCTCTGTCGTAGGAGGGTCCAAAGATACCTGCCTGGACACAGGAGCTGACTCTTGGCCAGAAGAGGACTGGCTCTCTGTGGGCTGCCTGAGAGAGATGATTGACAGAGGGGCTGCTCCTCGGTGGCAGACCTCACCCTCTAAGAAGCTGCACTTGGCCATCACATAGGTCTCCCGGTCAGTGGTCCACCACACCACCACCACCACCAGCAGCAGCAGCAACAACAACAGCAGCAGCAAAAGCAGCACCAGCAGCACCTGCAGCACCAGCTGCACCAGCAGCACCAGCAGCACCAGCAATAGCACGAACAGCACCAGCACCAGCAGCACCAGCAGCAGCTCCAGCAGAGTAAGCACCAGCAGAAGCACCAGAGTCAACAGCAGCAGCAGAAGCCCCAGCAGAAGCAGAGTCAGTGCCAGGGGGTGGTATGGTGGTCCTGTCCTTCTTGCCAGGACTAGCAGGAATAGGCACAGGCTTCCTCTTCTTCCCCATGGTTGTTGGCTGAAGATGTGTCTGGCAGCAGGTCTTTCCTCTGAATGGTGACCTGCTTGCGAGCTGTATTCTTTTATATCCACAGGGCTGACACAATGCATCCTCCCCGCACACGCAGTGAATGCTTTGCAACTGGTAGGCATCCGCTAGGCATCCGCTAGGCATCCGCTCCGCATCCGCCCCTTCCGCTGCGTGTCCGCTTTGCTGTGCTCCTCCGGAAGCCCTGCGGACGTGCCATCCGCTTCCATCCTCTAGGCTTCTTTGGAGCATCTTCTTTAGATCCTGGCTATGTCCTCTCCCCGTCCGTTCCTTTCCGTTGTTGTCTGCTCTGTTTATGCAAATTTGGGGCACTTTTGAGAGCGGATAACAACGGATGGATCATTTTCTCGTCTGCTGTGTCCTTTTTACATACGTTTTGCATCCGTTGGCCGATTTGACCTAGTCTTAACCTAAACTGAGTAAAAGTGTTCTGTGAAAATAGTCAAGTATCTTATATAATACCCTGATAACAGATTTTGCACTGGCATATCTCTATTTTTGCTGATGTTAGAGACAATGAGATATTGTTAGAGTATGTCTGTGTTCTAGAAATAGTAACAATGGATTGGAACTAGATAACAGCTAAGAGATGGAGATAAAGAGCTCTTTGCTGCCAACTCAGGATCATCTTGATTTTAATCAGCTTGTATATAAGAATCTTAGTATATTTTGCTTAAATAAAACATTAAAGTTTTTAACTGTATGATACCACACAAATTCCTCAGCAGACTAAGGAAAATCCTCAGGGATGATTCATACCCTGGTCAGCACTTCTTTACTCTCCTACCATCGGGCAGGAGATATAGAAACCTAGCCAGCCGAATGAATAGGCTGAAAAATAGGTTTTATCCGTGGGCTGTCAGACTTCTGAATGCAACATAACACCACAATTAGATTTAATATGATAGACTTGCAGGGCCAGCGCAATTTGCAACATGTTCATGTCAGTGTAATATAATATAATTATAATATAATAATATAATATAATATAATATAATATAATATAATATAATATAATATAATATAATATAATATAATATAATATAATATAATATAATATAATATAATATAATATAATTATAACATAACACAACACAACACAACACAACACAACATAACATAACATAATATAATATAATATAACATAATATAATATAATATAATATAATAAGATATATGAGAATGTGTGTTAGTTATTACTTATTTGGGTTTAGGGATTCTATTTCTTTCATTTATTGAGTTATTGAGATGGAGTTTTGTTTGGAGGGAGAGCTCCATCAAGTGATGCTCATTTCAATTTCATTGTAAACATGTTGTATGTATGTATGTATATATATATATATAGACCCATAGTCAGCTCCATAGGAGCACCATTACAAAACCTAGCTAAATACTTAGCAAAACAAATACAGCCCCATGCTGAAACCGCAGCTTCATATGTACAAAACTCATTCCACTTCTTAGAAATGATCAAAGATCTACACATAGAACAAGAAGATCTGCTTGTAAGTTTCGACGTGGTTTCACTATTCACTCAAGTCCCAATAAAAGAAACTCTTGAAATCATCAAAAATAAATACCAACCAGCCAAAGACCTCATGGAACTAACAGAACACTGCCTAACCAACACATATTTCATATACAAAGGACAAAGATACAAGCAAATTGAAGGAGCCCCTAT
>BLBF01000040.1:11769370-11790027 GCA_015471245.1 Laticauda colubrina | reverse complement strand
AACTCAACAAAACAGAAACAGATGTCCTATCCAAAGGATTCAATTATCCCTTAGCACCCAAAAAAATCCCCACAGAATCCATCATATGTGCAGTAGAACCCAGCCTAACCAAATTAAATACAGATGAAGCTGACAGAATAAGACACCAGGTTACAAACATCTTATGCACAAGCAAACCACCGAAAAGCAACTTGCAAAAAGATGAATTCAAAGCGCTACAAACCCTGAAAAATGATAACAGCATCATAATAATCCCAGCAGATAAAGGGAATGCCACAGTAGTAATGGACAGAAAAGACTACGAAAAAAAATTGACAGACCTACTCCAAGACTCCACATACAAACCTATAAACACAGACCCAACCAAATATCTGGAAAAATTACCAAGAAGAAAATTATAACCAGCCACATCAGCAAAGAAATCCAACAGACAATCATACCAAGAGAAAAATCTTCCAGATGCCCCAAACTATACGGCCTCCCAAAAATACACAAAGAAGGCATACCTCTCAGACCCCTAGTCAGATCCAAAGGAGCACCACTACAAAACCTAGCTAAACACTTAGCAAAACAACTACAGCCCCATGCTGAAACCGCAGCTTCATATGTACAAAACTCATACCACTTCTTAGAAATGATCAAAGATCTACACATGGAACAAGAAGATCTGCTTGTAAGTTTCGACATGGTTTCACTATTCACACAAGTCCCAATAAAAGAAACTCTCGAAATCATCAAAAATAAATACTAACCAGCTAAACACCTCGTGGAACTAACAGAACACTGCTTAACCAACACATATTTCATATACAAAGGACAAAGATACAAGCAAATTGAAGGAGCCCCTATGGGATCACCACTGTCACCGGTCATTGCAAACCTGTTCATGGAAGAATTCGAATCCAGAGCCCTGACTAATGCCACCCACAAACCCAAACTATGGCTAAGATACATCGATGATACATTTGTGATTTGGCCCCATGGAAAAGAAAACCTAAACGATTTCCTAACACACCTAAACAGCATACCCCCCAAAATCAAGTTCACCATGGAAACAGAAATAAACAAACAACTACCATTCCTAGATGTACTAATCTACAAAACAACAGATGGCACGCTAGGACACACCGTATACCAGAAGAAAACATACACCAACCGCTACCTCAACGCCCAATCCCACCACCACCCAGCACAGATAAACTCTGTGGCCAAAACACTAATCACCAGAACCAAACGCCTGGCAGACAAGACACATATAAAGACTGAAATATGCACCCTGACTAAAGTACTGACAGCCAACGGCTTCCACAAAAACAAAATCACCAGCTTGATCCACAAAAACACACTAAGACATAATAGAGACCTAGAAGATCAACAGACCTATGGAACAGCTGTCCTGCCCTACATAAGAGGTACTACAGACAAAATCAGTAAGATACTACACAGGCATCACATCAAGACTGCCTTCAAAACAGACAAAAAAATAGCAGCCATCCTTAGAAACCCCAAAGACAAAATTGACCTGGAAAACCAAGGCATATACGAAATTCCCTGTGCATCATGCCCAGCCACATACATTGGACAGACCAATAGAAGAATAAGTACCCGTCTGGATGAACACAAAAATGCAGTAAAAAAGCTGGAACACACCTCCTCACTAGTCCAACACATGAAAACCACAGGTCACAACATCAACTTCAATGGCACTAAAACCCTAGCCACTATAAAAAAGCCCAGCCACAGAATCATCAGAGAAGCCTTAGAGATTGAAAAAAGACCTGACAGCATGAATAGAAGAGATGATTCCACCAGACTGTCAATCATTTGGAAGCCTGCACTCTCAAATAGAAAGATCTCCACACCACAAGCCAGGCAAACACCTGGGCACAAACTCCCCCTGATACCTCCAGCTCAAACACACCCTAACCAGGCACCCAGATGAAACCTAGCTTCCTAATAGATAATAGCCGTCCTTTCACGCGAAGCCAAGCTGCACTGAAAGTCTCCAATACAGGAACACAGTTTTGCCAGCCAATGAAAGCCACAAAACAGACAGAAGAAACCAGAAACACCAACCAAACAAACTCCAAGTCCAATAAACAGAGACCAAGACTGCCAACCAATCAGGATGTAGAAAAAAAAATCCTTGTACAGCAGTAGGCTACCCTCAAATTTAAAACCAACGGCTGTGATAGCCTGACCCACATACAAACTCAATACAGAAGCCTGATGATGGCAGATGAGATTCTGCTGAAACGTTGCTACAACTTTAATGACATGGGATAATACCCGAAGGAATAACAATGACGTGGGATAATACCCGAAGGAAGCTGAACAGCGCGCACACACACACACACACACACATACTTCAGCACTGCTTCCACTCACCTTTCAATCAGGAAAATGTCTAATGATATAACAGCCCTACTTAGCAGTTATATTGTGTGTTCTAAAACACTTTACATGTAATTATTTCAGATGTAGCAGAAAGAATGACATTGTTCTTCTTTAAAAAACAAAAAGACAAAAGCAGAGTCCTTCACCTGTTGCCTCTTATATTTATTACCATATTCACTTGTGCCAGTAAGTTTTTCCCATTGCTCATTTGTGATTTCACTCTGTGCTGTGGGACAATGATTTCTTTTGTTAAGAGCCAGTTGGCAAGATCTAAGAAGGATGATGAGAACAAATGTGAATAAGTTATACATGTGGTGGATGGCTGTGATTACTTCATCACGAGCACATGCTGGAGATTAAACTATATTCCTTGTGGTACTGTTTATATTACATTCTTCATGGTGACTAATGCATGGATTACATTTTCAGCCCAGTTTAATTTACTCAATTAGAGAAAGGAAGCCATCTCAAAGACTGAAACAGGAACACAATTCCCTGAAGTTTCTCAGTTCTTTTTTCTTTTTTTAACCTAATTAAGAAGAAGAGAAGACTGGGAAGGAATATTTATTTTGTGTGTCACATCACCTTAAGAGTATTTTGATAGGCTTAAATATATTGAAAAATTAACCAAGTCAAATCATCTGTGCAACTTAGTCCAAGAAACTTGGAGAGTACATTAAGTATAAAGATTTTAGTGATTGTATTTAAGTAACAGGTAGGTTTGAAGAACAGATGGGCAACAGTTTATGGGACCATTCCCCATAGTAACATAAGAATACTTCACACTTAGCATGGAGGCAATTCTGCTGGCCCAGAATAAAGAAAGACGTGGATCCTGGAGCAGGATTCTGAGTTTCTCTCCATGCACCCCAAAAGGGGGAAAGCCCCCTGAGCAAGCTGGGAAGAGTGGATTGGATGTGGAGGAATGGGCCACATGGCAGCGGTGTGCACAATCCCAGCCCTGAAATCAAGGCCAGAGCTACCACCCAGGGCACAACTGGAATGAGGCCACTTTGGCAGTGGTAGGTTTCAAAGAGATTTACCACCAGTTCGGTGGGCATGACTTGGTGAGCGCACTTTGTGTGCATGTGGCACAATTTGCGTGCATGTGCATGCCAAATGTGCACTTTGCGCATGCGCAGGGGCTTTCCTACTCACTTCCTGTAATCCCTGTAGCTTCAACAACTGACGTGCAGCAACTGCGTGCAAAGCAGCTGCGCTTCAAAAGCAGGGAATAAAGGTCAGTATGGGAGCCTAGGCAGGTGGGTCCAACAGTAGCTTGTCAGAGAGAACCGGTTTTGATCTTAAGCACTACTAATACATCAGAACGAGGCCGAACCAGAAGAATAGCAACACTGTACTTTGGGTTCTTAATGACTTTACACTTGGCAGGAGGCAATTCTATACTTACTCTGTAACTGCTTACATATATACATATATTAGTAGATGATATTTTATTGTTTTCCTTACTTAGGTTGCTGTATCTCAAGAATATCATACACAATTTCATATCAGGGTTGGTGATGTGGCCCCTTGGGGGGTGGGGTGGGGGTGGCCAGAGTGAGCATGGCCAGCTTGACATCACTCATGTCAGGGGCACCTATGACCCTATGCCAACAAAAATGGGCTCCTGAGCTCAGTTTTTGCTGGCAGAGGCACTGTGCGCCGAACCTTTGTTGTCTCCAGCGTGACATATGGGACAGATCTCAGCAACTCATAGGTCAGATCTGGCCTGTGAGCCTTGAGTTTGACATCCCTGTTGTAGTTGAATCAATCCATACATGTATCAGGAGGTAAGCTTGATTTGAAAGAGACCTTACTTTTTAATTAGTATTTGAGATTTTTGTAGAAGGAGACTGATTTTGGTATTTTTATTTCCATAAATATATTCAGTTATAGTGGTATGTTCTTCTAACATATTTGTCATCTGTGCCATACAATCAATAAAACTTTTATACTTAATGTGCTCTCCAAATTTCTTGAAATAAGCTTGCAAAGATGATTTGACCCACCAAGACTATTTTTCTAAATTCCTATGTCTTAATATCATCTGGAATCTTTCAATCCCTTTTTTCACACTTGTTGACCTCTATGAAAGCAAACAGTGGATTTAATTGTTAGTCTAGATTTTCACAGCTCCTAAAGATGAGATTGTACTGCCAGGTCTGGTTTCAAATCTGCTCTGACAAAGCTACCAACAGTGATAGCAAAATGTCAGCATGTATTCATTGTCTCACTTAGCATCATTGCAGAAATCATACAAGAAAGCTTTGCTGTCTTTTTGAAGATTCTGTTCCATTTAGAATGGCCCAAAGGGAAATAAAGTCTGCTAATCTTGGACATCATATTTTTTATCATTGATTTCTTTTTAATCAATCAAAATATATTTGGAGGTGCGAAAGAAAGTCTTTATTAAATCTAGCAAATAACATGAGGAATCATAAAAAATGAAACAGAAAAATATGTCTGTTATAAGAGTTCCATCTTTACCATAAACTATGCTGACAAAATCATTGGATATGAAAGTTTACAATATAATCAACATTCTCTCTGCAGCCATTGATTTGCAGCTAATTGTCTTCATAGGCTATTTGATGCATTAAAGCCCATGTCACACTACACCAACAGATGCAAAGAGGATGTAAAACGGACAAAAACGCTTGCCATCTGTTGGAAAATGCGATGCATCCATTGTGTACTCACTGCATATGTCTTTCATACGCTCTATCTGTGAAACATCCGTCGACTGTGATTTCATCCGCTCAAAAAGTTTTGAGCTGCACAAAACTTTTTGAGGGGATGAACTTTCTGCCGCGTACAATCAACATCCGCGACACATATGGGCAACAAACGTTCTACGTCCGTTGTCATCCATTACACGTCCGTTGTATCCTCTCAGCATCCTCTGGGCAACCGTGCAACTCACATCCACTCCAGTGGAAAGCAAAAAGAAGGAGGAAGCGAAAGATACGCGGAATGTCCACACAGCGTTAGTAGCACGGATATAGAAAGGATGAAAGCGGATACAGCTCAGATATAAAGCATTAACACAGACAAAACGTTCACATATGGGAGGTATCTCGGATACTTAGGATGTCTGGAGGATGTCTAGAGTATGTGGAAGGACACCTAGCGGAAAACCGACATTTCCTATAAAAAGGGGGATGAAATCACCTGGATCTCACTATCAGTCCTGGTGTGCAGACCACTTCAGCCTTGCTCTTGCTCTCCCACATCATCCATTTATCTCCACCATGGATCATCGCACACTCCTTTTGGTAGCTGCCATCATTCAACACCAGAGCCAAGCCCTCTTTACATTGTTTCATCTTTTCTACGCAAGGAGAAGGAGACGTCCAAGAGCTGTCTGGGTCCGAGGATGGATCGGGAGAAGAGTGGAGTTTGGACTCTATGACAAGCTGATGGTGGAGCTGAGGAATGAAGACACTCGTGCATTCCAGCATTTCATGAGGATGCCACGAGCCATGTTTGACAAAGTTGTGGAGCGTCTGAGACCCAGGTTGACCAAGGTAAACACCAACTTCCATCCCAGCCTGAACCCTGGACTGAAGGTGGCACTGACTCTGCACCACCTGGCCTCTGGAACCACAAACAGAAACATGCAGTATGCCTGGAGGGTGCCACACAACACCATCAGCATTGTGGTCAGAGAAGTTGTGCAGACCATCATCGAAGAATACGTGGAGGAGCTCCTCCAGTGCCCCAACACTGAAGAAGGCTGGAGGAAAGTTGCAGAGCAGTGGTATCAGCGGTGGAACTTTCCCCACATCATTGGAGCCATAGATGGGGAGCACATGACCTGCAAAGCTCCAGCCAACTCAGGGTCCAATTATTACAACTACAAGGGCTTCTTCAGCATCATCCTTTTTGCCATGGTTGATGCTGACTACAAGTTCATGTACATCGATGCTTCAGGCAATGGGTCAGCTTCAGATGTCCAATTATACAATGCTAGTGACCTCAAGGAGGGGCTGGAACGCAACCTCATCATGGGTTTTACAGATCCAGACCCCCTACCCAACGACACACAAGATGTGCCCTACTTCCTCGTGGCTGATGACGCCTTCTCCCTCAGAACCCACCTCATGAAGCCCTACACTTCAAGATACCTCACCCATGAAGAGAGGGTGTCCAGGGCAAGACGGGTGGTGGAGAACGCCTTTGGCATCCTGGCCAACAGGTTCCAGGTACTTCTCACCACCATGCAGCATCGCCCACAGACTGTGAGGAGCATCGTGGAAGCTTGCTGCATCCTGCACAATCTCATGTACACCCGCTACCCAGTGTTGCAGAACAGGCTTGTGGACCGTCAACAAGGGAATGGGGACATGGAGCCTGGTGAATGGAGGCAAGGACTAAACCTGATAGACACTGTGGATGTGCAAGGCCCCAACAGAGCTTCACATGAAGGGAAGAAGCAGCGCAACCTCCTGAAACACTGGTGCAACTCCCCAACTGGAGCAGTGGAGTGGCAAGACAGGATGGTAGATGCTTAATTGATGCTTCCTTGAGCCTGTCTCATCACACTGATGAGATTGTGCCATGTATGTTGAGTGGCCCTACAATGAACAGGGCATTTAATAAAGAGTTGTGTTTATTTTGAAATGTGTTGATCAATGAATAAATTGTTATTGATAATAAAGGGCCATATGTGTGGCAGCTGGGAGGGTGGACCATACAGTCCCACTATGCTTGCACTGGAGGTTTATCTATCCCACAACTATCCTTACCCATCCCACAGCTCTCCATCCCACAGCTATGCTTATCAATCGCACAAGCATGCAAATGCTTAACCCTTTTTTCAAAGTTTTCACCAACACTTTATTAAGTAAAAAAAATGAACCAAGTGTGTGAAGCAAAGATAACCTTCATTAATAACAAACTGTATGACTTTATTAAAAAGCAAAATGACCCAAGTCAAGTGTCTTAAGCAAAGATGAAGTGAACAGGTGACAACTCAGTCTCTGGCACTCTTCTCAGTCACTCTGAGGTGTGCCCATGGTCTCAGATGTAAAGGGGCCAGGGACTGTGGAGGTGGCTGTTGCTGGAGTGCTGGTCTGAGGCGCCATTGGGGTGCCTGGCCCCGAGAGTACAACAGGAGATGGTGTGTGCAGGAAGCTCTCAGAGAGCTGACTCAGTCCCGTGAGGTTGAGAGGCCCTTCATCAAGTACCTGGGATGTGAGGCCCAAGACTGATGACAAATGTTCTGAGGAAGGGCTTAGCTGTGGGGTGGAGGAAGGAGGAGTTTAGTGGGGCTGTCTTGTCTGCAGCTGGGTCAGGTGAGGCATCTGTGGTGTCTGTGGCATCCGATGAACCTGGGCCTGGACTGGGAAGGGCTGCCTCTGCTGTGGGAAGTCCTGGTAGTGGTAGGCTTGGTAGGGGAGGGGCTGTTGAAAGCCATGAAAGGGCTATGACATCGCCTGGGGTGGAAGAGCAGACCTGGAGTGGGTAGGAGCAGGTTCATCTGGGCCTGGAGAGTGGTGCAGAAGAGCTGTGATCCTCTCCTTCATCACCTGGTACTGGGTCTTGGGCATGTCCATGAGGGTCTGGCTCACGTACGTGATGAAGGGCTTGCGGTTCGAAGGTGGTATGTTGAAGTGGACCAGCTGGGAGAGGAGATCTGTGCTGGCTTTGATTGTGTCCCTGATCTCCAAGAGGACAGTGTGGCTCTGTCCCTCCGGTCTGCCTCTCTGCCTGCTTTCTGTGGAGGTGGAGCTGGGGGTGGGTGTGGGTTGGTCTCTGGTGGCTTCTTCTTCTTGCTCCATCTGAGACAGGGGATCCTCCACGTCCTCCAGCATGGGGAGTGCAGCTGTCAGGGGGGTCTCTGTCGTGGGGCACTCCAAAGACACCTGCCTGGACATGGTCGCTGTCTCCTGGCTTGAAGAGGAGTGGCTCTCTGTGGACAGTCTGAGGGAGAGGGTTGACAGAGGGGCTGCTCCTCGGTGGCAGATCTCACCCTCCAGGAAGCTGCACCTGGCCATGACATAGGTCTCCCAGTCAGTGAGCTTGACAGCGGCCTGCCCGGATTTCTTCAGGTGCAGCTTGCCATACTAGGTGTGCATGTGCTTCCACCATCCAAGGAGTACATCTGAAGTGTAGCCCAGGCTCTCCCCCTTCTCTTTCCAAGCTGCCTGCTTTCTCTTGGTGTCGTGATAGAGCCTGTGGCCGTTCCTCCACAGGTACTCGTTTTCCCTCAGCCATTCCAGCACCTTCTCCTCATGGTCTTCAGAAATGGAGTACTGTTTCCTCTCTCTCTTTTCCTTGCCTTGCCTCTTCCTCCCTCTGGCAGGGCCTTCAGGGCCTTCAGCAGCAGGGCTTTGAGGGCTTTGGGGCTGGTCCACCACAGCAGCAACAGCAGGAGAAGCACCAGCAGCACCAGGAGCACCAGCTGAAGCACCAGCAGGAGAATCACCAGCAGCAGCAGAAGCACCAGCAGCAGCAGCAGGAGAAGCACCACCAGCAGCAACACCAGGAGCACCAGCAGCAGCAGCTTCAGAGTCAGCGCCAGGGGGTGGGATGGTGGTTCTGTCCTTCTTGCCAGGGATGGCAGGAGTAGGCACAGGCTTCCTCTTCTTCCCCATAGTGTTCTCTCAAGATGTCTCTGGCAGCAGGTCTTTCCTCTGAATGGTGACTGCTTGCGAGCTGCATCCTTTTATATCCATGGAGCTTACACAATTCATCCTCCCCGCATGCGCAGTGAACACTTTGCATCTGCTTCACATCCGCTACGCATCCACTATGCATCCTATAGGTGTCCGTGATGCATCCGCGTCATCCGCTACGCATCCGCTATGCATCCGCTATGCATCCGCTATGCATCCGCTATGCATACGCTCCTTCCGTTACGCGCCCGCTTTGCTATTCTCCCCCGGAAGCCCTGCAGATGTGTCGTCTGCTTCCATCCGCTTTCATCCGCTAGGCTTCCTACGAACATCCACTTTACATCCCCACTACATCCTCCCCACGTCCGTTCCTTTCCATTGTTTTCCATTTGGGGCACTTTTGAGAGCGGATAACAACAGATGGAGCCACCCCTGAAATTTTGCTCATCCGCTGTGTCCTTTTTGCATACGTTTTGCATCCGTCGGCCAGTGTGACCTAGCCTTAAGAGAGAATACTTGTAGCTTGTGATTGAAATGAGGGGTCCTTGGTGCTCTCTGAGCTGGCTTGTTTTTTGCAAATGTTTCATTACCCTAATTTAGCAGTGTCAAACTCACGGCCCATGGGCCAGATGCGTCATGTGCTGGCTCTGTCCCACCTCGTTTAGCAAAAGGGAAAAAAGCCCCAGTACATCACGTGACAATGCCATGATGACACGAGTTTGACACCCCTGCCCTAACTAGACAAAAACAGTGCTATCCCAAAGGTGCTTTGACAGGAGGCAACTAGACTTACTTGTTTCTTTTTTTCTTTTGAAGATCTTTTGCTTCTCATCCAAGAAGCTTATTTAGTTCTGTCAAGATAGTGGGGTATGGGAGGATATCCTGCCAGAGGTGAAGAAGCATCTTGGATGAGAAGTGAAATGTCTTCAAAAGAAAAAAAAGCTAAAAAGGCCAGTTGCCTCCTGAAAAAGCACCTTTGGGACAACAATGATCTGGATGACTGAGAATCTCTACAGATTATCATCAGTGCTTGGTTGTATTTGATACATTGGTAAGCAAGAATTAATTTTGCAGAAATTAATGCACCATATTGATTTTTATTTATTTATTTATTTTTGTCAATTGCTTACAAGATTATAGGTATAAGTAAAAACATAGTTATGAATACATGGATACATACAAAAAAAATAAAACAATAAAACAATCGGACAGGGATGGTAGGCCCGTTGGCACGCTTATGCACACCCCCTACAGACCTCTTAGAAAAGGGGTGAGGTCAATAGTAGACAGTCTAAGGTTAAAGTTTTTGGGGTTGGGGAAGAAATTACAGAGTCAGGTAGAGTATTGACCACTCTCTTGCTGAAGTCATATTTCTGCAATCAAGTTTGGTGTGATTAAAGGCCCTGTCACACTGCCTAACGGATGCAAAATGGACACAACGGACGAGCAAAATGTTCCATCCGTTGTTATCCGCTCTCAAAAGGGGCAAAAATTTGCATAACCGGAGCGGATAACACGGACGGGGGGAGCACGCAGGGCGGATGGAAAGCGGATGCGGAACGGAAGCCCAGCGGATGGAAGCAGATGGGAGTAGATGGCACATCCGCTAGGCTTCCGGGGGACCTCAGCAAACCGGATGCGGAACGGATACAGCGGATGCAGAGTGGATACACAGCAGATGAAGCGGATGCACAGCGGATGCACAGCGGAAGCCTAGTGGATGCCGAACATTAATTGCGCATGCGGGGAGGATGCACTGCGTCAGCCCCGCGGATATAAGGGAAGCAGCTCGGAAGCAGGTCACCTTTCAGAGGAAAGACCTGCTTCCAGACACATCGACTGCCTTGCCTGTCCTGCCTGCATGTCTGCCTGCATGTCTGCCTGCATGTCTGCCTGCATGTCTGCCTGCAAGCCTTGCTGCCAGCCTTGCTGCCAGCCTCCCTGCAAGCCTCCCTGCAAGCCTTGCTGTCTGCCTGCCTGCCAGCCTTTCTGTCTGCCTGCCTGCCAGCCTTGATGCCAGCCTCCCTGCTAGCCTTGCTGCCTGCCTGTCTTCCAGCCTTGCTGCCTGCCTGCCCGCTAGCCTTGCTGCCTGCCTGCCTGCCAGCCTTGCTGCCTGCCTGCCAGCCTTCCTGCCAGCCTTGGTGCCTGCCTGCCTGCCAGCCTTCCTGCCAGCCTTGGTGCCTGCCTCCCTGCCAGCCTTCCTGTCAGCCTTGGTTCCTGCCAGCCTCCCTGCCAGCCAGCAACCCCACAACCATGCTGAAGCACAGCAAGCTTCAGCCATCTGCTGCCAGCCCTTGCAAGAGGGACAGGGCTACCATCCCACCCCCTGGCCCTCACTCTGGTTCTGCTGGGGCTTCTGTAGCACGGGCTCGCTCTTCTGGGGCTGAGACTTCTGCTGCTTCTGCTTCTGGAGGAGCTGATGACAAGCACTCCAGCACCAGCCACCTCCACAGCACCTGCACCCTTCACCCCTGAGACTGAGCAACCAAGAGGAGTGCCAGAGACTCATTTTTGTTTTATAGGTTGTTGTTAAGAAAGTCTATTTTTGATTCACACACTTGCTTCATTTCTTTTTTTTAATAAAGTCTTTCTGGAAACTTTTAGAAATGGTTTAAGCCTTTGCATGCTTGTGGGATGGGTTAAGATACCTGTGGGATGGGTTGAGATAGCTGTGGGATGGGCAGGGATACCTGTGCGATGGGGAATAGCTATGGGATGGGCAGGGATACCTGTGGGATGGGCAGGGATACCTGTGGGATGGGCAGGGATACCTGTGGGATGATTAATAGCTGTGGGATAGATAAACCTCCAGTGCAAGCATAGTGGGACTGTATGGTCCACCCTCCCAGGTGCCACACCTATGGCCCTTTATTATCAATAACAATATAATCAATCATCCACACATGTCAACATAAACACAACTCTTTATTAAATGCCTTGTTCATTGTAGGCCAACCCAACATACATGGCCCAATCTCATCAGTGTGATGAGACAGGCTGAAGGAAGCATCCATTAATCATCTATCATTCTGTCTTGCCACTCCACCGTTCCAGCTGGGGAGTTGCACCAGTGTTTCAGGAGGTTGCACTGCTTCTTTCCTTCATGTGAGGCTCTGTTGGGGCCTTGCACATCCTGAGTTTCTATCAGGTTTCGCCCTTGCCTCCATTCCCCAGGCTCCATGTCCCAGTTGCCTTGTTGGAGGTCCACGAGCCTGTTCTGCAAGACTGGGTAATGGTGCGCATGAGATTGTGCAGGATGCAGCAAGCTTCCATGATCCTCCTCACGGTCTCTGGGCGTTCTGCATGGTGGTGAGAAGTACCTGGAACCTGTGGGCCAGGATGCCATAGGCGTTCTCCACCACCCGCCTTGACCTGGACAGCCTGTAGTTGAAGATCCTCTCTTCACGGGTGAGGTATTTGGAGGTGTAGGGCTTCATGAGGTAGGTTGTGAGGGAGAAGGCGTCACCCCCCACGATGAAGTAGGGCACATCTTGTGTGTTGTTGGGCAGGGGTTCTGGATCTGGGAAGCCCACGATGAGGTTGCGTTCCAGCTCCTACTTGAGGTGACTGGCGTTTTATACCTGGGCATCTGAAGATGAGCCACTGCCTGAAGCATCGATGTACATGAACTTGTAGTCAGCATCGACTATGGCAAAGAGGATGATGCTGAAGAAGCCCTTGTAGTTGAAATAAGTGGACCCCAACTTGGCTGGTGCTTTGCAGGCCACATGCTTGCCATCGATGGCTCCAACGGTGTGTGGGAAGTTCCACCTCTGATACCACTGCTCTGCAACTTTCTTCCATCCTTCTTCAGTGGAGGAGCACTGGAGGAGCTCCTCCTTGTATTCTTCGATGATGGCCTGCACCACTTCTCTGACCACAATGCTGATGGTGTTGGGTGGCACCCTCCAGCCGTACTGCATGCTCCTGTAGGTGGTCCCGGAGGCCAGGTGGCGCAGAGTGAGTGCCACCTTGAGCCCAGGTTCCAGGCTGGGCCGGAAGTTGGTGTTTGTCTTGGTGAACCTGCGTGTCAGGCTCTGCACAAGTTCGTCAAACATGGCTGGAGGCATCCTCATGAAGTTCTGGAATGCCCGAGTGTCTTCGCTCCTGAGCTCCACCATCAGCTCGTTGTATAGTCCGTCCTCTGCTCTTCTGGCGAACCATCTTCGTACCCAGATGCTTCTTGGCCGCCCCTTTTTCTTCCCATAGTAGAGTTCACAGAGCCTGTAGATGGCTTCGCACTGTTGTAGAAGGATGGTGGCTGCCAAAAGGACCGTGTTACGATCCACGGTGGACATGACTGGATGCTGTGGAAGAGGAAGAGGCAGATGAAGGCTCCAGAGGTCCGCACTGCAGGGCTGCTGCTCTGAAAGTGAGATCCAGATGTGTTGCTCCCCCTTTTTATAGGCAGTATAGGTGTCCCTTTGCATCCTCTAGGCATCCTCTAGACATCCTTAATATCCAAGATAGGTCCCCTCTGCGAATGTTTTTTCTGTTTTAAATGCTTTGTTTCCATGCTGCATCCATTCTGCATCCGTTCTGCATCCGTTCTGTGTCCATTCCGTTTCCTCCCTGCGTCCGAGCAGGTGCGAGTTGCGTGGATGCGCAGCGGATGCCTAGCAGATATAGCGGATGCATAACGGATGCATAACGGATGCGTAGCAGATGCGTAGCGGATGCGTAGCGGATGCATAACTGACGAATTGGATACATTTTCTGCGCAAAAGTTTTGGGCAGCTCAAAACTTTCTGGACGGATGAAACGTCAGTAGACGGATGCTGGACAGATAGAGAGGAAGCAAAATGGAGGCAGTGAGTACATCACGTTAACCAACGTATGGCAAGCTTTTTTGTCCATTTTACATCCTCTTTGCATCCGTTGGTGCAGTGTGACAGGGGCTTAACCTTGAGTTTGTATCTATTGTTTGCTCTTGTATTGTTTTGGTTGAAGCTGAAGTATTCATTGACAGGTAGGATATTGCAATGTATGATTTTATATGCCATACTTAGATCAGACCAAAGGTGGCGTAGTTCTCGGTTTTCTAGGTCTAGAATTTCAAGTCTGTTGACAGAAGGTATTCTGCAACGAGAATAATAATAATGATAATGATAATGAATAATTAATAATAATGAAGTGGTGAGAATTTATTTCCTGCCTTGCTGGCCTGCTATACAGAGAATGATCTTTTCTAAAAAGTGAAGAACATGTTGGGATAAATTGATTGGTATGAAGTGTAAGAAATCAGGCAGAGGTGGTATTCAGCATGTTCTGACCAGTTCTGGAGAACCAGTCTTGGAAATTTTGAGTAGTTCAGAGAACCAGCAAATACCATATCTGACTGGCTCTGCCTTCTTCTATTCTTTGTCTCCTGAGTCCCAGCTGATTTGCTGGGTCTTGTTTTGTTTCCCTGCACAGGAGAACAGAGCTGGAAAGCAGGTTAGTGGGGTGGGGAGGGAATGGGATTTTGCAGTCACCTTCCTCCAGGAGTGGGGAGGGAATTGAGATTTTACAGGATCCTTTCCCTGCCATGCCCACCAAGCCACATCCACCAAGCTACGCCCACAGAACCGGTAGTGAAAAAAATTGAATCCCACCACTGAAATCATGAAACCCAGGCAGTTGAATGTAAAGGCTTATTGCAAGCTTAAGCTCTCTACAAGAATCTGAACTACTAATGGTCCAAGCAAATTGACAGTATATAAGAGTCAATGGAATTCAAGGTGGGTTGGACTAGATCTCTTGGGCAAAGGGACTTGAGGCTGATGATGATTTGACCCCTCCCTCAGGCTCAGCCTGGTTATTTCCTACAAAAACCTTGTATTCTCTACCATTTTTTGGAGTTGAGCTAATATGAAAGGAATCAATTCCAAAATGAAAAAACATACAAAAATAATTACTAATGTTTAACCAAGTTACACATTTTAAATAGTGTAGGGCTCCTTCACTAGTTTTAGTTACAGGTAGTCCCTGACTTACCACCAACTGTGATCAGAGTTTCCATTACTAAGTAAGGCAATGAGCCATGCCTGATTTTTATGATCTTTTTTGCCATGGCTGTTAAAAGAAATACTGCAACTGTTACATGAATCATGCTGATATTAAGCAAATCCTGCTTCCCCCACTGATTTTGCTTGTCAGAGGATGTCATTCTATGTTGCAAATATAATAGTGTGATCCTGGGATGCTGTAATCATTGACAATAGTGTGATCCTGGGATGCTGTAATCATTGTAAATGCATGCTCTTTTCCCCATGTCCAAATTTTAATCCAGAGACAGTTGGGAATGCTACGACAGTCCTAAGTGCAAGGACTGGTCGTAAGTCAAGGATTGCCTGTGTTCCTCAGAATTAATAAGAGGTATATTAGTGAGTAGTATTGTAAATTTCCATGTGACATTCATATTTTTCACAGTTACCAGATGGTTGAGAATAACATATATACATTTCCCATGTTTATTTACTAAATAGAGGTTTTACTCTTAGTTTCAAGAGCAAATTAGCATGGTTAAATCAATGCTATTCATAAGGATATGTTCATAGCATCTGAATATGTAAAATTAGGTATCCAGTTCTTTAGATCTCCTTGTAACCCACACAGCATGAGTTAAGAATTCATGTATAACTTTTTCTGCAGAAGTTCTGTTAGGTGATTTTAGAATCATTCATCAATAATGTGTTTTATTTCATCTCAAAATGTGTTAGGTAGGCTGAGAAGGGGCACCTATTGATTGCCAAGTGGAACTTTGCACAGGTAGTCCTTGACTTACGACAGTGATTGATCCCAAACGTTTTTATTGCAAAATTGAGACATTTCTAAAGTGAATTTTGCCCCATGCTAACAAACTTTCCTGTCACAGTTATAAAGGGGATGATTGCAGTTGTTAAGTTAGTGACCCAGCTGTTAAGTGAACCTGGCTTCCCCATTAACAGAAAGTTGCAAAAAGTGATCACATGTACCCTGGAGCACTGCATCCGTCATAAATATGAATCAGTTGCCAAGCATCTGAATTTTGATCATATGACCATGAGGATGAAAAATAATTGTTAGTCACTTTTTTCAGTCTCTGGTAACTTTGAATGGTCATTAAACAAATTGTAAGTTGAAGACTACCTGTATTTCTCACCTGAAATTCAGCTTGATGGCATTTTCCACTGTCCTGAATTGTGGAAAGGCAAAGAGAACATTCAAAATCATATTATTTGGCAAACAATACGTTTATGGATGCCTGGTCTTAAAAATGTTCTGCTTAAATGTATATTCTTCCTAACACTTTAGAGATGTGGGTTTTTTTTTCCCCAAGGTAGATTGGTTATGAGTTTGGGAGCTTGTCAGAGCAACAGACTGCATTCTCAATGAGCACAGTGAGAACATGAGGCAGATAAATCTTTTCATTGAGGCTCCCTGGGAATAATCCAGACATTATTTAGAAAGGATTCCCCCAGGAATATTGTATCACTTGAAACAGCCATAGCTACAGGCTTGCTTCAGGTATTTTGCTAAGGACATCATCATTCACCCGAGGGACCATATTGTCATAAACAATACAATGTCCTGTCTCCTTTGCTTTCTGGCTTTCTCTAGCTCTACACACTTCCCCATCCTAAAAGATGGAACTCAACCACCAGGTATTGTCTGGGCAGGAAGAAAACAATTGATATGTGGATCAAGCTTCAGAGGGTTAAATATTTATTTATTAATTTAAATGTATTTATTACATTTGTGTGCTGCCTGTTGTGGTTCATCCAGGTCACACATCCTTAGGTGATTCACAAGCCTTAGCAGTCTCAGAGTTTCCCATTCAATTAGCACTTCGATACCAATACAGAGAGTCCTGATCAACATGGATAGTGGTAAGGAAATCCTGGCAAGAAATCTGCCAGAGGGAACCCTTCTAGAGTATGAACAGTTGTCACCAGAGGTGGTATTCAGCAGGTTCTGACCAGTTCTGGAGAACAGGTACAGAAATTTTGAATAGTTCAGAGAACTGGCAAATATCACCTCTGACTGGAGATTTTACAGTATCATTCCCCTACCACACCCACCAAGCCATGGTCACAGAACAGGTAGTAAAAAAAATTGAATGCCACCACTGGTTGTCTCTGACAACTGCATCTCCCAAACCCCTTCTCAGATAACAGATAATAGATAATTAGAGTGGGAAGGGACCTTGTAGGTCATTTAGTCCAGGGGTCGCCAACCTTTTGTACCTCAGGGACCACCAAACTCATAATTTTAGATCCTAGGGACCACAAACTGGTTCTGTGGGCATGGCCTAATTTGTGGGTGTGGCTTGGTGGTCATGTGACTGGCTGGGCATGGCTTGTATGCAAATATTATAAATATTTATATAAATATTGATTTTTTTTTATAAAAAAAGAACAACTTTTACCCAAAATCAGGCAAAGCAGGCAGGCAGATTAAGTTGCTCACAGAATCACAGATTCATTCAGAAATCTATCTGCCATTGGCTAGCTCAGTCTGTCACATAAAATTTGCTGTCAAGAAGGCTCACAAAATTAACTCACAGCACACCATGCATGTAAACAACTGGCAACTTCAAATCTCGACCAACAAATGCTCTGTCCTACACATTGGTAAAAAAAATCAGTACACCAAATACAAACTAGGCAGATATGACCTCCTTGATTATCCTCACTCTATTAAGGACCTTGGAGTTCTCATATCAAATGACCTAAGCACCAGAGCTCACTGTAACAGCATTGCCAAAAAGGCATTAGAAGTTGTAAATATAATCTTATGAAACTTCTCCTCCAAAAATATCAAATTGTTAACTAGAGCATATAAAACTTTTGCTAGAGCAATATTCGAATACAGCTCATCAGTCTGGCATCCGCACTGCATATCAGACATTAATACAATCGAGCGAGTCTGTAAGTGCACCGTTGTGCCTACCAAACCTGTCCTATTGTCCCCCATTTATTTGTACCTATTTCCTATATTCTTACTCATGTTTTTACTTATATCTATTATCTTGTAAGTAATTGACAAATCAAATAAATAAATAAAATAAATAAATATGATCCAGGTGTCTGGGGGCACTTCCAGCATTTAGCTGATTTATCTTTAAACATCTTTGCCAGTTTTGCTGGTGCAAAGTGCCACCTATAAAACATCTTATACAGGTTTTCTTTACATGCTGTCAATATTGTTAATTTATAATTTCTTTCCCACTTCTGCCATTTATCTAATTCTATAGTATTCCCAAAATTTTTCACCTGTGCTATCACTGTTCCTTTTACTTGTTTTTCTTCTAATTTGACACCTAATAAATAACAGTAAAGTTTTTAATCAGCTTATCTTCTGTTCCTGTTAGTATTTTATCCAATTCTGTCAGTTCCTTATAAATACCTTCAGTTTTAATGTCTTTTTCATATCTTGATTGTATTTGCATATATGAATATCATTGCATATCAACCCCTTGTTCATTCAATTCTTGTTTAGTTTTGAGCTCACCCTTTTCATTTAATATATCACTTAATCATTTAATAATATACTATAATTATTTATATACTGTAAATATATATTAACAACCTTACCATTTAATCATAAGCTGTAAATATTAAAAAATGAAAAAAAGAAGTTTTCTATATTTCTATGTGGGTTGTGTGTATATGTTTACTTCTCTTTTCATACATCAAATAAGTCAATAATAATTGAGACTGTTTATACTGTCTTTGTGTAGTTTAAGATGTTCACATATCTTCATATCCATGCACAGCCTTAAGTTGACTTCAATAGTAGTAAGGGAATACAGATTACATGTATTGGTTGGATGGTATGTTGTAGTTTCAGAATTAAACGCTCCCCAAAACAGCTAAACTATAATTACTAACCCTCAAAAATTATTCATTTTTATCCTTTTATGGTGAAATGGCTTGGTGACTTAGATACAGATAATATTTCAAGTTTCAGATAACAGATAATCAGAGTTGGAAGGGACCTTGTAGGTCATCTAGTCCAACCCCCCACCCAAACAGGAGACCCCACACCATTTCTGACAAATGGCAGTCCAATCTCTTCTTGAAAGTCTCAAGTGATGATGCTCCCACAACTTCCGAGGGCAACTTCTGTTCCATGGGTTGATTGTTCTCACTGTCAGAAAAAATCTCCTTATCTCCAAGTTAAATCTCTCCTTGTTCAGTTTCCATCCATTATTCCTTGTCTGGCCTACAGGCGCTTTAGAAAATAGCTTGACCCCTTCCTCCTCCCTATGGCAGCCCCTCAAATATTGGAAGACCTCTATCATGTCTCCCCTGGTCCTTCTCTTTATATTCTTTGTATGTTTTAGCCTCCAATCCCCTAATCATCCTGGTTGTTCCTCTCTGTACTTTTTCTAGAGTCTCAACATCTTTTTTATAATGTGGTGAACAAAACTGGATGCAGTACCCTAGGTGCGGTCTTACAAAGGCTTTATAGAGTGGTATTAATACTTCCCTTGATCTTGATTGTATCCCTCTGTTAATACAACTTCGGACTGCATTAGCTTTTTTGGCTGCTGTTGCACACTGCTGGCTCATATTTAGCTGGTTGTCCACATTATGTTTCATTAACTTGAAATTTCCCCATCAGTTCCTCCAACATAAAGAGGTAAAGTTATCAAGACTTTCATCAGATGTCTAATGTTTGGAACATGAGATTAGCTTTCAGAACAATTTAAAGAAAATTAAACTTTATTTTTTTCTCCATACTCCACTGAGAGCTATTTGAGTCTTTGTTAGGCATACTAAGCTTTTAAATGAAGTCATGTCACTGTACACTACGTCTTTGTGTGATCTGGTTGCTGGTGAGGAGCAGTTTCTTCCATCATTGTTCATCTAAGGATGGATTATAACTGATCATTACTGAAGGTACACTGTACTGCATTGAAATATATTCTGTATTTTTTCACAGCCCTCTTATGACATCACTGATTTTCCTGCCACTAGAAGCCAGTGATGTAAAAATTTACAAAAATTAGAAAAACATTCATATAGGTTTAAAAAGCAAGGCTACCATCAAAAACACAAAAGCTAAAGGCTTCTCTTCTATAAACTCATATCCAGGGATAAATAATCTTGAACTTAAGATTGATTATTATGGCCTTGCCTTGAATACATAAAATATCTGCTTAGGTTATTGACATTCTTCTGATGATCCCATGATTTTTTTTTTATTTTTATATTTTGAATACAAATAGTACAAACATAATACATATAAATCTAAATACAAAAAAGGGGGAAAGAGGCAAAAAAAATTATAGTACATTCCCCCCTAAGACCATTTTATCCCTTATATTTCTTCTTCTGAAACAACTAAAAGATATACAATATATTTCCAATCGTACCCTTATCCCTTCCGAAACAACATATATTCTTGAGCAGGTTTATTCCCTTTGCCTTCTACCAACACTACTTTTATAAAATCCCCCATATTTCATTATATCCCATAACTTGATCTCATGATTTGTATCAAATTGTATTATTGGTAATATTTTGCTGAAAAAAGAAGGAAAAACTCTTATTTGTTGCTCCCGTTTCAAATTCTAATAAGGCTATTTGTTTTTCTTAGCCTAAGAAGGAGGAAGGGATAGAGGAAGGAAGGAAGGAAGGAAGGAAGGAAGGAAGGAAGGAAGGAAGG
>BLBF01000040.1:11721603-11768970 GCA_015471245.1 Laticauda colubrina | reverse complement strand
AGGAAGGAAGGAAGGAAGGAAGGAAGGAAGGAAGGAAGGAAGGAAGGTTTAATTAGTATTCAAAACAAATCATTATCAGATGCTAGAAACACAAACTTGATTTTTTTTGACAAAGACAAAGAGGCAGATGACCTTTTTTTTATAATGCATTCCCCAATTGACCATTCCTGCATGTTTGTTGAATGATACCAAGGAATAAAACAACTTGGGAGGAAGGAACAATGAACAGGATAATAGTCTCTGAGAGTAAAGATGACATCATGTTCTCCCAGAGTATCCTTTTGGCTTAATGATGTGATTACCATTATTCTGATGTTCAGGCTATAAGTGACATTGATTAGGGAGATGAAATGATACCAAAGTTTTAGAGGTTCAAAAAGAGCCCTGGGAAGAATGTATTAATGGGAAGAAAGACATCTGAAATGAGTTAAAATGTGGGTGATGAGTAGCCCCGGAATGCTGACCTCCATTTGGAAGAGGAAAGCAGAAATGAACCAGAGGATAACTGATGTATAATGCAGTTACTTCTACCATCAATTCAAAATTCTTATTCCAGATCCCTTTTATCTAGTAATGAATTCTAGTGATTCTAGTAATGAAACTAAAGTCAAAATATTACTAGAAACACTGGTTTAAGTTTAAGCAGTGATGATTCTGTTAGGAAAGGCAATGTTCAAGAATAAAAGCAACCCCAGCAGATCAAGAAAATATGGACAGGGAAAAGATTTTTGCCTGGCTTTTTTGCTAAAGAATATAAAGATAAAGGTTTTCCCTGTCTCGTCAGACTCTAGGGAGCACTGCTTTATCTTCATTTCTTAGTCAAGGGAGCCAGAATTGCCTGAATACATTCCTGTGTTCATGTGACCAGAGTGAAGATATGCTGAGTGCGCAGAACTCTTATTACTTTCCCACTGAAATGGTACCTATTTAACTACTCACATTTGCAATGCTTTCAAACTGCTAGGTGAGCAGGAGCTGGAACAAATGACGGGAGTTCACCCCCTCATACGGCACTTGGTTGGTCTATATTTCATGATAATGGATTTCTGGAACATCTTTTGCAACGTATTTTTAAAAGTGTATTAAAAGTTTAAAATTATCCAATGGCTGAATAGCTGGATTCCTTATAGCTGGCTGGTTTATAATAAAACATATTAAATGATTGCATATATATGTGTGTTTACACATAAGACTTACACACACTCACACTCACATTCACACACACACACTAACTATTTTAGCTTGCCAGATCCATGTTTGTCTGCTGGAATACCTCAAGATTTGCTACAAGGATTTAGGAGTAAAACTATAATGTTTTAACGTTGTGCTTCTTTTGCATGTTTTGGTCAACTTAATACAAAATCAGGGCATTAATTAATTCAGTTAACCCATTTTAAGCTCCACTCAATTCTAAAAATGTACATTAGTTTAGTCCTAGCCATTATCATAAAATCACCTCATGGTTCTTGCAGGATAAATTAACTGAAAAAAAACAACTTCAAAATGCAAACACTATTTAGATTATCCAACCCTATTTGTAAATTTAAAGAGCATCCATTGATGTTCAAAGTACGAATGGCTAGAAATAAGTTGAATTTTATATTTTGAGACTTACGGATAGTGTATTTCTTATAAGTACATATTGAATTCTTATATAGATATGCCAGCACAAGAAATTAATCAATATTATCTTCAGTGAAATGACGTTTGGTTAAGTCTCTGCTGTTGACATTTATTCATTTGTAAGTTTGTTTGTTTATTTAAAATGTGTATAATGCCACAAACCCTGATAATTCTAGGAAGCTTATAAAAATGTAATAAAGCAATCATAATCATAAAAATCTCATTAAAACAAGAAATCATCAGGCATTAGATCAAAATATTAAATGGCCTGGATAAAAGGACATATTTCGAGCCCCTTGAACAGTGTAATAAAGAGAAATTGCTTCAGTTTGATTTGTAATATTTTTTACAGATAAAGTGCTACTGAAATAATTTATGCCAGAATGATAGAATTGATAGAATTGCTCCATTCAGTCAATTAAAACTGTTTACACTTACAGGTCTACTTAATGGGGGGGAAAGTCACTTACAAAATGATATATATTCCTTCTGTTAACAAGGTTTTACTGTAATATGTGCATTTTATCTGCTTCATGTTGTTACATACTATTTCCATTTTCAGAGCATTATATAGTTTTGATAACTTTCAAGTAATTGTCCCAGAGTCGCTGTGAGCGAGTAGGCTGTGAGTGAGTAAATTTTCTAAAATAAATAAATCAAATAAATACATCATTGAATTACATAGTAAATCAGAAAATCATTAAATGAAAAAATACTTTCCCATTCTATTTTTCCTTAGATGTTTGTTAATAAAGATGTATTTTGTTAAGCCTGGGTTCCCCAACCAGGGTTAGGGAGACAAGCTAAACAGAATGTGCAGCATTAGTCAGATAGGCACACAGATAAATGAGTGAGCTAAGCTTGTATGTTTATTAACAGACAGTAAAAATAACAGATACGCTTGTGCTATTAAGAATATAGTTTATTCCATTATAAGTTCATAGCATAGTCAAAATAACAGTCCAATAGTCATGTATCATTTAGTCAGTCCATTCAGGGATATTCAGTTAGCAAAGTCCATGTAGAATATCCTATGTCAGTTCACTTACAAATTAGTCCTTTGTTCTCTCTCCCGTTCGAGCAATGCAGTCTTGATTCCAAGCAGTAATCAGGGATCATCAAAGCCAGAGAGAGAGCAAGCTGTAGTCTTGCTTCTTTTAAAGTGCTTTCACAACCACTCCCTTAATTACTATCCCACAGTTAAAGTTGCAGACACTTTAACATACAAAACTATGATTCATTGTTATTATTTTACCTAAACCAGTTAGGGTAAACAATGTTATCCCTAACATTCTCCCCTTTTAGGTTAAATAATAATTATAACTATTTACATCTTTAAATCATATTTGTTACAACTCTCTTTAAACTTAATTACTCCTTGAGCTTTTGTAAATTGGTCTGCAATGTTTTCTTTTGTCATGCAGTATTCCAATTTAATTAGCCCATTCTTTACAGATTCTTTAACATTTAAGTATCTTAAATCAGTATGCTTTGATCTAGTTTTTACAGCAATACTAGTAGCTAACTTTATAGCTGCTTGGTTATCCTCGTACACAATAATGGAATCTTTTACAGTGATACCCATGTCTAATAATAACTGTTTGTACAAAATCAAGTCAGTGCATAATAATGACAGACATGAAAATTCCGCTTCCATCGTGGACAAGCTAATATGCTGTTGTCTGATTGACCTCCACCCTATTAGTGTCTTACCAAATAATATAGCCATCCCAGATGTTGATTTTCTAGTGTTTATATCAGTTGCAAAACTTGCATCTGCATAGGCACTAAGACTCAAATCACCCTTTGGTTCTATATACAATGCATGGTTCATTGTTCCTTTAAGATATCTTAAAATTCTCTTTAATGATTGCCAATGACATTGATGTGGATCTGAATTAAAACGTGCCAGCTGATTTACACTATAAGCTATATCTGGCCTTGACCAATTGCTTATATATGATAAGCTACCAATCAAAGATTGATATATGGACTTATCAAATTTGGGACTTTGATCATTAGTTTGGCAAACTTCCTGACTCATTGGAGTCTTTGCCAGTTTACAAAGTTCCATTTTAAACGTTTCAATTAATTGGCAAATTTTATCTTCTTGAGATATCTTAAAACCATTATTTGTTTTATTAATTGTCAATCCTAGATACCTTTTAATTTCACCTAAATGCTTTAATTTTATCTTTTTGGCTAATAATGATATAATCTCATTAGCTTCATTATTAGTCTTAGTTATCAAAGCAATATCATCTGTAAATAATAACAATAATGACACCGTTCCATTATTTTCTCTTTTAAACACACACAGATCTGCTAAACCAGATTTAAAACCTATATTGTTTAACTCTTTCACAATATATTGGTTCCACTCAAACCCAGATTGTTTCAACCCGTAAAGACTCTTTTTGAGTTTCCAACAATCATTACTATTTACTTTATTGTCTTTTATACCAATTGGTTTTCTTAAATATATAGTGTGCTGCAATGGTGCATGTAGATAAGCAGTTTCTACATCTAAATGGTTAATGACATAGTTTTTCTTAGCTGCCCACACTAATGCTGCTCTTAAAGATGTTGCTTTAAGGCTTGGTGCAAAAACTTCATCATAATCAGATGCAGTTTGATTAAATCCTTGAGCTACTAACCTAGCTTTATGGGTAACAGTCCCATCATTTCCAGTTTTTACTTTAAATATCCATTTGCACACAATGGATTTTTCTCCTGGAGGTAATTTGGCATCTTCATAAACTTTCATTACCTTTAATGAATTTAGTTCTTTTTCCATTGCCTTTTGCCAATTCTCCTGATCCTTAGCAGGATACATCCTAAGTTCATCTACACTAGTTGGAACTTTAGTTACTTGGCAAACTATACTTGCTTGATACCTATCAGGTGGTCTAGTTACACGTGTAGTACGTCTAGGTATTATCGGACTTACAGGTGGACTTTCCTTTATTAATTGTTCTTGATTATGTAACT
The DNA here is from genome assembly GCA_015471245.1 of Laticauda colubrina. NCBI lineage: Eukaryota > Metazoa > Chordata > Lepidosauria > Squamata > Elapidae > Laticauda > Laticauda colubrina. The sequence goes on along the minus strand of BLBF01000040.1, from coordinate 11,764,356 downwards.
CTTCCTGATCAACTATTTCCTCTTGTTCTGGTCCTATTTGCTCTTCGTGGACTTCTTCTTTAATTGGACTCTTCTTATAGCTAATCTGATCTTTCTGCCTTTTGTAGGATTCAATAATTACTTCATTATTTAAATCTTGCTCTAATCTATTCCATCCTACATGTTCTAGGAATTTTGCACTAGCACTGGTGTAAACTCTAGATGTACCTGGTTCCCAGAATCTGTAAGAGCTATGATTAGATGTGTAACCTACAAAAATGAATCTTTTAGCTCCATGCTGTCCTTTGTATCTAAGTTGTGTAGGGATATGCACCCATGCTGGTGCTCCAAATGTGTGCATGTAACTTAAATCAGGTTTTGTACCATGCCACAGTGTGAATGGTAATTCACCTGTTGTTGAATTAACAACATTATTTAATATATGATTACCACACATTATTGCTTCTCCCCATAAATTGTCAGGTAATCCTGAATCAGACATCATAGTTCGTGCCATTGATTGTAATGTTTGGCCTCTTCTCTCTATAAAGGCATTATGTTGTGGCCTATATGGTGCAGACATTTTATGTTGAATACCTAACATTCTTAGTCTGTTCTGGAATTTATTATTTGTAAATTCTGTACCATTATCTGTTATGAGAGTTACTAATTTCTTTTTAGTTTTTCTTTCTGCAAATTTAATCCAATTAAAGAGATTTTGATATGTTTCAGTTTTGCTCTTCATTAAATAGCAAAACCCATATCTAGAATAGTGGTCCATTATACTTAGTATAAAACGAGCTCCTCCTACACTTGGTTTTTTCGGACCTATTAAATCAGCAAATACTACTTCTAAAGGCTCTTTAGTAGTAAATCCATCAACTCTATTAGCCGGTATAACCCTGTTCTTACTTTGATTACAGGCATTACATTGCAAATACTTATTACAAGATTTCAAACTTATTCCCTTAGATAATTCAACAGTTTTCTTAAGCATTTTAAAATTTAAATGCCCTAGCCTTCGATGTAACAAGTGAATACATTCGTCATGAGGTTTCTTATTTTCATAAATTGTGTTAGCCACCTTTAAACCATCATCATTTAACACATATAATTCACCTCTTAAAGATGCAGTAATTCTCTTATCTTCTTTTTCAATTATGCAGTTATCTCCCCTAAATGTAACTACATATCCTAGTTTAACCAAAATTCTAACTGAAATTAAATTAAACTTAAGTTGTGGTACATATAACATTTTTACATTCTCTTTTATAAAAGAACAATATACTATACCTTGACCTTTAGCTTTCAGTTTCCAGCCATTGGCTAACGATATCTGCTGTGTACTCTGGGACATTTTAATACAGTTTTTGTTATCATTTGTTATACAATGGGATGCTCCACTGTCAACCACCCATAAATTATTTTTTACAGCTCCGTTAGTATACATGGCTAACTCTAAATTTTTATTTATTTTTTGATAATTTTTAGTATTCTGGCCAGCGTTCTGGCGCTTTGCCTTTTTACAAAATCTTGCCAAATGTCCTCTTCCTCCACAATTAAAACACTTTTTAATTGCGTATGCAGTAGGAGATTCATTATCTTCTTTTTGAGGTTTCTCCCTCCTTAATTCATCTCTTTCAAGCCTTCTTCTGGCCTCTTCGATCAATCTGCCAGTTATATCAGTTAAAGTTAAACTTTCATTTGGCAAAATTTCAAGTGAAGTTACGTAGTTATCATAACTTTCATCAAGGGAAGATAGAATTATGTAGACTTGGTGTAGTTCAGAGAAAATAAGCTCTTTCTTGTGCAGTTCTTGAAAAATGCTTTGCATTATTTTTAAATGACTCAGCATATCACCATTTGTTTGGAGATGCGTCCTGAAAAGCTTCTGTGTTAGATTTATGTGAGCACCAACATTATCTCGAACATAAATCCTCTTCAGCTTCTGCCAACACCCAACAGCCGTTTTCTCTCCGTGGATATAAACAAGCTGTTGATCAGTTAAGGTTAACCCAATTATGCAAATGGCTTGTTGATTTTTATGCATAAATTCCTCTATCTTTAGTCTGTCTTCCTCATCCTCTGGATCCCATTCTTCTACGTTTGGTGGATTTTCAATTATGTTCCACAGACCTTCTCTTCGTAGAAGTAGACTACATTTTGTAGACCATGATACATAGTTTGTTCCATCCAGCTTGGATATAAGGGACAAACTTTGTAGATTGACTTGTGCCATGTTTTCTTATATGGATATAAAAATATAATTAATAAAACACAGCTGTCTGTTTACTGTAATGTATAACAACACAAACTCTCACTTTTTACATAAATCTGTTTTATCTTAGTTAAACTGACTTTGCAGCCTCTGGGCCCATAACCAGTGTTAAGCCTGGGTTCCCCAACCAGGGTTAGGGAGATAAGCTAAACAGAATGTGCAGCGTTAGTCAGATAGGCACACAGATAAATGAGTGAGCTAAGCTTGTATGTTTATTAACATACAGTAAAAATAACAGATACGCTTGTGCTATTAAGAATATAGTTTATTCCATTATAAGTTCATAGCATAGTCAAAATAACAGTCCAATAGTCATGTATCATTTAGTCAGTCCATTCAGGGATATTCAGTTAGCAAAGTCCATGTAGAATATCCTATGTCAGTTCACTTACAAATTAGTCCTTTGTTCTCTCTCCCGTTCGAGCAATGCAGTCTTGATTCCAAGCAGTAATCAGGAATCATCAAAGCCAGAGAGAGAGCAAGCTGTAGTCTTGCTTCTTTTAAAGTGCTTTCACAACCACTCCCTTAATTACTATCCCACAGTTAAAGTTGCAGACACTTTAACATACAAAACTATGATTCATCGTTATTATTTTACCTAAACCAGTTAGGGTAAACAATGTTATCCCTAACATATTTTATTATAACTCCAGGTGATTAAATAAAATAAAATGGTAAAAATGGACAAAATCCTTGTCAGTTTTGGAAATTTAGGTGGTAACTTTGGGTAAACAAAGTTGTATATGGTTTCTTAAAAACTTTGTAGATGAATCCAAAATAAAATGTTTCTTTTTTCTCTTAGCAGAAAGGAAAATTGTGACTTTGAATATTCAAACTCATCCAACATATAAAACAATATCCAATGTTGTTGGGTATTTAAAAGGAGCTACAGTTCCTGGTAGGTTTATTTTGATTTCTTCATGTGCTAGCTAACTTTTGCAAGTTAGCTAGCTAACTTTTGCAAGTTAGCTAACTTTTGCAAATATGCACTTGACATATTTCTGAACAAGAACAGAATTTCGTAACTTATTCTGGACTGTGAATTACACTTAAGCTTCAAGCTATATATAGCAGACTATTATTTTTTAGACTTTGTCCTATATAGTTACCCAGACTGAGCACTTACACCTTTCTGAAAAATAATTATGGGAGTTGAAATCCACACATTAAACATACTAAGGTTGAAAAATATCGATGGAGACAATATATATCTTCTTAGCACATTCCACATGGTTTACTTTAGTTTACTGTGATTTAGTTCACTATTTCATATCTGAGTAAGACTTCTGGTAGGAGTAACATTTGCCTGAAAGAAGATACCTTATACTGCAGACCTTTAGCAAACAGAAAGCAAGAGACTATGATTGACAATTATTTCAACTCACTTTAAATACAGTGAGCAATCTGAGTTACTTCAAAAAATATAGTAATTACTAAAAACCAAGCAAGACACATCTAACCCCTTAAGATAGTTTAGATCCATTTTAGTTGGTTGCTATAACTACTCAGTCTTATGTCTTTTCAGATAGGTTCATTGGATGATTCACTATAAAATATTCTGCATTATAAATGATGTTGTTTGCTTGGGATTGCAAGCAAATAATATTGAGGCCTTTAAACTACAAGTGATTCTTGAACCTAGCTGATTATTATGGCAACTGATAGCTGTGACACAGCTGGCAAGACCAGGAAAAGTAACCATTATGATCAGTATTTGGAATTACTGTTGGTTGTATTGATTAATCAGTAAAAGGATTTGCTTGCTGTATGTTTTTCAGATAGATACGTCATAGTTGGCAGCCACCACAGCAGTTTGCCTGGCTATAGTAGTGAACAATGGGCTCATGGCACAACAGTAATTACTGCACTTATCCAAGCCTTGATGAGGAAGGTGAAGAAAGGTTGGAGGCCTGAGAGGACCATCATTTTCTGCTCATGGGGTGGAACCATGTTTGGCAAGATTGGTTCCTATGAATGGGCAGAGGTAAGAATGTTTACAGGTTTCTTTCTTCATACAAGGGGATCTAGAGTTGCCAATATCAAGGATAAGAATTATTAATTGATAATTAATAATAATCCTGTCAGCATTCCAACTAATCACTCCAAACCAATAAACTTCAAGACAAACAGTTCGTCAAAGTTCCATTTATTAGAGTTGTCATATTGGCACATGTCATGCCCCTGTTGGAGACTGACTCTGAGGGAGAGGAGGAACAGCCGACAGGGAGTGGAAGTGTGGCTCCGGAGATTGTGGAGGAGGCTGGGCAGTCAGAGGAAGACCCAGGCCTATCCCCTCTCCATCCTAGGGTATGAAGGGAGGAGAGGATAAGGGAGAGATGTGAATGGCATGTTCTATGGGGAGGAAAGGGCCTTGATACTCTTCATGCACTGCAGCTGTGAGAACTGGTTAAAAGGATGGACATGCGTATGGGCCAGTGCTGGAAACAAAGCATGGAAATAGTCTGTCATTCCTCTCTGAGTTTGGCGTCCTTCCCAGTGTGTGTTCCGATATCTGTGGACGTCTTCAAGCCCTTATCTTGCCTGGTTCCCTTAATTGCTTCAGTGTGGTTTGTGTTGTTTTATAATTTATAGGCATTTTTAGTTTAAACGACATTTCCTCCTTTTCGTAACTGCTTGTGGGGGAGTTTTTTTTATCCAGTCAAGGATATTTGGAGCTTTGAAGCAAAGTGAAGGAATAAAAGGGGCTTCACCTGTTTTTGTGACTGTGTTTATTTTGTATCCCACCCTGGGTCATCAAAGCACATCTGGGAAAACTCAAATCTGAGAGTTCTGGATTTTCCCTTCCCAGAAGAGAAATCAGAGATCCATCCCCTGCACCCATCAGTCCATCACATGGCCTAATCAAATCTTCATTCAAACTGGAGACATTCCTCCAGATACTCCTCTTCAGATGAAGAGCAACATGTCCTTGACTCTTTGAGAAATAATGTTGTTGTGTCTAGTCTTCTACCCCACTATGAAATCCCCCTTCCCAAATTCTCAGACACTGAATTTGGCAGCCTCAAAGCTTCCAAGTAAAAAGTGGCTTCCAAGGCTCACATATCCCTTGCCCTATGAAACTTCCTGGTCTCCTGCTGCTAAATTTTATTCTCTGAGTATGTCCTTTTCTTCCTTCTCAGAGACATTTTCTAAAGATTCAGATGAGTGAAAACTACATCTAAGCTGCCTGACAACTTGTTTATGTGTACGGTGGTTGTACCCGGAAAGATGAATTAGTGGCATCTGTGAAAAAAAAGAGAGGGCCATGATATCTGAAAATTCCCCAGTTGTCCAGCTTTTATCAATTGCCATTATGACTATCATCTAAATCAGTATCTAATTAATTGAGTGATGATACCAATGATTTTTCTCCTCGGCAAGAATAAAGAGTCATTTTGTTGTCACTGAAAAATGTAAGCTGTTATAAGTAGGGTCACCTTTTGAAATATTAATGATGTAAAGTACAGTAAATGTAAACTTTCTAAATATTTGTTTGAGCTGTGGTGGCATACTGGTTAGAATGCAGTATTGCAGGGTAATTCAGCTCACTTACAGGAGGTAATCTTCATCCTGGCTCAAGGTTGATTCAGCCTTCCATCCTTCCAAGGTCAGTAAAATGAGGACCCAGATTGTTGGGTGCAATATGCTAACTCTGTAAACTGCTTAGAAGGTCTTTAAAATACTATGAAACAGTATATAAGTCAAAGTGCTAAGTGCTTTTTGGTACGGCACCAAAAAGTTTCAGTTTTCATCTTCATGACAATCATTTTTTTTTTCCTCCAGAATCTTTTGACCTCAGTTTGCAAAGCATGGTTGTTTTTCATCAATTCCACAGTCTCTTCATATTAGTGAACTTTCTCTTCTGTAGTGTGTTGTGTTTTAGGTGTTTATTAGCTTAAATTTTGAAATCCCACAAAATGTTGATTTCCTCATTTTTGCAAAAGGCAGTGATGCTCTTCAAACAACCAGACAATCAAAGCTCTTATGGAAAGATTTTGTTCTTTTTTTTTTACTTAATAATGCTGTTGACATTTTTAATAAATAGTCAAAATTAATGCAAGGTAAATTAGAGAAAAAAATAATAGAAGCTCAGAAGGTACAGAACAAAGACAGAGTAAAGATATTAAAACACATATAGATGAAAACTGATCATTTAGAGCTATTACTTTACATGAATTCAGGCAATTAATCAGTATTTTAGAACCTCCTCCTCTAATTTGTAGCCAATTAAAATGTTCTTTAACAGCAAATAGACGACAAGTTGTGTCAACTGAATGTTGAATTTAGAAAAGGAAACAATTTTCTAGATGCATTGTAGAATCCACTGAGAGTACAAGAATGGTTAATAATACTGTCTGTCAGTCAATCAGTGACTAAGGGAACTGGATAAATAAGCCATAAAGATAATCAAGGTAGGTGGCTAATTGGGACATGCCTTTTGGTCAGATCAAGCAATAAAACTTCTAGGAGAGAAAAAGGAGGTGGAGAATATTACAATTCAAGTCAGATATATACCAGCCTGTTGGATTTGAATAGGATGCTTTTTGTAGATTTTAGTTCTGCATTTAACATAATTCTTCCACATAGACTAGAACCTAAACTTCTGGACCTTGGACTTTCTTATTCAACCTGCCTTTGGATTATGAATTTTCTGTCTGGCCAGAGGGTCAGATTAGATAATCATACCTCTTCAACCCTTCTTCTTAACACCGGTACACCACAGGGTTGTATGTTGAGTCCCTTACTCTATAATCTTTATGTGCATGACTGTATTCCCACTCATGCTAGTAATACTAAATTTGAAGATGATACAACAGTGATGGGACTCATTTCCGGGGGGGGATGAGTCTGCCTACCGAGATGAGGTGGACTGGTTGCTTTCATGGTGTGGAGACAATAACTTGGTCCTCAACACCAATAAGACCAAGAGGCTTATAGTGGGTTTTAGAAGGAACAGATCAGACATCCAGCCCTTGCTTATCAATGAAGACTGAGTGGAGCAAGTGGCCAGTTTAAGTTTCTGGGTATTAGCATAAAAGAGGACCTGACCTGGGGTGCTCACATTGAAGCACTGGTCAAAAGGGCCCAGAAGAAATTATACGACCTGAGGCTTCTCAGAAAACAACAATTGAATGAAAAACTGCTGATGACCTTCTACTACTGCACCATAGAGAGCATCCTAACTTACTGCACCTCTGTATGGTTTGCCAATTGCACAGTGGCAGATAGGACAGCACTCCAAAGGGTTAATGTCATTTCCCAGAAGATCATTGGTTGCCCTCTCCCCTCTTTGGAAAAGCTTTATAGCTCCCGCTGCCTTAAGAAAGTTCAACACATTCTCAAAGATCCATCTCATCCTGGGCAACCTTTTTTTTCAACTATTACCATCTGGCAGATGGTGCAGAATAATAAAAACCAGGACAAATAGGCTGAAAAACAGCTTCTATTCCAGAGTGGTAGCTCTGTTGAATTCTACTGTATAGGGCAGTGTTGGTGTGGTGTCGGGGTTTTCAATTCAATGTGTGGAGTGCGAAGGATGTGTGTTTGTGTTTATTTTCATGGTCATGATGTGCATTAAAAATGGTGTTTGATTTCATTGTACAAGGTGCAATGACAATAAAGTAAACTAACTAATACTATAAGCAGAATAAAAGTATTTTAAAGAAGCCAAGCAATTCAGTTTCAATTGGCATTCATTGGTTTATTGAATTAGTATAGCCAACCATATCACCAAAAGTGACACTGCAAGATGTACATAATTTCTTATTATAAATTAAAAACATTTAAAATTATAAAAAGTACAAATAAGGAAATAAAATATGCTAATTAATAATAAATATTAATATTTTAATAACTTATGGAGTCACCATACAATTTCTCTCATCTCCTTGGGTTCCTAGCCTTGTTAGCATCACTAATCTTAAGGAAATCATCAGAAGTTCAAAACTGATGTGGCCAACCTCACCTCAGGAGAGAGAAAATTCTACAATTTGTGGATTTTATGCTTTTCAGATCGTAATTTCCAATTTATAACTCTCAGCCACCTTAATTAAATAAATTAAGGATGGTAATCATTCTTAGCCTTAAAGCTACAAATTTTGATAGGTATGTAACAGAATATATACCATACATTGAACAGTATTAAATTTGGACTCTTTAAAACAACAGTGTGGTGATTTAGTTTAAGAACATAAAAATACCTTAACTGATTTAGGTAAATTCTCAGTATCTGTAAATAGATTTGTGTACATTCTAAGTTGGCCTTGGTACAGAGTTTACACACTGAAAAAAAATACAAACAGAAATCTGTCCTTAACCCTCTCTTCTTGTTATGATGCAACATTCATAGTACACTCTGATTATAAAAAAATACAATTGCCAGAAGTTCTGCAGAAATCAATCAATCATCTATATATTTTATCTATCTACAGACTAACCTAGTATTTTAGCCATACTGTTTTTATTCCATGCACTAGTTTTTAAATTCAAAAGAATATTATTTTTCTCATTAAAAAAAACCAAAGCTCTTTATCAAAATAATAAATATAAAAGGAAGATAAAAGCAGGCAAAAAAAGAGTTTAAAAATAATAATAAAAAAGAATTAAAAGCATTTCATTAGAAAAAAGCAAAACAAAGTAGTTCAAGAGAGAAATAAAAAGATGGATGTTTAAAAGATACCCGAAGGACATTAGCATTGTAGGTCTAGTGTATCTCAGAGGACAGCTGATTCCACAAAACAGGAGAACTTTAGCTGAAACTGTTCCATATTAACATACTCCAAATAGTCTATTCCTATTGGTTAATAAATACTGGAAGCTGATTGGTTCCCCACTCGATGCTGATTGGCCAATAATAGCTAACCTATGAATGGCCAGCTCAGCGGCGGGAAAATCAAGAAGCCGTCATTGGTCACTAGCCGCGAGCAGCCTCTCTATAAAAAGAGCTGCCATGGCTCCTGGTTCAGACGGATTTTCAGAACTAAATAAAAGAGCTGAAGTTACGCTGGTCTCCGGTCTCATTCTTCATGAACACTACACTGGCAATGAGGATGGGATTTTGAGAGAGGAGACCAGTCGAGCATGTGGCATCGAGAACCGAGCAGACAAAATGGCCAGAATCAACTCGCCACCCACACTATTCAACCCAGCAACAGAGGACTGGGAATCCTACATTGATAGATTTCTCATGTTCCTGGAAAGCAATGACTTGCAAGGAATCTCCGACAACCGAAAAAGAGCCATGTTCCTGATGCACTGTGGGCCCATAATGTTCAAGATGGCCAAGGCATTAGCGAAACCAGAAGATGTGAAACAGATGGCCTGGCCAGATCTAGAAAAATTGCAGACTTCGTAGCAGCTCTCAGGGACATTGGAAGAGCATGCAAATTCCTAAACATGGACATCCCATGAGGGATCGCGTGGTCCTTGGACTAAGAGACCTCACCCTACAAAGCCATCTGTTAACCCGACCAAAGATTACAGTCACTGAGGCTATCGCTGAAGCCACGGCAGCAGAAGCAACTAAAAAATCAGCAGCCAAAATGCAGCAGATGAATGTGACAACATCCAAAACACCAGCCGAAATGAGCCAAGGTACAAAGAAAAAGGCAGAGAGCGTGCACAAGACCACCACACACTATGTGGATAGTGGATCGTCCAAAATCAACGACAACGATGACGAGGAGATCCACAGACTCCAGGCTGAATGAGATAGACGGCTGAAGAAAAATCATAAGTGCTGGGTGCAGAGGAGACCACCCCGTTCCGAGTGCCAGTTCCTAGATGCTTTGTGCCGGTACTGAAGAGACGGGTCACATCGCAAGAGTATGCCAAAACCGTAAGAGCTACAGCCCCCAATGTAGAGACAACACACCACCAAGAACCAAAGATAGACAAATGTGGAGCTGTGAGAGTCATGAAAGCAAGGGCAAGCAGCTAAACGAGAACTTCAGAAAAGAAGAAACACACCAAACCATCACCATCGGTCATTCTAATGCAACAAATGGCTGAAAAGTACATGTGGCAGTGAGGATCAAGGGCCAAGAATGTAAAATGGAGATGGATTCCGGATCGTATCTATCGATGGTATCATGGGATGCCATTAAAGGACTGGTACCGCACCTTGGCAGAACTGAACTAGAACATCAATCGCTAGTACTAAAGTACTACCAAGGAAACAGAATACCAGTACTTGGACTTGGACATTTCCAAATAATTTTCAAAGAACATAAGAAAATCTTGCCTCTACCCATCGTAGACCGAAACTGACCTAGCCTGTTGGGACTCGAGTGGTTCAAACCTCTAGGAATCGGTGTGATTGGCATTAACAGCATTGCCGAGACAGACTGGGAGGAGAACCTAATGAGGGAGTTCCAGGATGTCTTCAATTGGAAATTAGGCAAGTACCAAGGGTCCCCTATATCATTTAATTTAGATCCAACAATAGCTCCTATTAGGCTAAAAGCGAGGCGAGTCCCCTTCGCACTAAAACTAAAGATTGATGAGGAGGTAAACAAACTCATAGCACAAGGCATCTTGGAACCAATTGACCACACCAAATGGGAAACCCCAATCATGACCCCAGTTAAACCAGATGGGTTCGTGAGAATCTGTGGTGACTACAAGGCCACTCTAAACCATGCACTACAGCAAAGCGCGTATCCTGTTCCGGTAGTGCAACATCTACTACACTCATTGGGGAGAGGCAAGGTCTTCACAAAGCTCGACCTTGCCCAAGCATACCAACAATTACCAGTCGACCCCGAGACAGCAGAAGCACAAATGATCATGACTCATAGGGGAGCCTTCAAATGCAAAAGACTGCAATTTGGAATCAGCGTGGCCCCAGGGGTGTTGCAAAGCCTAATGGAGCAGTTATTACAGGGGATAAAAGGAGTAGTCCCATACTTTGATGACATGTGGTATCAAATCGATAAAAAGGGCATCCACCCCATAGAGAAAAAAATTAAAGCAATCAAAGAAGCACCTAGACAAAAAAACAAAGTAGAGTTGCAAGCATTCTTGGGACTTATAAATTTTTACGTTTTTCTGCCATAGAAGGCAATGACGGTGGAACCACTACATAGGCTACTGGACAAGGCAGCCACCTAGACCTGGGGACGATGTGAAGAGACAACATTCCAGAGGGTAAAAGACTTAGTCACATCTGACTCTGTATTAATGCAATACAGCGAGACACTACCATTGACAGTCACCTGCGACGTGTCACCGTTTGGCGTCGGAGTCATACTGAGCCACATTCTGCCTGATGAGAGAGAAGCACTGATTGCGTTCTACTACAAAACACTATCAAAAACTGAACGCAACTACAGTCAACTGGACAGAGAGGCATTAGCAGCAATATCCGGTGTCAAATGGTTCCATGAATACCTTTACGGTAGGACTTTTACCCTTATTACAGACCACAAACCCCTTTTGGGAATACTAGCAGGAAACAGGGCCACCCCAAATATACTTTCCCCATGAATGACAAGGTGGTCCGAGTTCCTTGCAGCTTACAATTATAAACTGATTCACCGACCGGGCAAAGACAGTTCCCACCCCAATGCGTTGATCCGTACTCCCCTACCAGAAATAGGAACTGACCCGGCACCAACCATATCCACCCTACAGATTGAGACACTATCAAACCTACCCATAACCACAGCAGACATTGCGAGAACAATGACAAGAGACAAAAACTTGTCACAAATTTTAAACTGGGTAGGAAAAGGGTGGCCGGAAAATGAGACAGACGTTAAATTTAAACCATTCAAGCATAGGCAAACTGAACTGTCATTGTTAAAAGGTTGTATCTTATGGGGGGATCGGGTGGTAATACCGGAACTGTTACAAGAACAAGTACTGAGAATGTTGCATGAAGGTCACCCGGGCATTGTATGAATGAAATCCCTGGCCAGGAGCTATGTATGGTGGCCAGGGATGGATAAGGATATTGGGAAATGGGTAGAAACCTGCGGGAAATGCCAAAAATCCCGACCTGCACCCCCTTCAATGCCTATACTAGACTGGGAAACACTGAGAGGCCCCTGGTCAAGAATCCACATAGACTTCGTGGGGCCAACAAAAGGACATACATTTAATTACTCCAATTGGCTAGAAGTAAGTGTCATGAACTCTACCACCACATAAGCAGTTATTAAACAACTATGGAAACTATTCACCACACATGGGTTAACGGACTTGCTTGTCTCAGATAACGGCCCGCAGTTTACTGCACTAACATTTGAAAAATTCCTCACCAAACATGGCATAAGACATGCTTTGACAGCGCCGGGCCGACCGGCTATGAACAGGAGGGCAGAACACACGGTCCAGTATACTAAAGAAATCTTAGAAAAATTAGACTCAGGGAACATACAAGAAAAAATTATAAAAATGCTCACCATACAACACATAACACCGAGCTCTACTACAAATAAAAGCCCAGCAGAATTACTAATGGGCAGAAAATTAAGATCACAATTGGATAGATTACACCCAATATACAGCTCTGAAAAACCAGCAGACACCGCACATTCGAACCAGGAAACCTAGTATATGCAAAAAATCTCACCGGGCACCCACTGTGGGTACCGGCAAAAATAACACAAATAATGGGACTCCGGTCCCATAGACTAGAGATGGACGATGGCAGAAGCTGGAGGAGACACACTGATCAGTTATGATCACGAACACTGGAACGCACCACTGACACACCCAGGCACGAAGAACAACACACACACACACACCAGAACTAGAACAAACATGAAACAAAAATATTAATAGACCAACCAGAGAGGGGGGAGACCCCTCAAACTCAAATAAGGGGGGAGGGGGAAACCCTCCGGCAGAACAAGAAACCCTGCAAAATCAAAAGACAAACAATAAACAACATTCGCAAATAAATTCAGATAGAAACAATGACTTCCCCACAGAAGACTTCGGCGAAGAGGAACAGGAGGCACAAGAAGACCTAGAAGCCATTCCGGAAGGGAGCAGCCGAGCTGACTCTACCAGCCCGGGTAGGCCGGGCGGGAATGGCATGGCTGACTCCACCTTCCAGGAGGTTCCACAGAGAAGGACAGGAGGAACAGCATCCTATCCCAACCCGCTGAAGACGACAACACAACTAAACTGCGCAGGTCAACTAGGCAACCAAAAAGCCCTGCTTGGTAGGACCATACCAAGAGGGGAGGGGTGTTCCATATTAACATACTCCAAATAGTCTATTCCTATTGGTTAATAAATACTGGAAGCTGATTGGTTCCCCACTAGATGCTGATTGGCCAATCATAGCTAACCTATGATTGGCCAGCTCAGCAGCGGGAAAATCAAGAAGCCGTCATTGGTCACTAACCGCGAGCAGCCTCTATAAAAAGAGCTGCCACAGCTCCTGGTTCAGACGAATTTTCAGAACTAAATAAAAGCTGAAGTTACTCTGGTCTCTGGTCTCATTCTACGCGAACACTACAGAAACTTTTCTCCATGGCATAAACTAATATTAGTCAAATTGTAAGCAAAACCAGAAACTCCTCTAAAGGATTCTGAGCTGCTGATGCAAGTAAATAATGAGTAAATAAGGATTTTAAAGTATAAGGGGGACATAATGGCTCACAGGTGAAAGATGCTGAACTTGTCAGTTGGAAATATAATAGTCTGGGTTTGAGACCTGAATGTCATGCAACAAGATAAGCTCTCATTACTTGCCCTAACTCAGTTCAAAAGCACAGAAATGCGAGTAGATATATAGGTACCACTTCAGTGGGAAGGTAACAGTATTCTGTGCACCTCGGTATACAGTCATGCTGATCACATGACCATGGAAAAGTCTTGAGAAATTGCTGGCTCCCTTGGCTAGGAAATGGAGATTTCTATTTCTCAGATTAACTGGGGGGAGGGGAAATCTGAGAGAGGACTATTGTGATGGGGTGGGATACAAAACAAACACAATCACAGAAAACAGGTGAAGCCCCTTTTATTCCTTCACTTTGCTTCCAAGCTCCGAATATTCTTGATGGAAGACAAAATATAATTTTGTTTTATAGGAAGGAAAAAAGCAACACAAACCAGGCAAGATAAGGGCTGGAGGACGTCCACAGATATCACACATTGGGAAGGATGCCAAACTCAGAGAGGAACCATAAACTAGACCTGCTTAGAGTAAAGTTCCAGCCCACGGGCCTTGAGTTTCATACTCCTGATCTAATGGGTCCAGTCTCTAGGCACGAATATAGAAATCAAGGCTTGATCTCACAATGACAAAGGAATATCTTAGGAAACACAGTAGGTGCATATTTTCATAGGGATTTGAAGAAAATTTACAACTATAAACTAAACACTTTTCTTCCCCTTTTGCCTATTGGTGGGGATTGCTTTTTCTGAGTAGATACTTTATAAATGAATATCATCCCCTGTAATCATTAAAGATGTACTTTCTGCTTAGCTTGCAAATTCTAATGGCAGGATTTTAAAGACCTGCCAGCTGCAATAATGCTGGACTGCTCTGAATCTGAAGTTACATAAAAAGTGTGCAGATAATATTGGGCCTGAGTGTAAGCAATGGAAAAGCATTACCAAAGGCTTATTCTTCTAACTGAAGAATAAGCTTACAATAAGATGTGAAAAATATGGAAAGAGGGAACTGGCTGCAACCAGTTGTCAAAAGGTTTCTTACAATTGCCTGAGAGCAAAATTTCTTCAGTTCCACTTCAAATCACCCTTGCATCAAACTTAATTGTGCTGTATATCTTTTGCTCAATGCGAAGAACCTCTTCATGGAACAAATACTTCATTACTAGGTAGGCAATGGGAAATAATTGAAATATGCCTTTGCTTTTTAAAAGATAACAAAATGACAACATTGGAGAAACGATGCTATTCACATCTACAATATGGGAGCCTGGTTGGAAACATCAAGCACAATATAATTCCTATATTTGAAGCTTGATGAAGAACAGGAACAATTTTTTTTCCAAAAAACAGAACAAAAACAAAAAGAAATTTCCTATTATTTCAGAGGATGTAATATTTTGATTTGCTGCTTAGAACTGTAGTCATTCTTAAATCCTTCTGGCCTCATTTTTCATTTTGTTCATTTGAGAAATAGAATTATAACCCCACAAGAGAGAAATTAAAGAAAGACTTCCTTTCAAGTTCCTAAAATGATATTCTGTAAAAATTGAATTAAATGTTATGTGGGGAATTGAAGTAGGTAGAAAAACATGGCTTGTGTTCCCCCTTTGCTACATTACAAAAGATTATAACAAGACTGCAGGTCTTAATTAGGATCTGGCTTATTAATCATGTTTGTGTTTTAGGACCTTAGGAAAGTTCTCCAGAGGAATGCTGTGGCATATGTGAATCTCCATGATCCAATAAGAGGTGAAGGCATTTTATATTCCATAGCATCTCCTTCTGTTCAGCAACTAGTAATTGAAGTTACAAAGGTGAGTATCTTCTTGTATTGCATTTCTAATAGGAAGTAGGTTTGATATGACAATTCAAATTTAATATAAATTTTCAGGACAGTTCCAAAACTAATGGGCAAAAAGGATAAATATAAATTAAATATTTAAACCCTGAAATACTTATGGATAGTATACATTCCATGATAAAAATCAATATGCCATGATAGACACTCTTCTAAGTAAATTAAACCAACTAGCGGTACCTAAACACACTTGTAAGTGGACCATAAGCTTCCTAACAGACAGGAAACAGCAGGTGAAGCTAGGCAGAATCACATCCGATACCTGTACAATCAGCATAGCCCCCCCCCCCCAAGGCTGTGTACTATCTCCACTTCTCTTCTCCCAATATACTGCATCTCAAACGGTCCATCTGTTAAAATACTGAAGTTTGCTGATGACACAACAGTGACTGGTCTTATTCAAGACAATGATGAATCTGCATACAGACAGGAGGTTATACAACTTGCCTTGTGGTGTAACTGAAGCAGTCTGGAACTGAACATACTCAAAACCATAGAAATGGTGGTAGACTTTAGAAGAAACCCTCCTATAATACACCTCGTCTACACCTAGACAACACAGTATCAGCAGTAGAGACCTTCACATTTCTATTTTCTACAATATCACAAGACCTAAAATGGACACCTAACATCAAAAACATCATCAAAAAAGCACAACCAAGAATGTTCTTCCTGCACCAACTCAGAAAGCTCAAACTGCCCAAGGAGCTGCTGATACAGTTCTACATAGGAATTATTGAATCATCTGCACCTGTATAACTGT
Organism: Laticauda colubrina; assembly: GCA_015471245.1. Taxonomy (NCBI): domain Eukaryota; kingdom Metazoa; phylum Chordata; class Lepidosauria; order Squamata; family Elapidae; genus Laticauda; species Laticauda colubrina. The sequence continues at coordinate 11,747,844 of BLBF01000040.1, read as the reverse complement.
CTGGTTTGGTTCTGCAACCCAACAGGACAGACACAGACTTCGGAGGATAATTAGGACTACAGAAAAAACAATTCCAACCAACCTGCCTTCAATCAAGGATCTGTATACTGCACTAGTCAAAAAGAGGGCTGTGAAAATATTTACAGACCCCTCACATCCCGGACATTCTATTCTATTCTATTTTAAATAATGGGCTATCTGATCCATCTGAAATCAGGAACTTTAAAAAGGAACACAAGCACTTAGTAATTGCATTTAGTCTTATATACTGCTTGACAGCCAGAGATAATATTCAGTTGTAACCTTCCCCCAGGAATGGTGAGGGAATGGGGATTTTGCAGTAACCTTCCCCTGGAATGGGATGGGAATGGAGATTTTACAATATCCTTCCTCTGCCACACCACGAAGCCATGCCCACCAAGCCACACCCACCAAGCCACACCACATCCACCAAGCCACGTCCACAAACCAATAGTAAAAGAAATGTAAATGCCACCACTATTTACAGCTCTTTCTAAGCACTTCCCAGAATCAGCATACTGCACCCCAACAATCTGGCTCTTCATTTTACTGACCTCAGAAGGTTGGAAGGCTGAGTCAACCTTGAGCCGGTGAGATTCGAACTGCTGAACTGCTGGCAGTCTGAAGTACTGCATTCTAACCACTGTGGCTCTAACAACCCTAATAAGACAACAATTTTTCCCCTTGATTTAAGGAAACAGAGAAATTGCATCAGAAATAAGTAGGAAAAAATTACTTTGTGTAATGCCAATGAGAAGTGGAAAAAGTTATGCCATAAGGGTTGTTGTATCCATCCATCATTTGTCTTCTAAAACACAATGAAAAAAAACCTCAGTAGAAGCAGTTGCAAGATAACAATATGAGAATCATGCTGGATTGCTATGAAACATGTTCCTGCTGAACAATATTAATAAAAAAAGCAATAATCTTTACCAAATTATATTGTTTGTTGGGGATGGTAGAAAAATTTATTGTTTGGAACTTAATAGAGTAGGGGATAGATCTTTCCTGTGTTCCATTATATTGGTATTTGAAGACATTTTTTTTCCAACAGGTTATTGTTATTTACAATATAACATTTTTAAACAAACAAACAAACAAACAAACAAATAAATAAATAAATAAATATTGGTTTGCTTTGTTTCTTCTCTTCTCTTCTCCTCCCTTTCCATCCTCTCCCCTCCTCTCCCTACCAGTGGTGGGTTTCGCGTGCATGCCCAAGGCTCAAAAACTCTTTCTGTGTTTGGGCTGGTGAGCTGAGTTGTTTTTTTAGCTCAGCTGAGGTGTGGCAGTCCATTTTGCTGTGCGAATCAGATGAGCTAAAAAACAAGGGAATATAGGAGAGGTAATGACAGGGGAGTGTGGGCGGGGCCAGTCAGAGGTAGTATTTGCCAGTTCTCTGAACTACTCAAAATTTCCGCTACTGGTAGGTCAGAACCATCAAAAACAGCTGAATACCACTTCGGCCACCCACCCCACCCTACCTCACTTCACTTCACTTTTTGTGGTCTTGAGTGGTGATTGCCTGAACTTCTTCCTTCAATTTTCTTGACAAGATTTTGGTAGTTTGCCACTGCCTTCCTCCTTGGCATTCGAAAAAAGTGACTAACAAAGGTCACGTGGCTGGCTTTGTGCCAAATGCAGCACTAGAATTCCTGATCTCCCCATATTCTAATGTTAACTGGATTTCTTTTTTAAAAAGAAAATAATAAAAATGCGAAAAAATCATTAAAAATAAGCTATAAGTAAACACAATTTAATAAAATCATAAATCCATAAGAATATTAGCATTGTATCTCTTGTTATTTAAAGAAAGAGCTAAAAGGTATTTCAAATAAATAGAAATATCAAATAAATAACAATCGGTGTACTATTTCTGTTAACTGAGTTCCCTTATATATGTATTTTTTTCAGGTTTGTTTTGAACATCTCCATTTGGAGGATGTCTGAAGTCTAGTGCACTCTTCTGCTTGAAATAATTTATAGCACTATCTATAAAAAGAAATAAAATAGAACATTTACAGCAATCATCTGGAATAAACACTTGGCCCTTCTCAAAAGCCAAATTATTGCATATCCTTCATGCAATCTTCATTTCTTCAATCAGTTACAACGAGTACTGTGTCTTGGCACAGAAATAACTTAAAAATACTTTTTTTTTCTGGGCTTGCTAACGTATTTTGACTGAAACCTTGAAAAACAACAAATAAAGAAAGCAGATTTAAATATTTAGGTTGTGAAGCCAAATTGGAATTCAAATATTCTGAGATCTTTGAGAGCATGTGTGAACTCTTTTCAGCCATGCTAATTATGGCCCATTTTATGGGAGGGAGATTCTGCCAATTTATATTTCTGTCTCTGAGTGTTCTATAAACGAAGGTGCCATTGTCAGTTTGCTGCTTTAATGAATCACCATTTATTTGGCATTTTATAATAGAAAAGTCTATGTTGGCTGGGGAGGAAATTAAATCCTCTAAATAAGACCATTAATTCATTAGTCTCGTATTTACATTTCAGAAGCACAAAGGTTACTCTGACTGAGCCATTAATTTATATGCCAGTAGGGTTTGCTTTGGTAAAACAAAAACAAGAAATAATCTTGGAGAACTTTGACATCTTACTAGTTTATTGAAATAAATAAGATCCACATTTTAAAAAAGAAAAGTTACTTTTCCCATTCCATAAAACAAATGCTGCAGAGCTACCCCATCAGTCCTAGGCCAACTTGCCGCAGCCAATTCCCATGACCAACTCACTATGGCCAATCTGCCACAGCCAACTTGCCACAGGATAACTAACCACGGGACAAGAGTTACAGTAATATTGAAGAAATGGTGGGATAGTATCATTACAGAAATGATGCCAAAGAATGGACAAAAATGAAATGTGAATGAGAAAGATTATTTAAAAAAAAATATTTTAAATAATTAAATTGAATTTTTGAATTGTCCCATGGTGAGTTGGTCATGTTGAGTTGGGCACAATGAGTTGTTCCATTCCAAACTCATCTAGTATGCAAGATTTCCTTGCAGTTACAGTTATCCATCTGCATAAAAAACACAGGAGCTTTTAGTATGTTTCATACAGCTACAGCTTTCCCAAATGAGATCTTCAAATAATGTAACAGATTTTTTTAATGCTAAATCACGTCCACTGAGGTAATCTTGATTAGGGTTTCCATGCATATGTGTAACTCAGGGGTGTCAAACTCGTGTGCTATGGGCCGAATGCGTCATATGCTGGTCCCGCCCCTGCCCCAGTTTAGCAAAGCAGAAAAAAAGTCCTGATACATCACGTGATGCCACCGTGTTTACCCAAGTTTGACACCCTTGGTATAACTGCTCTGTGTTACTTCATAATGGTAGTCTCAGTACTTGATATTTTTCATAATTGAAAAATATTAATTAAAGTGTTGGCAATTAGATTGGGAATATGTGTTTTAGGAATATATAAGAACTGTAATGTGTAGAGATGAGCTTCATTTACCATATCCTTGTCACCATTCATATTAAGTCTTCAGTGTAGACTGGAATCAAAGTATGTAAATTCAGAAACAGGAGTATGATTTGTGTTTAGTGTGTACAATATACACAAGATGAAAACATCCATTTATTTGCTTGTTTGTTTGTGCTACTCTTTCCCAGCATGGGAAATATTGAATTGCTAGCTGGGACATACAAAACCTTTATTAGACCAATCCTCGAATACAGCTCATCTGTCTGGAATCCGCACTGCATATCAGACATTAATACAATTGAGCGCATCCAGAAGCATTTCACAAGAAGAGTACTATACTCCTCTGCTCGCAACAGAATACCCTATATCACCAGGCTTGAAATGGTGGGCTTGGACAACTTTGAACTACACTGCCTACAGTTAGACTTAAGCGTAGCACACAAAATTGTCTGCTACAATGTCTCCTACCAGTCAATGACTACTTCAGCTTCAACCACAACAATACAAGAGCACACAACAGACACAAACTCAATGTAAACCACTTCAAACTTGATTGTAGAAAGTATGACTTCAGCAACAGTGAATGCCTGGAATGCACTACCTGACTCTGTTGTTACATCTTCTAACCCCCCACTCCTTTAACCTCAAACTAAGCACTATTGACCTCACCCCATTCCTAAGAGATCTGTAAGGGGCATGCATAAGTGTACCATCGTGACTCCTGTCCCTGTCCTATTGTCCCAATTTAATCATACCTGTTTCTGTATTCTTACTCATGCTTACACTTATACCTATTATTTTGTAAGCGATTGACAAATCAAATCAAATAAAAAAAATAAAAATAAATTTTCTGTCTCTGCAGTCCTAACAGGATACACACAACAATATACTGGTAACTGGGGGTGAAGCAGTTTTTAGTCACTTGAAAGCTATTTTTCCATAAGTCCAAACCAAGAAAATATATCCTAACAATGAGGGAGATGAATGGCAACTAATTTCCTAACAGTTAGTGAAACCACAATTTACAATAAATGGAAACTTATGCTACAATAAACTAACTAGAACAGTATAAAAAAATTCTATATTTTCTCCTCTGTCAATCTCTGCAACTGGAATCAATAACTAATTAAATCATGGGAGGTATTTAAGTTTATCTGACCAAGCACTTTTGCCTGGTGCTCATGAGAACCAATGCAGGTACTCATCACTTAATGACGGTAATTGGGACCAGAAATTCCATCACTAAACAACGTGGTTGTTAAGTGTCATATATGTGACTTGGCCACTTGTTCACAGAAATTTCAGCAGTTCTGATTGCCTTATTAATTGAATCATCATGTGTCATTAAGCAAGGAAATAATGTGCCATTTGTGATCTCTCTGCCAGCTTTCCCATTGAATTGAATGTAGGAAGCCAGCAAATGGTAATTACAGTGAAGCTACCATCTAGATGTTTTTCAACAAATACACACACACAAACAGACACACAAACACACACACTAATTTATCTCTTAATGCTGTTGTACTATTTCTAGTCCCATCTAAAAAATCAAAATTAATCTGTGTGCCAGGGCAATTTGCTATTGCTATTTATTTTTTAAAATACATTGCATTGCTTAGAAAAGACTGTATTTTAACAGGTTTTTTCCTATCTATCTTTGCAGCTATTAGTAAGATTTAGTCATCTTTTTTTATTAAAAAGAAAATTTAAATAGGAAAAACTGTCGCTATTCATAATGTCAAACAAAACTCTTTTTTTGTTCCTTAGTTTTTAAAAGAAGTTTAGTTGTCTTAAATGATATCATTACCTACATGACATTACAATTAAGATTGACTTTGGTATGTTCCTAGGAATCACATTTTGAGCTCAATTTTCTGAGAGCCAAAAAAGAAACTAGAAGGAATAGGGTTTATATTTTTCAAAGTTTCCCTATAAAAGCCTTTCAGAATTCAAAGGTCAGGCTCTTCAAATCTTCCCTTTTCTTTTGAAATATAACTGCTATGGCAACTTCAAAATCTGTTTTGCCTCAATCTATTTCTTAGGCTCTATTCTGAGAGGCCCTTCTGAATATTTGCAGGCAGTTATCTTAGCTCCTTTGTTAGAATGCCTTTTTGTGGGTTATTTTCTAGATGCTGAAACTCTCAGCAGAAATTATGGAGGGGAAAAATTCATAAAATCATGACATTACTAAGATTCCCAAGGGACTTCAGGTATAATTTTCAATGCTAAACAAGACTACTTCTTCTTTTCTTTCTATCTCTTACATACAGAGAAGTCCTTTGGTATATTTCAGTCTGCTACATGAAAGACATTTTTTTCAAAAGGTGTCTGCCAAGGAAATAGGGTTAGACAATCCAAGCAAACATCAGTGAGGTAAAGCTGGAAACTATGTGATCTAAGCATCCTTGTGTTTTCAGCTGATCTTATGAGAAGAATTTCAGAAGGAGATCCAGCGCTAACTCATGTCTAGCTTTTTATCATTCCCAAACCACCAGTATATTAGGACATACGAATCAGCTGAATAATAGAGATCTGGAGGGACACAAGTAAGACTATACTTCCTCAATCTTCCATTCACATCTTATGTTCTGCTTGGAATGATGCTGAGGGGATTTATTTGAGTGTTTATTATTTATTGAGTATATATTAATTTATTACTGAGTATTGTGGGTCTACCACAAAGAAGAGGGGTCAACTTATATTTCCACCCAAAGGCAAGACAAGAAACAATGGATGGAAACTAGTCAAGGAGAGAAGTAACCTGGAACTGCCTAATAGTGAGAACAGTGGAATAGCTTGCCTTCAGAAGTCGTAGGTGCTTTCTCACTGAAGGTTTTAAAGAAAAGACTGGACAGACACCTGTCTGAAATGATATAGGGTCTCCTGCTTGAGCAGGAGCTTGGACTAGAAGACCTCCAAGGACCCTTCTAGCTCTATTCTGATTGATTGATTGATTGGATACCTGTGATGGTTCTGTTGAACTTGAAGAAAGTAAGATAGGTGCCACCTGGAGCAGAAAACAACTCCGTTGCACAATTTGAATTATTGAAAGGAGTTTGCTGAATGCCACTTAAGGATATGTGGAGTTCACTTTCATTAGAGGGAAAGCACGCATCATGTTATACAAATTTGTGTATGGTTCGATGTGAAGCTTACTCCTAGAAGAAAATATTTCTAGCTCAGGGTTGAACTGTTGGGTCCTTGGTACTCTGAACTTAGTTGTTTGCTTGCAGACAGTTCATTACCCAAGTAGGGAACATAAGCAGGGCTAGTGGGTAGTAGTGTTTACTCTCAAACTGCATTTCCTTCTAACACTGATGATGTCACCTAGTTAGATAATAAAACATCTGCAAGAAAACAGCCTGCCAGGCTCTGGGAATTTACTCACGTCTAAAACTCACTCACAGCCCAACATATTACTGGGGCTGCGGGACTGAGGGATGCGTGGATGACTGTTGTTTATGCTGAATTGTTGAGATAGCCAGACATCTGAGAAGCACATGGACACTAATCAGTCATCAGGCTTATTTCCGGACCATGTGTTGATGTAAACCACGATATGGGGCTTTGGTGATATCAGTTGGTGAGGGTTTATGATTCTGATTCAGATAGAGGGGGGAGGAATAGGAGGTAGGTAAGGATACAGAAGGGATAGATAGCCCTTCTGTACATAGATAGGTATCCATCTTCAACTGGATACTTAGTATCTTGCTAATAAATCACTCTACTTACAATTAGTATGGTGAAATTTATTACAACAGTTCCAGTCCTGAAAAGCAAAATTGTATTTCCTGAAGAAAGTCAGCACTGAGAGTGTCTGCCTCTCAGTGCCTTTTATGCTGTGCGCTAGTCCCTCCCAGCTAACAACCTGACCTCTACTGCTGCATTATCTACTTCCACACCTCCTCCCCATGCCTATTTGGCATTGCCTAATTTTTATTTACGTTCCTTTCTCTCCCCGTGCTATCTATCCCTTCTGTATCCCTACCTACCTCCCATTCCTTCCCCATCTATCTGAATCAGAATCAGAATCATAAACCCCCACCAACTGATATCACCAAAGCCCCACATCATGGTTCACATCAACACGTGTTCTGGAAATAATCCTGATGACTGATTAGTGCCCATGTGCTTCTCAGCTGTCTAGCTATCTCAACAATTCAGCATAAATGACAGTCATCCACACATCCATCAGTCCTGCAGCCCCAGTGATGTGTCGAGCTCTGAGTGAGTGCCAGACGTGAATAAATTCCCAGAGCCCGACATGCGGCCCCCCTCTACCATGGATTCGCCTGCAAGATAAGAGGATGAATTAGCCAATACATAGTTAATCGTTTCCACCCTCCCATCCATCTTTGTGGGATGTTTGCGATGATATAATCTCTGCAACCATGGAGCTGCTACATCAGTATGTTGCACCCAGGATGCATCTGCCATAAGGTACCCCATTTTACAAGATACTGTAAAACCCCTCTATGTCTACATGAGTCCAGGATGTTCTCTATTTTGTAATGGTCATCCCTCGCAGGCCCTGGGGTTTTCAGTCACAGTTCCAGTCTTAACCTATCTGCTGGTTTGAGGAGACTCCTATGGAAAATAGGATGTACACATTTGAATCTTGATGGCAGTTGAAGTTTTACAGTGACAGGATTTATCACTTGCACCATGGAAAATGGGCCAATATACTTTGGACCCAACTTCTTACATGGCAAGCCTAAATTTATATATTTGGAAGATAGATATACCCAATCTCCTATAGCAAGAGGTACATGATTGTCTCATTTCTTGTCAGCCTGCTTTTTATATTCTTCGGCTACTTTGCTTAATGCCTCATGGACTGATTTCCATTTGTCCTGCACATTTTCAATCTATTTCGACACTGTTGTAGACTCCCGAGCGGTATGGGGCCACTCAGGTACAGGCATAAATTCAATTCCATGTACAATGTGAAAATAAGTGTTTCCAGTAGTACTATGCATAGTGTTATTGTATGCTATCTCTGCAAATGGCAGCAACTCAACCCAGTTACTTTGTTGATATGTTATATAACATTGTGGGGAATGCTGCATTTGCTCTTTCTGATGCTCCATTAGTACCCAGATGGTAAGCTGTGGGAAGACCCAATTAACTGTATAAATTCCCTCCAAAACCATGCAGTGAATTCTACCCTTTTGTCGGATATAATTCGGATATAATTCATCATTGAATTCTTCACTGAATGTCATGCAATCTATATATGTTCTTTATAAATAGATCAGCTAATTGTCGAACTGACGGAAATCCAGCAAAAGGTATGAAGTGGGCCTGTTTTGAGAACAAATCAATAACTGTCCATATTACAGTATACCCACGGTTGTTTGGCAGTTCCACGATGAAACCCATTCCTATATCTTGCTACAGTTGTGTAGGTCCAGCAACTGTTTGTAATAAATCTAAGAGTTTTCCGGGATGTGGTTTTGTAGTTGCACAGATGGAACATCCCCTTATGTATCTTTCGATTTCCGATCTCATTGCAGGCCACCAAAACTGTCTCCTCATAAGATGTAGAGTTTTTAGAAACCCATAATGTCCAGCTGGCTTTACATCATGACACCTTTTTAATACTAATGTCCACAGTTTAACAGCCACAAAAGGCATTGAGAGGCAGTCGCTCTTAGTGCTGACTTTATTTGGGAAATACCATTTTTGCTTATCAAGACTGGAACTGCTATAATAAATTTCACCATACTAATTATAAATAGAGTGATTTATTAGCAAGATACTCCAGTATCCAGTTGAAGCTGAAAGAAAGTCAGCACTGAGAGCATCTGCCTCTCAGTGCCTTTTATGCTGTGTTCTAGTCCCTCCCAGCTAACAACCTGACATCCGCCACGGTGTTATTTACTCCCACACCTCCTCCCCATGCCTATTTGTCATCGCCTAATCTTTATTTACATTCCTTTCTCTCCCCGTGCTATCTGTCCCTTCTGTATCCTTACCTACCTCCTATTCCTCCCCCCTCTATCTGAATCAGAATCATAAACCCCCACCAATTGATATCACCAAAGCCCCACATCGTGCTTATCAGGACTGGAACTGCTGTAATAAATTTCACCATACCAATTGTGAGAAGAGTGATTTATTTGTAAGATACTCCAGTATCCAAGTGAAGCTGAAACAACCAAGCTCAGAGAGCACCAAGGACCCCTCAGAACTTAACCCACTGGTGGTGAACTATTGAATTGCAGGCTCATCCCATCTAGACTAACCAATAAATATTTCCTGGGAGGAGGAGTATAGAAATACTTCCTATTTGAGCTGAGCCATTCCTGTGCATCAGGGCATCAACTCTACTTTTTGAAATGCCCAAAAAATCTTTGGGTTGGTCAACGATGATGATGATGGATAAAACTAGTGCCAAAACATGGAAATTCAAAATGCTTCCATCATAATGAGAATGGAATTATTATGTATCTCAGGGCAGAACCTGACTATTTATAGATTGCATCATATATAAGAAATATTATATTTAAACAAGCAGTGCCAGGAAATACTTGCATCTAGCCTTGGAGATATGTTTGACATATTTAGATGGCATACCCTATGTATGCAGTGGTGGGATTCAAATTTTTTTACTACTGGTTCTATGGGCGCAGCTTTGTGGGCATGGCAGGGAAAGATACTACAAAATCTCCAGTCAAAGGTGGTATTTGCTGGTTCTCTGAACTACTCAAAATTTCTGCTACCGGTTCTCCAGAACTGGTCAAAACCTTCTGAATCTCTGTACATATGTCAGCAGTGCCATCAGCAAACAGCCAGAGTATAGCAATATGCAGCATTAGTAATGATGGCCAGTGGCAGTGATATAGCAGTAGCTAGGAATTATCAAAATTATGTTGGATGGGTCTACCTACCCATGTACTTATATGAAAGTTTCAGGTTTATTTGGACTCATATAAAAATGGGAGATTTTTGACACTATGTGACTTACATTTTTATTTATTAAATTCATATGCCTCCAATTTCATTCTTTGAAGCGACTCTAGGCATCTTACAATAAAACTGGCTTCAATGCATTTTCGATTTTATGGATCAAAACTGTTGTTTTGAACTAAGGTCAGAAAAAGAAATCTACACCATTGTGTTCTAAGAATGTACTCTAGTGGACTTGCAAGTATTCTATCCAATGTTAGCTGTCAGGATTCCTTAACCACTTAATTCTACTTAACCCCATTTAAATCATGAGTCTCGAGGCAAACTTCCAAAGCATCAAAAGGATTTATTAGGCGTTAAAAGGTGTGGCATTGCCTAGGTGTAGCTGACTCTGAGACACGTAATTCATTGTCAACCTTGACCCAGGTTTTCCCCCACCTGCTGGGTGTATCATAATTCATATTCTCCAATGGAACACATCCATATCCAAGAGTCATCAATCATGCTCTCCAGTTAGAAGTTTGCGAGGCAAAAACTTCAGTCACCTAGTTACTATCTTTGAAAATATTTATGGAATGCAGTTTTGGTTTGCGAGCTGTCACACTGCTCCCCACTCCCTTTCTCTTAGCATCTCTAAAAGACCATAGAAATATTTTATGAGTTGACATTAGCATTAGAACAGGGGTGTCAAACTCAAGGCTCATGGTCAGGATGCAGCCTGCAGAGTGCTTAGATCTGGCCCTGGAAACAGCAAAGGAATGGCCTTTGGTGCCTCTGCCAGCAAAAATGGAGTTCAAGAGGACAGTGGCCCTCCCATGCTCCGTTTTTGCTGGCAGAGGATTGCAGGAGGCCATTGCAGTCAAAAACAGAGCTCAGGAGCCCATTTTCGCTGGCAGAGTGATCAGGGCTCTACAGGCGCCCCCAACATAAGTGACATCAATCTGGCCATGCCCACCCTGCCCCAACCCATCCTGGCCCCCAAAGTCAAACACAACTCTGATGCAGCCCTAAATGAAATCGAGTTTGACACCCCTCATTAGAACAATTGTGGATTGAGGGCAGAGATGGTATTCAGCAATTTCTGACCAGTTCTGGAGAACTGGTCATGGAAATTTTGAGTAGTTTGGAGAACTGGCAAATATCACCTGTGACTGGAGATTTTACAGTATCCTTCCCCTGCCATCCTCACCAAGCCATGCCCACAGAACCGGTAGTAAAAAAAAAATGAATCCCACCACTGGCTGAGGGGTAATCAACTCTGTTCTTACTGAGTTTTTGATTATTTTGCTTTGTCTGCACTTTTGTCTTATACCTCTGGGAAAATATTTGTTCAGAAAGGTGGCAAATAAATATATAGATAAAATAACACATACTGTTTTTTAAAATGGATTCATGCTTTAAGACTAATTTCATCTACCCTATGGTGTGCCCTACAATCACAGAATTTGCTGATTGTGTGTATTGCATTTTATTGCATATTGCAGTAATGCAGAAAAACAATGAAATAAGTTTATTGTTGAAGAAGAATGAAAAACTGAAAGAGAGTATGATTATATACCATCAAGCTGGTATCTGTTTTGTTTTTTTCTGCAGGATATTTTATCCCCAAACTGGACGTTCAAATCTTCCAATGTTCTTCCAGTTGTTGCTTAAATTAAGTTCATCTACCCTACTGCTTGTTCTCCTCTTTTTCTATTTCTTTATGTCTTTCCCAGCATTGTAAACTACTCCAGAGTGCTAGGAGTTTTCATAATGTATCCAAGATATGGTAATTTCAGCCCGTAACTTTGAGTAAGAGAACTCTGGGTTAATTTGTTCAATTATCTAATTATTTGTTGTCTTGGTTCTCCATCGTAATCTCAAGTCTTCCATGTTACCTCAAAGTTCAAAAGCATAAATACGCTTTCTATCCTGCTTATAACTTTCATTCCTATAGCTTCATAGGAAAAGCCATTATCTGTACCACTCTGATCTTTGTAGATATAGACACATCACAGCATCTGAATATTTTCCCCCGATGTCTTCATTTCTACCAAGTGATAGTCTATGGCATATTTCTTCCTTTCTTGTTAAAAATTGATTCGAAAGGGGAGAAACTATTCAATAATTCAATATTTTCATTGTCAGTACTAAAATTGGTGACTGTGTCTATTGCTATTAGTTTGGATTTTTTTATATTTACACTTAATACCTTTCTTTTCACTGTGTCTCTTAACTTGTATCACTATAATGTGCAGATCATTTGTATTTTAATTTTCCAAAGTTCCCATTTTTGGGAGTGATACCATTTTTTCCTTGATTTGTTTACTCATTTTATTAACATGGGATTAAACATATCTTTTGAAGTGATGAAAAACTCTTTTCTATTAAGGTCTACCTCCTCTGGGATAATTTATTTCGAGTTGCATACGGAGATCATCATTAAAGAAAAAAAAGAAAGAGCAACGAAGAAAGAAAAGTAGAATTACTCTTTTTGTCATGACATTTTGTCGTGCATGAAAGACAAAATCCACATGTGAAGGTCCAATTAAACAGATTTATTGCTAAACAATTGATGCATAAGAATCTTTGCAACTAATGGTTAGCACCTGCTTGATTTCAAGGGGATTTCAAGGGGATAGGTGGAGTTAGTTCACTTGTGGCAACATAGGGATTATAGGCTGATCCCTTCTTTAACTCCAGCCCAGGTTCTGCCACTCCTTCGCCTGCAGACTTATTGTTAGTAGTCAGAGATATAATTTTGTGGGAGTTTGAAATTGGCTTGAGTCATTGAATAGTGTCATTGTTCCACTAATATCGTATTCCTTCAAAGATCCACATGGAGCTTGCCATTCTTCAAGAAATGTGAAAAACATCTGGCATTTTCAGGAAAACCTGGTCAGGTTTTATGAACTCCATAAGAAACTAATACTTCTGTGTTTCTCATAAAGTAAGACCAGGTCTTATTTTTCTTTGAGCCCCCAAAAAACAACTAGGACATCTTTTCGGGGGTGACTTAATTTCCTCCCCCACACACACCCCAACATAGAGCGCCCCATGCATACTTACCTCTCCACAAGGCTGCTTCTATCGGCTGATGGAAACTCCCTGAAGGCAGAGTCACCAGCCGCTTCTATTGGCTGGTAGAAGCTGCTGTGCACAGGGGAGTCGCATGGGGCGCTCTAGGTATGTGTGTGGAGGGGGAGGAAATCTATTGGCTGGTAGAAGTGCCCTCGTGGCAAGCACCTACATGCACTCCCCTCGCCACAAAGCCATTTCTATCGGCTGATGGAAGCTCTCCAAAGGCAGAGTCACCAGCCACTTCTATCGGCTGGTAGAAGTGGCCTCGGGGCGAGTGCCCATGCGCAGTCCTCTCACCATGAATCCATTTCTATCAGCTGATGGAAGGTCCCTGAAGGCAGAGTCACCAGCCGCTTCATGGCGAGGCATTAGTGCCCGTGGAGTGCTCCTGACAGGAGCGCCCAACGTGCACTCCCCTTGCCACGAAGCCATTTCTATTGGCCGATAGCAGCTCCCCAAAGGCAGAGTCACCAGCTGCTTCTATCGGCTGGTAGAAGTGGCCTCAGGGCAAGTGCCCCATGCACACTCCCCTCACTACAAAGCCGCTTCTATCAGCCGATAAAAACAGCTGGTGACTCTGCCTTCGGGGAGCTTCTATTGGCCGATGTTCTATCCATAGTAGATTGGGGTATTCTAGCCTAGGCTACCTGCAGGATGCTCCTAAAGGCAGGTTTTCTCCCTCCCCTTCCCCTTTATTTCTCTTTACCTCATGTAGTTTTTACGAATGATGTGAGAAATGGTGGGAAAATGCATGGATTAAATAGGCCTAAATTTTGGGGGTGGGGCTTAATTTCACCTCATGCCTAGAAATCATGCTGGGCCTTCCTATTGATGGAGGCCGTATTGTTGGAGAAACATGGTATTTTCCTTTTTCTATTCTTTGGACAAAAGTTTGCTATTTTACTCCTTCATTATTACCCCATATTTTTTTATCTTGCCTTGTAAACTGCCTTGAATACTTGAAATTAGTCAACCTGAAAAATCTAACAAACAAATTTCCTTCCTTCCTTCCTTCCTTCCTTCCTTCCTTCCTTCCTTCCTTCCTTCCTTCCTTCCTTCCTTCCTTCCTTCTTATTTCAGATTTCTTATCTCCCCATCTCCCCCAGAGAGTGGCAATAGGCTCTCATGGTGCAATGTTCTTTTGGATTTATTTTAAACACTTAGATTTAATATGTAGTAGCCATGTGAAGTCAATATGAACCAATAAGACTATTTTTTTAAAGTTGGAATTATTTATTTAAAAGTTTTGCATGGCCACCAATCTTAAACAATTAAGGGTGATTCTCAACATCAATAAAATCATTAACTATAAACTATAGTTATCAAACAATAAAACAATGAAACAAAAACATACTACAGAAAGTTCTACCAGTCATATTAGTTTGTAAAAATATATATTTGAACCTGACAAAGATCCTACTGGTAAAAAGAGTAAAGAGTATTCTGAGAATGGCCAAGGTACATATTCTGTAAATAAGCAAGTTTCCAATGGAAATTTTTTTTTTTTTTTAGTGCATCAACAAAACATTGTTAGAAACAATTGCCCATTTTATAGTGTTTTTCCTGTTATTTCTTTGGGAGTGTTTTGTTACCAAACCAATCAACAAACAGGATATCCATTTTTGTCCTAATGGCAGAATAAGCTTTTCCTTTATAGACTTGGATGATACTTGTCCCATGAGTTTAATGAAATAACAATCTTGTCTTTGCATGACAATCCATAGTATCACACTTTTGCATAGTTATATCTCAGTTACGTTATTTCTGGATTATCTCCATTTCTTCCTTAGGGTCATATAGTTCTGGGGGTTGTTGTTATTTTGCTGCTAAATCTGAACCATAAAAATTTAACTAATTTCAGAAGAATTAACAAAGCAAGCTACTTCTTATTACCAAGGGTTATGGGCAGCTAGCAAACCTTGAAGTATTTAGATTAAATCAAAAAGATTTTGATCCCCCATAAATCCCCCCCATAAATTGAATTTGAATGACACCAAGAATCTAAGCAACTGCATAGAAGGAAGTATGAACTTTCATGTTTCAAATGGATTAATTTTACTCAAGTAAGAAATCATGCCTCATTAACTTCAGTCTTTTGGGATATTATCACTTCAGGCACCTCATTCTTCAGATAACTTTTTTCAATAAGCTTACAGTAGCATAAAATATAGGAAGAAGAATAGGCAGTGTGATATCAGTGACCATACTTAAAGGACATTTCTTGCAAATATAAAAATGAAAATTTGGTAACTCATTCATTGGATTTGGCCAAACTCCAGGTCCTAAGGCAGAATGCAGTAATTCACCAGGAGTTGACAAGACTCATTCCCTTCAAATCTATTTCATTCTGGTCTTGATGGTTTCTTCAGAACATTAGAGTGGACTCACTATCCTTTTAGCAGTACCAAGAAGGTTCCATGCCCATTTCCCACTGACTCAGGTGACCCTGAGGATACGGATAAATGCCAAGTGGTCTCAATGATTCTCAAAGAGCTAACAACCAACCTTCAGAGTGCTAATGCCCAGGGGACTGCAAAGAACATAAATCCTTATATTCCCCATCATTCAGCCAGAACTGAAGAAGTTTCTTGGATGAGAAGCAAAACATTTTCAAGGGGAAACACCCTCCCCCCCCCAAAAAAAAAGTCTAGTTGCCTTTTGCCTTGGGACAACTATGACCTGGATGTTTGAAAATCTTCCTGGATGTAGATGCAAGTTTCCAAATGATGCTAAGTGCTAAAATTAACTTCTGTAGAAGATGTTTCATAGTTTAATTACACACTTTTCCCATCATGTTAGGTTGAATGGAAGAGTGATGAGGGTTAGAATGAATTCTGTTATCTTTTTTTCCACTCCTCTGTTTCTCCATTTCTCTGCAATGCTGAAAGAGGACGAATTTTTCTTGAAGATCCTATTTATGACCTTTTAAAAGAAGGGGTTGCATGATATTAAGAAGAAGCTGAGATAGAGAGAATGTGACCTTTAAGGGACTATACTCCAGAGACACAGAGAAAAAAGAGAAACAGGATGAAATGACTTGTGGTTTTCCTGGTATGGCTTTATTTTAAAATGATTGCTTTTATTATCTACTTAAGACTTTAGACACTGTATTAATCCTGTTTGATTTGGATTATTATTTTTATCATTATCATTTTTAAGATGCATGGGTTTTTTTCTTGCCAATTTGCATGTTCAGAAGCCTTTGCAGCATATGTCAGAGAGTAGAATTTTTGTGGGAAATAGAAAATTAGCATCTCTGTAAGAGTATATGAATTAAGTGTATCCAACATTATACATTCAAACTGTGTCAATATGTTATACCCCAGTCAACTTCTTAGGCTAATTTTTTTGGACACCAGATAAATAATTGTTGAGGTAATTCCCCGTTAGGAGAATAAGTGCACACAGGGAGATGTAGTGAGAGTGGTGAAGAATAACACACAACCAGCACATAGATACACTGTATAGTAAGATGTAGGTTTTTACTTCCAGTAAACAGTTAAGCAAAGTCCAACAAGCAGTCCAAGTCATACACGGTTAAATCAGTCATTTTTCAGTCCAGGGATAATCGAAATAACAAAGTCCAGTATCATAAACAGTTCAGTAACAGACTCACATCAAATCCAAGAATAATGATGGTCAGCAACAGTTAATAAGGAAATGCAGGAATGGCAACACTCTCAGCAACAACAGAACAACCCAGGTTTCTGGCTGCATCTTATGGCCATTTGAGGAACCACACCCAGTTACAATTTTAGCATTCCCTGAAAGAGACAGTATTAAAATGTCTATCCTGGTTTATATATTTTCCAACCCAACTGTTAGGTGACTTACATTCCCAACAATAATGAATTCTTATCTTACCACTGAGCCTCTTATAGGATCAGAACTTCAAGGCCTTTCCCCATCTGCTTTCTTACTGATTATTGGACCACAATTCCCATTAGCCCTAACAAATATGATCCATTTGGACTCTAGAAAATGCACTCCCAACCTTGGTACCCTTCAGACATTGGACTTCAATTCTCAGAATTCTCAGCATTGGCTAATCAGGCAAAGGAATGCTGGAAGTTGAAATCTTCACCTTTGGAAAGCACCCAACCTGTAGAAGGCTGAATCGGAAGAACCTCATTGAAAAGAAAACTGTATTTGATTCTCAATTATACTTCGCTGCTTTTTGAGAAATTAAAAATGATGTTTCCTCATTATGAAAGGACAGCCTGCCTCAGCAGGTTATAATCACTTGTGATATTCTTTCTGTCTCTCTCACACACACACATACACACACTTCTCAGCTTGCCAAATTGCAGGTGCCAATCAGACAGAAGGATAGGAGACAGATGAGATTCAGCCAGTTCGCACCACTTTGGGAGAACTTTGGTTGTTAACTTTCTAAGAAGTTTGGTGAATTGGTTGTTGGAAGAAATCATTAGGGCAGAAAACCGGTTCTTAAATTATTTGAATCACACCACTTGTAGGAGGTTGGAACACAAGATGGCTGCTGGGACTTCTGCATGAATAAAAGAGCCAAAGCCCAGGAGTTAAAGTAAATAAGAAAGCTTAAAGATAGGGAGCCCTGATGAGAAAGAGGCACCCAGAGAAAAAGCAGCAAAGATTTAAAAAATGAGGTATTTTTCTCTTCCCTCTTCAGACTGGTCTGAGGGGAAAGATCTTCAAGCAATTTTCCTCACATGGAACCAAGATTGTATTTTATTTTATTTTATATGGTTTGTCAATTGCTTACAAGATAATAGGTATAAGTAAAATCATAGTTATGAATACATGGATACATACAAGAAAAATAAAAGAAACAATAGGACAGGGATGGTAGGCACGTTGGTGCGCTTATGTATGCCTCCTATAGACCTCTTAGGAAAACGGTGAGGTCAATAGTAGAAAGTCTAAGGTTAAAGTTTTTGGGGTTTGGGGAAGAAACCAGAGTCAGAAAGAGTAATCCAGACATTGATCACTCTGTTGAAGTTGTATTTCCTGCAATCAAGTTTGGTGTGATAAACCTTGAGTTTGTATCTATTCTTTGCTCTTGTATTGTTAGGGTTGAAGCTGAAGTATTCATTGACAGTAGGACATTGCAATATATGATTTTATATATTATACTTAGATCGGACTGAAGGCAGTGTAGTTCTAGGTTGTCTTGGTCTAGAATTTCAAGTCTGGTGGCATAAGGTATTCTGCAACAAGTAGAGGAGTGGAGAACTCTTCTTGTGAAATATTTCTGGACTTTCTCAACTGTGTTAATATCAGATACGTAATGTGGGTTCCAGACTGATAAGCTGTATTTGAGTATTGGTCTAGCAAATGTTTTGTATGCTGTCGTTAGTAGTGTAATATTACCAGAGAAAAAGCTATGTAAGATTAGGTTAACAACTCTTCATGCCTTTTTGGCTATGTAGTTACAGTGGGCTCTAGCATTTAAATCATTAGAGATGAGTACCCCAAGATCCTTGACGGAGTTTGGATCATCAACAAGGTCTTGACTATTCAGCCTGCATTTTATTTTCTGATTTTTTTTTTGCCAATATGTAAGACAGAGCATTTGTTTGTAGAGATTTGAAGTTGCCATTTGTTTGACAATTCTGAAACATTGTCGAGGTCTTTTTGAAGGGTAGCAGTATTGTCTGTGGTGTTGAATAGCTTTACATTGTCAGCAAAGAGAATGCAGTTGCTCTTAATATGATCACAGAGGTCATTTATGTAGAGTATGAAGAGAGTTGGTCCTAGAACACTGCCTTGGGGGACACCACTGTTGACAGGTACAGAATTTGATAGGATGCTCCAATTTTGACCATTTGTTGTCTGTTTGACAGGAATGTTTCTTTTCAGTTGTGAAGGTGTCCAGAGATACCATAAGATTTTAGTTTTAGGAGTAGTTTGTCATGTACCACTGAATCAAAGGCTATACAGAAGTCAATGTAGATTGCATCTATTGCTTTGCCCTGATCGAGTTGTGTAGTCCATATGTTTTTGCAGTGTAAGAGTTGCAAATTGCAGGATAGTTTTTTTCTGAAACCAAATTGTTTATTAGACAGTAGGTTGTTTGTCTGTAAATGAGGATAATGGATTGGTTAATAATTGATTCCATGACTTAGAAAATAGAAACTAATAAAAGATAAAAGAGAGATCAAACTGAAGAAAAAGTGTATAATTCTAAAGAGGGTGACAATACAGGGATTAAGACAACAGAAATATAGACACCAGCAATTTATAAATATATTAAAGATATAGGATAGAAAGATATGAGAATATATTGGAGTTGAATATATTTGCAATATAAAATAATAGAGGTAGCTCAGAGTTGAATTATGGAATCCTTGATGATGTCTTGAGAGTTTGAGTTTTCTGGCTGACATTTCACTAACCAACAAGGTATTATCATCAGTATTACTGTGGAATATGCTCCCTGTTTGAAGATACAGTGTTTTGCCCTGCTATTGTTAATGGAGGTTCAAATTCTCTGATTTTTTTTTTAAATGTCTCCTCCCCAACCATTGAAAGGAGATACTAAAACCCAAATAACCACCCAAGATAAAACATCTTTTGGTAGAAGGTGTTCTTGGTTTATCTTAGAAGTCAACCAGATAACAGAGACTTGTATTGGAAATGACAACCTTAATGTACAATAATTTCTTTAATGTTGCTGCTCCTTAAGGCTAGGTCACACTGTCCGACAGATGCAAAACATATGTAAAAAGGACAAAGCAGAGTAGCAAATTTTCCATCTGTTGTTATCCGCTCTCAAAAAGTGCCCCAAATTTGCATAAACAGAGCGGACAAAAACGGAAAGGAACGGACGTGGGGAGGATGTAGTGGGGATGTGAAGCAGATGTTTGTAGGAAGCCTAGCGGATGAAAGTGGATGGAAGCGGATGACACATCCGCAGGGCTTCCAGGGGAGAACAGCGAAGCGGACATGTAGCGGAAGGAATGGATGCGTAGCAGATGCATAGCGGATGACGCGGATGCATCACGGACGGCTATACAATGTCTAGCGGATGCATAGCGGATGCAAAGTATTCACTGCGCATGTGGGGAGGATGAATTGCGTAAGCTCCGCAGATATAAAAGGATGCAGCTCGCAAGCAGGTCACCATTCAGAGGAAAGACCTGCTGCCAGAGACATCTTGAAAGAACACCATGGGGAAGAAGAGGAAGCCTGTGCCTACTCCTGCCAGCCCTGGCAAGAAGGAAAGAACCACCATCCCACCCCCTGGTGCTGACTCTGAAGCTGCTGGTGCTGCCTCTGGTGGTGCGGCTGGTGCTCCTGGTGTTGCTGCTGCTAGTGCTTCTCCTGCTAGTGCTGCTGTTGGTGTTGTTGGTGCTGCTGGTGCTGCTGGTGCTTCCCCTGCTGCTGGTGATGCTTCTCCTGCTGCTGCTGATGTGGTGGACCAGCCCCAAGGCCCTCAAAGACCTGCTGCTGAAGCCCCTGAAGCCCCTGCCAGAGGGAGGAAGAGGCAAGGCAAGGAGAAGGGGGAGAGGAAACAGTTCTCCATTTCTGAGGACCATGAGGAGGAGGTGCTGGAATGGCTGAGGGAGAACGAGTACCTGAGGAGGAAGGGCCACAGGCTCTATCGTGACACCAAGCGGAAGCAGGCAGCATTGAGAGAAAAGGCGGAGAACCTGGGCTACACTTCAGATGTCCTCCTCGGGTGATGGTGGAACATATGCACACCTCGTATGGCAAGCTGCACCTGAAGAGATCCGGGCAGGCCACTGTCAAGCTCACTGACCGGGAGACCTATGTCATGGCCAGGTGCAGCTTCCTGGAGGGTGAGATCCACCACCGAGGAGCAGCCCCTCTGTCAACCCTCTCCCTCAGACAGCCCACAGAGAGCCACTCCTCTTCCAGCCAGGAGACAGCTACCGTGTCCAGGCAAGTGTCTTTGGAGGGCCCCATGACAGCTACACTCCCCATACCAGAGGATGTGGAGGATCCCCGTCTCAGATGGAGGAAGAAGAGGCAGCCACCAGAGACCAACCCACACCCACACCCAGCTCCACCTCCACAGAAAGCAGGCAGAGAGGCAGACGGGAGGGACAGAGCCACACTGTCCTCTTGGAGATCAGGTACACAATCAAAGCCAGCATAGATCTCCTCTCCCAGCTGGTCCACTTTGAGATACCATCCTCCAACCGCAAGCCCTTCATCACGTACGTGAGCCAGACCCTTATGGACATGCCCGAGGCCCAATACCAGGTGATGAAGGAGAGGATCACAACTATTCTGCGCCACCCTCCAGGCCCAGCTGAACCTGCTGCTACCCACTCCAGGTCTGCTCCTCCACCCCAGGCGATGTCACAGCCCTTCCAAAGATTTCAGCAGCCCCTTGCCTACCAAGCCAACCACTACCAGGACTTCCCACAGCAGAGGCAGCCCTTCCCAGTCCACACCCAGGTTCCTCGGACACCACAAATGCCACAGACGCCTCAGCTGACCCAGCTGCAGACCAGACAGCCCCACTACACTCCTCCTTCCTCCACCCCACAGCCAAGCCCTTCCTCAGAACATCTGTCATCAGTCTTGGGCCTCACATCCCAGGTCCTTGAGGAAGTGCCTCTCAACCTCACGGGACTGAGTCAGTTCTGAGAGCTTCCTGCACACACGATCTCCTGTTGTACTCTCGGGGCCAGGCACCCCAATGGCGCCTCAAACAAGCACTCCAGCAACAGCCACCTCCACAGTCCCTGGCCCCTTTACATCTGAGACCATGGGCACACCTCAGAGTGACTGAAAAGAGTGCCAGAGACTGAGTTGTTACCTGTTCACCTTATCTTTGCTTAAAGACACTTTACTTGGATCATTCTGCTTTTTAATAAAGTCATACAGTTTGTTATTAATAAAGGTTATCTTTGCTTCACACACTTGGTTCATTTTTTTTGCTTAATATAGTGTTGGTGAAAACTTTGAAAAAAGGGTGAAGCCTATGCATGCTTGTGGGATGGGTAATGATCGCTGTGGGATGGGTAAGGATAGCTGTGGGATAAGGATAGTTGTGGGATAGATAAACCTCCAGTGAAAGCATAGTGGGACTGTATGGGCCACCCTCCCAGCTGCCACACATATGGCCCTTTATTATCAATAACAATTTAATCATTGATCAACACATTTCAACATAAGCAAAACTCTTTATTAATGCCCTATTAATTGTAAGGCCACTCAACATACATGGCCCAATCTCATCAGTGTGAGGGGACAGGCTGAAGGAAGCATCCGTTAAGCATCTACCATGCTGTCTTGCCACTACACTGCTCCAGCTGGGGAGTTGCACCAGTGTTTCAGGAGGTTGCGCTGCTTCTTCCCTTCACGTGAAGTTCTGTTGGGGCCTTGCATATCCACAGTGTCTATCAGGTTTAGTCCTTGCCTCCCTTCACCAGGCTCCATGTCCCCATTGTCTTGTTGACGGTCCACAAGCCTGTTCTGCAACACTGGGTAGCGGGTGCTCATGAGATTGTGCAGGATGCAGCAAGCTTCCACGATCCTCCTCACGATCTCTGGGCGATGCTGCATGGTGGTGAGAAGTACCTGGAACCTGTTGGCCAGGATGCCAAAGGCGTTCTCCACCACCCCTCTTGCCCTGGACAGCCTGTAGTTGAAGATCCTCTCTTCACGGGTGAGGTATCTTGAAGTGTACAGCTTCATGAGGTAGGTTCAGAGGGAGAAGGCGTCATCACCAACGATGAAGTAGGACACATCTTGTGTGTCATTGGGGAGGGTGTCTGGATCTGGAAAACCCATGATGAGGTTGCGTTCCAGCCCACCCTTGAGGTCACTGGCATTGTATATCTGTGCATCTGAAGCTGACCCATTGCCTGAAGCATCGATGTACATGAACTTGTAATCAGCATCAACCATGGCAAAGAGGATGATGCTGAAGAAGCCCTTGTAGTTGAAATTAGTGGACCCTGAGTTGGCTGGAGCTTTGCAGGCCACGTGCTTCCCATCTATGGCTCCAACGGTGTGGGGGAAGTTCCACCTCTGATATCACTTCTCTGCAACTTTCCTCCAGCCTTCTTCAGTGGTGGGGCACTGGAGGAGCTCCTCCACATATTCTTCGATGATGGCCTGCACCACTTCTCTGACCACAATGCTGATGGTGTTGTGTGGCACCCTTCAGGCATACTGCATGTTTCTGTACATGGTTCCAGAGGCCAGGTGGCGCAGAATCAGTGCCACCTTCAGTCCCGGGTCCAGGCTGGGACGGAAGTTGGTGTTTGCCTTGGTCAACCTAGGTCTCAGATGCTCCACAACTTCATCAAACATGGCTGGTGGCATCCTCATGAAATGCTGGAATGCACGAGTGTCTTCCTTCCTCAGCTCCACCATCAGCTTGTCATAGAGTCCAAACTCCGCTCTTCTCCCGATCCATCATCGGACCCACACAGTTCTTGGACATCTCCTTCTCTTTGCGTAGAAAAGGTGAAATAGTCTGAAGAGGGCTTGGTTCTGGTGTTGAATGATGGCAGCTACCAAAAGGAGTGTTCCATGATCCATGGTGGAGATCAATGGATGATGTGGAAGAGCAAGACCATGGCTGAAGAGGTCTGCACACCACGGCTGCTGGACTGATAGTGAGATCCTGGTGGTTTCCTTCCCCTTTTTATGGGAAATGTCGGTTTTCCGCTAAGTGTCCTTCTACATACTCTAGACATCCTCCAGATATCCTAAATATCTTAGATACGTCCCCTATATGAATGTTTTTTCCGTTTTAATGCTTTATATATGAGATGCATCCGCTTACATCCTTTCTATGTCTGTGCTACTAATGCTGTGTGGACATTCCGCATACCTTTCACTTCCTCCCTCTTTCCACTTTCCACTGCAGTGGATGTGAGTTGTGCAGATGGCCAGAGGATGCCAAGAGGATACATTGGATGTGTAACGGATGACAATGGATGTAGAATGTTTGTTGCCCATATGTGTCGCGGATGTAGATCGTACACGGCGGAAAGTTCATCCACTCAAAAAGTTTTGTGCAGCTGAAAACTTTTTGAGTGGATGAAATAGCAGTAGACGGATGTTTTACGGATAGGGCATATGAAACATGTACGCAGTGAGTACACAATGGATGCATCGCGTTTTCAAACAGATGGCAAGCTTTTTTGTCTGTTTTACATCCTCTTTGCATCTGTTGGTGCAGTGTGACATGGGCTTTAGGGTTAGGATTAGATCCTTTAAATCAGACCAAT
This sequence comes from Laticauda colubrina, assembly GCA_015471245.1. NCBI lineage: Eukaryota > Metazoa > Chordata > Lepidosauria > Squamata > Elapidae > Laticauda > Laticauda colubrina. Next base: position 11,723,194 of record BLBF01000040.1, on the reverse strand, counting down.
CAATCCATTTGGCTCATCTGAAAACACAAATGTTTTCAAATGTGTTGGAAATGACAACCTTAATGTTTGATGGCTTCATTGCATGCTGCTCCTCTTTAAGATTAGGGTTAGGTCCTTTAAATCAGATTAATCAATCCATTTGGCTCATTTGGAAACACAAAAATGTTGGCTACAAATCTTGGCTTGCAAGGTAGGCGAATCAATGAAGGCAGCAACGAAACCCAGTCAATGCCCCATAAAAGGATGTTTTTTGTTTGTCATATGTTGTCACATGTTAAATCTTAATACCAACTCTGTAAGGGCATTATCAATCTCAATTAAGCCTTGCTAAGTGCTTTAGCTGAAAGACAGGCTTCATAAATATTATAGCACTGTAATTGTCTGGTGCAGCAGACTGTTGAGAGAAATAAGAACTTCCTTATTGTATGTGATGTTTGGGAGAAAATGCCAGCCAATTCAAATGGTACAGAACTATAATTCTGCAGTATCCCCTTGATCTCTCCATTCAACCACTTCTTTCATTGCTTATAGGATAGCATTTCCTTTGCTTAGCTATATTATAATAAAAGTTTGATCTATCCTCAAATAAAGTTCTTCTTTCTCCTCCTCCCTCTCCTCTTCCTCCTCCTCCTCCTCTTTTTCTATACAAATAACTTAACAAACTTATTTCCAGTCTATGTCCTGAAAAGTTGGGGTTCACTTTACCCCAAAGCCTATCATGTTCAGAAAACAGATTTAAAGGGAATGTCGGCCAACCATCTATTCCAGTGCAGGTTAAACTAGCAAGGTGGATTTTCTGAGCAAGCTTAGTAATTAGAACCATTTTTGTCAACTTGACTCTATTGTCTGATATTTTATTTGGAACTTTTACAGTCTTTCTCCCAAGGAGAAGCCACCTCTTTATTTCATGGCTACAGTCATTATTCATAGGAAGTATTGCATCAGAAACTGTTATTCTTTTAACTTCTTCTCTACCTATTTGTTTTGGATTGGCATTGCCTGCTCACTTAATCTTAACAGAATTTTTCAAAAATTCTGAGTAGCAGGCTGGTTTGGGTATTTTTCCATATTTAGGAAGAGATTATTCAAAGCTTTCTCATTTCAGGTATTGAAGTAGTATTATCAGCATATAAGAAAATATGCTTTATCTTTCTTCTAACAATTCTAATTTTATTTATAAATCCTATACCTTTTCATCCAGTTTTTATCATTATATGATGCATCAAACTTTTAAAAATGAAGTAATAGTTTACAACCTTGGGGCACAACTTTTGAATGCTTACATTGCTCTATACTCCAGTCTAACTGGAAATATCATACAGTTTCTTCCTTAGGCAGATGAGAAACATACACATATTTTAAAAAGTCTATGCTACATGATCTGAACTATTGATCAGCTGTTATTATTGTCACTCAAATAAACATAATAAATAAAATACAATAAAAATAAAAACAGATGTCTGTTTTAAGATGCCTCGCATTTGTCATTAGAATAGAATAGAAAAGAACAGAACAGAACAGAACAGAACAGAACAGAACAGAACAGAATAGAATAGAATAGAATAGAATAGAATAGAATAGAATAGAATAG
>BLBF01000040.1:11682736-11721593 GCA_015471245.1 Laticauda colubrina | reverse complement strand
AGAATAGAATAGAATAGAATAGAATAGAATAGAATAGAATAGAATAGAATAGAATAGAATTCTTTATTGGCCAAGTGTGGTTGGACACACAAGGAATTTGTCTTGGTGCAACACTCTGAGTGCACATAAAAGAAAAGATACATTTGTCAAGAGTCAAGAATCATAAGATACAACACTTAATGATAGTTATAAGGTACAATAATCAATCAACTCATACTAGGAAACAGTCAGTATAAATCGTAAGGATACAAACAACAAAGTTACAGTCATACAGTCACAAGTGGGAAGGGATGGTGATAAGGAGTGATGAGAAGATTAATAGTAATAGCAATGCAGAATTTGTAAATAGTTGGACAATATTGAGGGAATTATTTGTTTAGCAGAGTTATGGCATTCAGGAAAAAAATGTTTTTGTGTCTAGTTGTTCTGGTGTGCAGTGCTCTGTAGCATCATCTTGAGGGAAGGAGTTGAAACAGTTTATGTCCAGGAAGTGAGGGGTCTGTAAATATTTTCACAGCCCTCTTTTTGACTTGTGCAGTATCCAGGTTCTCAATTGAAGACAGATTGGTAGGAATTGTTGTTTTTTTCTGCAGTCCTAATTACTCTCTGAAGTCTGTGTCCATCTTATTGGGTTGCAGAACCAAACTAGACAGTTATAGAGGTGCAGATGATAGAGTCAATAATTCCTCTGTAGAATTGTATCAGCAGCTCCTTGGGCAGTTTGAGCTTTCTGAGTTGGTGCAGAAACTGGAAAATCTTTGTTGTGCTTTTTGGATGATGTTTTTGATGTTAGGTGTCCATTTTAGGTCTGGTGATATAGTAGAATCTAGAAATTTGAAGGTCTCTACTGTTAACACTGTGTTGTTTGGCATTGTAAGAGGTGGTAGTATGGGAGGGTTTATTCTAAAGTCTACCACCATTTCTATGGATTTGAGTGTGTTCAGTTCCAGATTGTTCCGTTTACACCATGAGGCAAATTGTACAACCTCCTGTCTGTATGCAGATTCATCATTGTCTTGAATGAGACCAATCACTGTTGTATCATCAGCAAACTTCAGTATTTTAACAGATGGACTGTTTGAGATGCAGTATATTGGGAGAAGAGAAGTGGAGAAAGCACACACACATTGAGGAGGGGGACTGTGCTAATTGTACAGAATCAGATGTGATTCTGCCTAGCTTTACCTGCTGCTTCCATATGTTCTTGTTCAGAATAGGATTACTTGTGATAGCCAACTCACCATGGCCAACTCACAGTTCAATGGATAATAATAAAATAAAGAAAGTCAATTCAGAAATACAAGAGTTACAATAATTTTGATGAAAATGTGGTCACTAATAATAAAAGTAACTGAATTAAATAAGTAATACAGCATTGAATTGTCCCACGGTGAGTTGCCCTGTGCCAAGTTGGCTGCAGAGAATTGTTCCATGGTGAGTTGACCATGACAACTTGGTCAGGCCAGTTGGCCAGGGCAAGTTGGCCATGGTGAATTAGCCAAGGAGACATATCCTAGACCAGATCTTGCCTGGATCTTTGCCTCGTGAGCTTATAGAGATAAATATGTTAGCTTGCAGAATAAGTGTTATTCTTTAGTACTTTGAACATTTCTTACCAATTCATTTTTATTTTTGGGGAAATTTTCTTTTCAAGTCTCCTGTCAACACTGTTTTTCAATGGTTGCTTACAATACCATTTCCAGCTACATTATCTTATCATGGCAGTTCATTAACTTCTGCACTTGCTGTTGGCAATATTTTAGGGTATATTTAACAGCACATTCCAACTAGTTCCATGATGCAACTTTGTATGTATTATTGATTTGGGATTTTTTTTTCTTTTTTTTTTTTGTATAATTCTTTCAAATATTTGCACATCTCTTCTTTTGATCTCCTTTTTCCAATAGACCTTTACTTTATTTGTTTCTTCTTCTGCCTCACTTCACATAAAAAGGTTCCTTTGATTTCTGTAATTTTTATAAATAAATATTTGCAATGCATATTTAGATGTATCTCCTTTTCCTACTCTTGAACTCAAAATTTTGCTGACCTTTTTTTCCTCTCAGTTCCCTTTTTTCTTGGTTCTGCTGTTCTTCAAATAATTTCTCAGTATTATTAGGAAGAAATTTCAGATTTCTTATGCTTTTTGCATTTGGGATGTTTTTTTTTTTTTACTTTGCTTAATTTTTAATGATGTCATGAATTATAATTCAGACTTCTTCACAAAATTATTGATCATATCTAATGAAATAAATGTGTTTTACTTTCACCACATAATCATATGGAGTATGTCTAAGATCAGAGGTGGTATTCAGCCAGTTCGGACCAGTTCTGGCATACCAGCAGTGGAAATTTTGACTAGTTTGGAGAACCAGCAATTACCACCTCTGGTTAGCCCCACCCACCTGCACACGCCGTTACTTCTCCTATATTCCCTTGTTTTTTAGTTTAGTTGATTCATGGGGCAGAGCAGATTGCTGCACCTTAGCTGAGCTAAAAAACAGCTCATCTTACTAGCATTGACAGAAGTCGGTCTCTGAACCCTCCGTCTGCGCACAAAGCACTCGCGCATAGAACCACACAGAGAACTGTTAGGAAACAATTTGGAAACCCTCTGCTGTCTAAGATCATATTTTGTTGATATGTCAACATACAGTTTTATTTTTTCCTTCAGTATAGTAATTATGAGATATAATTTTGTAAGGCATTCATAATCTGATCGGCAGTTATCACCCAACATTATTTTTGTTGACTAAATAAAGTTTCTCCATCTTTACTTGCAAATTGTATGGTCAAGCTGAGTTTGGAACCATCGATTTAATGAAGGATGTGTAGTCGTATGTACTACAGATTATTCATCTGTATTTCTCTTTTGGTATTTTCTATAGATTTCTCAGCATACCTCTATTTGTCTGTCTCCTAACTTATTTTGTACAGTAAGACAAAATATTCAGGATGCTATTTTATTTATTATTTTAGCATTCCAGTTTTTTATGACAAGCATGATATATCTGACTTCTATTTTGTATTTATCTGTGGTTAGATGATAAACATATATCACTCCAATAATGATTGGGATTAGGGAACTGAGATCCTTTATCATTCTTTTGGGTTGTATCTGATCACAGACTTTTATTAAAAATGATTGTTTCTCCATTTCTTTTATGATTTTCTTTTCTGCAAAAGAGGATTGGTTGTCCCTTAAATATGTACTAAACAATTCCAGTCTATTTCAATTTGCTGGTTCCTAGAATGTCAACATTCAGATTTGACATTTTGGTCCTACCAATATTAAGTTTGCCTTGATTCATAGTTCTGACATTCCGCCTATCAATGGCATACATATATTTGCAGCATTCAACTTTCCTTTGTCTCTGGCTATATCAACCACTGGACATTCTTTTGGCTTCATTCGTAGGCTTTTCTAATTTCTTTAAGGTATCAGTTAGTTTGTGATGGATTTGCTGAGCAGTCAGAGTTTGGCAGCTTCAGTGTGATATTTCAGTTTACTGAAAGGTTGGATGAACCATGGATTATCGTTTGGTCAATGCCTGTTTCTGCAACCATTCCAGATCAAGCTTGTGAAAAGCTCAGCACAATGCTTTGTTGTGCAAATTTGTTTTTCATCTTCTGCTCCAAAGCGAAAGCACAGATGATGTGGGTAGGAGGACAAGAGACCCATCTACAGGTAGTCCTCAACTTATGACCACTTATGAGCTCAAAATTTCTGTTGTCAAGTGAGACATGTTTTAAGTGAGTTTGGCCCCATTTTATGACCTTTCTTGCAACAGTTGGTAAGTGAATCACTACAGTTGATTAATTAGTATCTCAGGCTGTTCAGTGAATTTGCCTTTCCCTTTGACACTGTTTGTCGGAAAGGTTGTAAAAGTGAATCACATGATCTTGGGACAGAGCAATGGTCATAAATGTTAACAAGTTGCCAAGCACCTGAATTTGATCATGGGGATGCTGCAAAAGTTGTAACTGTGAAAAGCGGTCATAAGTCACTTTTTTCAGTGCTGTTGTAACTGTCACTAAATGAACTGTTGTAAGTTGAAGACTCCCTGTATTTTCTTCAGAGGAGGCAAGTTCGCAAAATAAATTGCATGGTGGTGAGGCATATTTGTAAAAATCAAAAACAAGCAAGCAAACAAATTATAGGGCAGGCAACTAAGATGCTGGGAAGAATTGGAAGAGAATTCTCAGAGTTGTTCTCTGGTTTAAATTTCCTGATTTATGAGGAAAACAGAACAGTTAATATGCATCTGTACATGACTAATTAAAGTGACAGCCCTGTCAGATCAATTGTTTTTAGACAAAAGACTGAAGCCTTAACAATTAACATAAATGATACTGTCCCAAAGGTGCTTTTTTCAAGGGGCAACTGGACTTTCTGTTTTTTCTTTAAAGACGTTTCACTTCTCACCCAAGAAGCTTGTTCAGCTCTGACTGGATGGTGGGGAATTGAAGGATTTATACTCCTTGCAGACAGTTGGTCATTTGCATTCTTTTAGTGGGTTAATGTCATCTGATGTTTTATCTGTGTCATCAGAGTCATCTGAGTGGTGCAGAGCCTTCTTGGAACTGTTAAAAGGACTGTGTTGTAGATTAGAGATAGATGATGTTGTATCCCTCCCCCTCTGTTGAGAAAAGGCTGTTCCATTTTGACATAAATGACCTCTTTTACCTCTCTTTCAAAGCAGTGGTCCTCTCTGTCCAAAATATGGACTTTGTTGTCTTCAAAAGAGTGGCTTGTATCTTTTAAATGCAGATGGATTGCTGAATCTAGACCTGATGTGTTTGTTCTCCTATGTTGTGCTATACATTTATGAAGTTTTTCATTTGTTTCTTTCCCCAGTGTACAGATCTGTGCATGGCTCACTGCAATGCACTGCATATACCACGTTGCTCAATTTCTGTCTGGGTGCTTTATCTTTGGAGTGGAAAAGTCTGAGACTTGCTAAAATAATTTCATTCCCTTCACTCACTAAACCTTTCTGTTGCATGCCACAGTTATCATTTTTAGATGTAAAATCTCTCTTAGCCTAGGCTGCATAAATTCACTATAATGTGACACACATTAACTATAGGATAAGCTCATGTTCATTAAATAAAGTTAGATATGTATTGATTAATTTATGACAATCAAAACTAGTTCCCATGAGAAGGGAATTAAGAGTATACTCTGCTCATATCTCCTGTGATGTTTCTTTGCTTTTCAAGTACATCATTATGTAGCAAATATGTACCAAAACTTTATTGCGGTTTGCACGGGCAGTTATGTGTGTTCCTTGATTAGCGCACATAACATCTCTATTCTTTAAGCTACTTTGGTTACCAGTATGGTTCTGGGTACAATTTAATATGCTAATAATGACCTATAAAGACTTATATACAGGGGTGGGATTCCACTAGTAAAACAACTAGTTTGGTGATTGCACACTTTGCGTGCACACTCTGCATTTTTGAAACCTCTAATACTTACCTTCTACTGCAGTCCCTATGAATAAAACAGGCGGATTGGGGATTAGATTGGACATGACTCTACAGGTTTTTTTGAAGGCTCGGAAGATATGTTTTCACCATCGTTCTTGGGGAAATAGGCCATCTACAAGCTCTTCAATGTTTGTATTGGAAGTTATGGATTGTGTCTTTCACACTGATTATATTCATTGGTTTTTAACTTGGTTTTAAGCATGGTTATATACTCCTTTTTGGCTGTTTTTATTTGCATATTGTTCTTTGGTCATTGTCACAATATTTGAAATCAGTGACTATCTAAAGGCCCGGTCCCATTGCACTTACAGATGCAAAGAGGATGTAAAGCATTAAAAAAAGCTTGCCATCCATTGGAAAACGCTGTGCATCCGTTGTGTACTCACTGCATACGTGTTTCATACGCTCTATCCATTGAGCATTTGTCCACTGCGATATCATCCATGCAAGAAGTTTTGAGCTGCACAAAACTTTGTGAACGGATGAATTTTCCGCCGTGTACGATGTACATCCACGACATATATGGGCAACAAATGTTCTATGTCCATTATCATCTGTTAAACATCTGCTGTATCCTCTCTGCATCCTCTGGCCATCGCCTCAACTCACATCCACTGCAGCTGAAAACGGAAAGAGGGAGGAAACAAAAGGTACACTGAACGTCTACACAGCGTTAGTAGCATGGAAATAGAAAGGATGTAAGCGTATGCATCTTGTATATAAAGTATTCAAAACGGACAAAATGTTTGTATCTGGGATGTATCTCATATATTTAGGATGTCTGCAGTATGTCTAGAGTGTGTAGAAGGCCCCATAGTGGACAACCAATATTTTCTATAAAAAGGAGGAGAAAATCATCTGGATCGCTGGGATGGTGGACCATACAGTCCCACTATGGTTGCACTGGAGGTTTATCTATCCCACAACTATCCTTATCTATTCCACAAGCATGCAAAGGCTTAACCATTTTTTCAAAGTTTTCACCAACACTTTATTAAGTAAACAAAATGAACCAGGTAAACTAAGTGTCTTAAGGCCCTGTCACACTGCCCAACGGATGCAAAACATCTGTAAAAAGGACACAGCGGACAAGAATCCATCCATTGTTATCCACTCTAAAAAGGGGCAAAAATTTGCATAAGCAGAACAGATAACATGGAAAGGAACGGACGGGGGGAGGACGCAGGCCGGATGGAAAGTGGATGCAGAGCGGAAGCCTAGCGGATGGAAGCAGATGGAAGCGGATGCAGAGCGGATGCACAGCGGATGCGTAGAGGATGCGTAGAGGATGCAGAGTGGATGCATAGCGGATGATGCAGATGCGATTTGCATCCGCTTTCATCCTTTCTCCATCCGTGCTACTAACGCTGCACATCCGTTCCGCTTCCTCCCTGCGTCTGTTTGCCGCTGGAACGGATTTGAGTTGCACAGATGCGCAGCAGATGCCTAGCGGATATAGCAGATGCGTAATGGATGCAGAACGGATGTCCCCCGTATGCCTAGAGGATGCAGAATGGATGCAATGGATACATTTTCTGCTCAAAAGTTTTGAGCAGCTCAAAACCTTCTGAGTGGATGAAATGTCAGTAGACGGATGCTGCACGGATAGAGAGGAAGCTAAACGGAGGCAGTGAGTACAGAATGGAAGCATCGCGTTAACCAACAGATGGCAAGTGTTTTTCTCCATTTTACATCCTCTTTCCATCCGTTGGTGCAGTGTGACAGGGGCTTTAATAACCTTTATTAACTTTCTTAGGTAAACTTTATGACTTTATTAAATAAGCAAAATGAACCAAGTAAAGTGTCTTAAGCAAAGATAAACTGAACAAGTAAACAACTCAGTCTCTGACACTATTCTCAGTCACTCTGAGTCATGTCCATGGTCTCAGCTGTTAAGCGGGCAGGGACTGTGAAGGTGGCTGTGGCTTGAGTGCTGGTCTGAGGCACCATTGGGGTGCTTGGCCCCGAGGGTACAACAGGTGGTGGTGTGTTCAGGAAGCTATCCAAGAGCTGACTCAGTCCCGTGAGGTTGAGAGGCCCTTCATCGAGGACTTGAGATGTCAGGCCCAATACTGATGACAGATTGTCTGTTGATGGGCTTGACTGTGGGGTGAAGGAAGCAGGAGTTTAGTGGGGCTGTCTGGTCTGCAGCTGGGTGAGGAGTGGCATCTGTGGCATCTGATGAACCGAGGCCTGGACTGGGAAGTTCTGCTTCTGCTGTGGGAAGTCCTGGTAGTCATAGCATTGGTAGATAAGGGGCTGTTGAAAGCCGTGGAAGAGCTGTGACATCGCCTTGGGTGGAGGAGCATACCTGTACTGGGTAGGAGCAGCTTCAGCTGGGCCTTGAGGGTTGTGCAGAAGTGCTGTGATCTTCTGCTTCATCACCTGGTACTGGGCCTTGGGCAGGTCCCTCAGGGTCTGGCTCACGTAGGTGATGAAGGGCTTCCAGTCCGAGGATGGTATGTTGCAGTGGACCAGCTGAGAGAGAAGTTTTGTGCTGGTCTTCATTGTGTCCCTGATCTCCAATAGCACACTGTGGTCCTGGCCCTCCACTCTGCTTCTCTGCCTACATCCTCTGGAGCTGGGGGTGAGGGTGGGGGTGGGGTGGGGGTGGGTTGGCCTCTGGTGGCAGCTGCTTCTTCCTCCATTTGTGACAGCAGGGCATCATCCTCCATGGGATCCTCCAAGTCCGCTGGCATGGGCAGTGCAGCTGTTGGGGGGGGGTCTCTGCTGTAGGGTCCTCTGAAGACACCTGCCTGGACAGGGTAGCTGGCTCCTGGCTGGAAGAGGACTGGCTGTCTGTGGGCTGTCTGAGGGAGAGGGGTCTCAGAGGGGCTACTCCTCGGTGGTGGATCTCACCCTCCAGGAAACTGCACTTGGCCATGATGTACATCTCCCGGTCAGTGAGCTTGACAGTGGCCTGCCTGAAATTCTTGAGGTGTAGCTTGCCATACCAGGTGTGCATGTGCTTCCACCATCCAAGGTGTACTTCTACAGTGTAACCCAGGCTCTCTTCTATGTCTCTCCAAGCTGCCTGCTACTTCTTGGTGTCCCGATACAGTCTGTGTCCCTTTCTCCAGAGGTACTCGTTCTCCCTCAACCATTCCAGCACTTCATCCTCATGCTCCTCGGAAACGGTGTACTGTTTCCTCTCTCCCTTCTCCTTCTCTTGCCTCTTCCTTCCTCTGGCAGGAACTTAAGCAGGAACTTCAGGGGCTTGAGCAGCAGGGCCTTCAGCAGCAGGGCTTTGAGGGCCTTGAGGCTGGTCCACCACAGCAGCAGCAGCACCAGCAGCTTTAGAGTCAGTGCCAGGGGGTGGGATGCTGGTTCTGGCCTTCTTCACCTTGCCAGGGCTTGAATGAGTAGGCACGGGCTTCCTCTTCTTGCCTGCCTGATGAACCATGGTATTCCTGCAAGAAGTATGTGACAGCATGTCTTTCCCCTTTATGTTGACTGTGTGCATGCTGCATCCTTTTATATCCGTGAAGCTGACACAATTCATACTCCCCGCATGCGCAGTGAATGCTTTGCATCTGATATACATCCACACGGCATTCCCTTTGTTTCCTATCGGTGTCCATGATGCATCTGCTTCATCTGCTATATATCCGCCCCTTCCACTATGCGTCCACTTCGAAATTCTCCCCCGGAACATCTTTGGAGGTATCATCTGCTTCCATTCACTAGGCTTCCGATGAACATCCGTTTAACATCCCAGCTACATACTACCCACGTCCATACTTTTCCATTATTTTCCATTCTGTTTATGCAATTTTTTGCCACTTTTTGGAGTGGATGACAACAGATGGAGCCACGCCCAAAATTTTGCTCGTCTGCTGTGTCCTTTATGCATACATTTTGCGTTCGTCGGCCAATGGGACTGGGCCTTAAAAGCAAACATCACACATTGTCATTGCTCACTTAAGTTTAATGCTATTTCCAATAATAGTTTACATCCTGCAATTCATACCAGCCAAGGTGGTAGGAATTTTCAACACAGATATTAGTTCATCTGAAAAAGTCAGGAATACAGATAATAACTTAGAAAAGCCAGATCTGTTTGCAGGACAGCTTGGCAGGCCACTTTTCTACTTCAGAAGCATTTTCCATCTGCATATGAGTAATACAAGCTAAAACAATCTTCTGCTACAGTAAATTAAATTGATTTTGACTTCCAACTTGCTAAGGAATATTGAGAAGCTCAACATCCAGTTGATAAAGCCCATGTCACACTGCACCAATGGATAGAAAGAGGATGTAAAATGGAGAGAAACACTTGCCATCCGTTGGTTAACACGATGCATCCGTTCTGTACTCACTGCATCTGTTTTTCTTCCTCTCTATCCATCCAGCATCCGTCGACTGAGATTTCATCCGTTCTGCATCCGCTAGGCATACGGGGAACATCCGTTCTGCATCCGTTGGCATCCGTTACGTGTCCGCTACGTCTGCTAGGCATCTGCTGCGCATCCGCGCAACTGAAATACGCTCCAGCAGAAAGCGGACAAAGGGAGGAAGCGAAACGGACGCGGAACGGACACAAAGTGTTAGTAGCACGGATGGAGAAAGGATGAAAGCAGATGCAGCTCACAAACAAAGCATTTAAAATGGAATAAACGTTCGCAGAGGGGACCTATCTCGGATATTAAGGATGTCTAGAGGATGCCTAGAGGATGCAAAAGGACACCTAGTGGAAAACCTATATTGCCGATAAAAAAGGGGAGCAACTCACCTGGATTTCACTATCAGTCCAGCAGCCCTGCTGTGCAGACCTTTGCAGCCTTCATCTGGTTCTTGCTCTTTCACAGTATTCATTGATGTCCACCATGGATCGTAAAATACTCCTTTTGGTAGCCACCATCATTCTGCAACAGTGTGAAGCCATCTACAGGCTCTTTCAACTCTACTACAAGAAGAAAAGGAGGCGGCCAAGAAGTGTCTGGGTCCAAAGATGGATCACGAGAAGAACAGAGTATGGACTGTATAACAAGCTGATGGTGGAGCTGAGGAACGAAGACATTCGTGCATTCCAGAACTTCATGAGGATGCCTCCAGCCATGTTTGACAAAGTTGTGGAGCGGCTGAGACCCAGGTTGACCAAGGCAAACACCAACATCTGGCCCAGCCTAGACCCTGAGCTCAAGGTGGCACTGACTCCGCGCCACCTGGCCTCAGGGACCACCTACAGGAGCATGCAGTACAGTTGGAGGGTGCCACACAAAACCATCAGCATTGTGGTCAGAGAAGTGGTGCAGGCCATCATTGAAGAATACCTGGAGGAGCTCCTCCAGTGCCCCTCCACTGAAGAAGGATGGAAGAAAGTTGCAGAGCAGTGGTATCAGAAGTGGAACTTCCCCCACACCGTTGGAGCCATAGATGGCAAGCACGTGGCCTGTAAAGCTCCAGCCAAGTTGGGGTCCACTTATTTCAACTCCAAGGGCTTCTTCAGCATCATCCTCTTTGCCATGGTCGATGCTGACTACAAGTTCATGTACATCAATGCTTCAGGCAACGGGTCAGCTTCAGATGCCCAGATATACAATGCCAGTGACCTCAAGGAGGGGATGGAAAGCAACCTTATCATGGGCTTCCCAGATCCAGACCCCCTGCCCAATGACACGCAAGATGTGCCCTACTTCATCATGGGGGAGGACGCCTTCTCCCTCAGAACCTACCTCATGAAGCTCTACACCTCCAGATGCCTCACCCGTGAAGAGAGGATCTTCAACTACAGGCTGTCCAGGGCAAGGCGGGTGGTGGAGAACGCCTTTGGCATCTGGGCCAACAGGTTCCAGGTACTTCTCACCACCATGCAGCATCACCCACAGACCGTGAGGAGGATCGTGGAAGCTTGCTGCATCCTGCACAATCTCATGCGCACCTGCTACCCAGTCTTGCAGAACAGGCTCGTGGACCTCCAACAAGGCAATTGGACATGGAGCTTGGTGAATGGAGGCAAGGGCAAAATCTGATAGACACTGAGGATGTGCAAGGCCCCAACAGAGCTTCACATGAAGGGAAGAAGCAGTGCAACCTCCTGAAAAACTGGTGGAACTCCCCAGCTGGAGCACTGGAGTGGCAAGACAGGATGATAGATGATTAATGAATGCTTCCTTCAGCCTGTCTCATCACACTGATGAGATTGTGCCATATATGTTGAGTGTCCCTACAATGAACAGGGCATTTAATAAAGAGTTGTGTTTATGTTGAAATGTGTTGATGAAGGATGAAATTGTTATTGAGAATAAAGGGCCATAGGTGTGGCACCTAGGAGGGTGGACCATACAGTCCCACTATGCTTGCACTGGAGGTTTATCTATCCCACAGCTATTTCCCATCCCAAAGGTATCCTTGCCCATCCCACAGCTATTACCCATTCCAAAGGTATCCCTGCCCATCCCACTGCTATCTTAACCCATCCCAAAGATATCCCTGCCCATCCCACTGCTATCCTTACCCATCCCAAAGATATCCCTGCCGATCCCACTGCTATCTTAACCCATCCCACAAGAATGCAAAGGCTTAAACCATTTCTAAAAGTTTCCACCAAGACTTTATTGAAAAAAATAAATGAAGCAAATCTGTGAAGCAAAGATAATCTTTATTAATAAGCTGTAAAAGAAACATGACCCAAGTCAAGTGTCCAAATGAAGTCAACAGGTAGCCACCCAGTCTCTGGCACTCTTCTTGGTCACTCGGAGGTGTGCCCAGTCTCAGGGGTGAAGGGTCCAGGTGCTCTGGAGGTGGCTGCTGCTGCAGTGCTGGTCTGAAGCGCTACTGGGGTGCCTGGCCCTGAGAGGACAACAGGGGATGGTGTGTTGAGGAAGCTCTCAGACAGCTGGCTCAGCCCCATGATGTTGAGAGCCCCTTCCTCCATGACAAGGGGTGTCAGCCCAAGTACCAATGACAGTTGTACTGAGGCCGGGCTTGGCTGTGGGGTGGAGGAAGGAGCAGTGTAGTGGGGCTGTCTGGTCTGCAGCTGGGTGATGACTGGTGTTGGTGGCATCTGTGGCGTGGGTGGCATCTGTGGCATGGGTTGCATCGGTGGCATCGGTGGCACCAGTGGCGTCCGATGACTCTGTGCCTGGACTGGGAAGGGCTGCTAACTGTGCTGCTGGAGCTCCTGGTAACCGTAGCCTTGGTAGGTGAGGACCTGTGGAAAGCCTTGGAAGGGGAGTGACATCACCTGGGGTGGAGGAGCAGGCCTGGACTGGGTGGGAGCAGGTTCATCTCGGTCTGGAGGGTTGTGAAGCAGATTGGTGATCCTGTCCTTCACCACCTGGTACTTGGGTTCCACCATGTCCGTGAGGGTCTGGTTCACATAGGTGAGGATGGGCTTGCGGTTGGAGGATGAAGAGTTGGTGTGTATCAGCTGAGAGAGGAGATCTACGCTGCTCCTGATGGTATCTCTTATCTCTAGCAGGACAGTGTGGCTCTGTCCCTCCAGTTTGCCTCTCTGCCTTTCTGTGGAGGTGGAGCTGGGGGTGGATGCGGGTTGGACTGTGGTGGAAGTGCTGTCTCATTTCTCCCACTGCGTCAGGAGGTCCTCCACACGCTTCGCCACAGGTTGTACAGCTGTGGGGGGTCTCCGTCGTGGCACGCTCCACAGATACCTGCCTGGAGACAAGAGCTGACTCTCTGCCGGAAGAGGACTGGCTCTCAGCAGGCTGCCTGAGAGAGAGGGTTGTGAGAGGGGCTGCTCCTTGGTGGCGGATCTCACCCTCCAGGAAGCTGCACTTGGCCATCACATAGGTTTCTCTGTCCGTCAGCTTGACCGCAGCCTGGCCAGATTTCTTGAGGTGCAGCTTCCCGTACCAGGTGTGCATGTGCTTCCACCAGCCGAGGAGCATGTCCAAAGTGTAGCCCAGGCTCTCCACCTTCTCTCTCCAAGCAGCCTGCTTCCTTTTGGTGTCTCTATAGAGCCTGTGTCCCTTCCACCATAGAAGCTCATTCTCTCTCAGCCACTCCAGCACCTCATCCTCATCTTTCTCTTCTATGCTGTATTGCCTCCTCTCCCATTCTCACATCTGCCTCTTCCTCCCTTTGGTAGGACCACATGGGCCCTCATTAGAGGGGCTTCCAGGTTGTAGGGGCTGCTTCTCCACACCAGCAACAGCAGCAGCAGCAGCAACAGCAGCAGCAAAAGCAGGACCAGCAGCACCAGCCGCACCAGCATCACCAGCAGCACCAACAGGACCAGCAGGACCAGGATCATCAGCAGCAGAGTAAGCACCAGCAGTGCCAGCAGGACCAGCAGGACCAGGAGCACGAGCAGGACCAGGAGCACCAGCAAGACCAGGAGCATGAGCAGGACCAGGAGCACCAGCAGGACCAGCAGGACCAGGAGGATGAGCAGGACCAGGAGCACCAGCAGGACCAGGAGCACCAGCAGGACCAGCAGGACCAGGAGGACGAGCAGGGCCAGGAGAACAAGCAGGACCAGCAGGACCAGGAGCACGAGCAGGACAGGAGCACCAGCAGGACCAGCAGGATGAGAAGCAGCGCCAGCAGAGTAAGCACCAGCAGAAGCACCAGCACCAGGAGCAGTGCCAGCAGAGTAAGCACCAGCAGAAGCACCACCGCCATAAGCAGCTTCAGCAGAGTAAGCACCAGCAGAAGCACCACCGCCAGAAGCAGCATCAGCAGAGTAAGCACCAGCAGAAGCACCACCGCCATAAGCAGCATCATCAGCTCCTCCAGAAGCAGCATCAGCAGAAGCCCCAGCCCCAGAAGAGCGAGCCCGGGCTGCAGAAGCCCCAGCAGAAGCAGAGTGAGGGCCAGGGGGTGGGAAGGTGGCCCTGTCCCTCTTGCCAGGGCTGGCAGCAGATGGCTGAGGCTTTCTCTTCTTCCCCATGATTGTGGGGTTGCTGGCTGGCAGGCAGGCAGGCAGGCAGGCAGGCTGTGTCTGGAAGCAGGTCTTTCCTCTGAATGTTGACCTGCTTGGGAGCTGCTTCCCTTTATATCCGCAGGGCTGATGCAATGCATCCTCCCTGCATGCGCAGTGAACGCTAGGCACCCGCTAGGCACCCGCTAGGCATCCGCTAGGCTTCCGCTCGGCTTCCGCTCTGCATCCGCTTCATCCACTCGTCATCCGCTGTGCATCCGCTTCATCCGCTCGGCTTCCACTTTGCATCCCCTCTTTCCATTCCGCGTCCACTTTGCTGCGCTCCCCCGGAAGCCTTGCGGATGTGCCATCCACTCTCATCCGCTTCCATCCTCTAGGCTTCCGTGGGGCATCCCTTTCCATCTGCCCTCCGTCCTCCCTCCGTCCATTCCTTTCTGTGTTGTCCGCTCTGGTTTTTTTTTTTTTTTTGCCCCTTTTTTTTGCCCCTTTTTTTTTGCCCCTTTTGAGAGTGGATAACAACGAATGGAACATTTTTCTCATCCACTGTGTCCTTTTTACAAACGTTTTGCATCCATCGGCCAGTGTGACAGGTACTTAATATTGCAATTATGCTCTTGACAGTCTTTTGCAATCTGGTGTTCTTCAGACATGTTGAACAGTGGTGGGATTCAGATTGTTTTACCACCGGTTCAGTGAGTGTGGCTTGGTGGGCATGCTTTTCCTAATGTTGGTGCACAGCTGAGACCTGCAGCACCAATCAGCTGAGTGAATAAAGAAGAGAAAAGCATAGGGACAGGTGGGTGGTTGGATCCTGCACTTTTCTCTTCTTTTTCCTCTCAGCTGATTGTCCAGGATTTTTTTCCTCCTCTCAGCTGATCGTCTGTTTTTTTTTTTACTACCGGTTCAGCTGAACCATTCCAAACCACTGATGCTGAACTATTCCTTTAATTCCTTGGAAGGTCCTTTAAGGAATCTAAATCGGTACCCAGAGTTGTCTGAACAAGAGAATATCTTCTAGAGTTGGTTTGCCATCTGTAAGGCCTGGATTGAGAATGAAGGTGAAAGTATTGGTTTTTCCTTGCCAGTAGCAAGAAATTAGGAATATAATGAGTAGAATCATCATCTTATTACTTCATGAAATGTTCAAGGGCAGAAGTGTTGTGGAGGAATAGGGGGTACATCTTGATAAGCTGTGATTTGTTTTTAACTATTGTTTGCTGTAGAAGCCACAATGGTTGGATTCCCAAGTTGTGCTTGGCCTTACATATGATTTGCAAACCCTCATGGCTCAGTTTGCAGAACATGATAATCCATGAATAAACAAACAAATAAATAAACCTTACACCAGTGCCTGAATCCTTTCTATGAGAGCTTTAAGTCAAAGAGAGCCAGATCTACTGTAAAGCAAATAAGGCAATCAGTGCAGAAAGCAATATTTAGGTAATAACAATAATTGCTGTTGGCTCAATCTTTTTTTTTGTATACTATGCAAATCTGTACAAAAAGATGCCAATCTGTTTTGTATCCCCAAACAAGCCAGCATGATGGTTAAATAAACTGTTGCTTAGCATGCTAAAGGAACCCACTGTCTAGTATATTTCTCCATTACTGGAATTTGCTTAGCTTTCTTTGCTTTGTAATGTTGTCAAAGTTAGGCAGTATTTTTGAACTTTTTTTAAGAGAGCTATTTATATTCCAATACATAATGCAATAAAAGTTGAACTGGGTGGTTAATCATTGCATTACAAGTTATATTGATTGTTCGCATCAGTATCACTATCACAAACACATCAATATTGTTTACAAGAGAGATGATCCTATTAAAATTTTTTTTAAAAAAGTCTCTCAATACTACATAATTATGTAATAAAAATTAAAATACCCTTTGTGGTTCCTGAAAATTCAATTTTGGATTATATACATATTATTTATCTTGCTACTCATAATCAGTATTTTTTTCAACTAAATATAAAAAATGTCCTAACTATTTTTGAGCAAGATATATATCTATAATTTTAATTTAAATATTATGTATTAACATATGATCTTACATTCCATGCTGTTTTTATATTTATATAAAAATGGGAATATACTAGAAAAGGCAATGTAAAATAGTAAATTCAGGTTACATCCCCTTTTATATTTCTTAGCAAAAGGGTGCCCTGAGTAAGGTGCAAATATTCATCATGTCAAGTGCTAAAGACCTACTGTGGTGATGCAAAGAAAATACATTTTTGAAATGGCTGGTGCTCACATTCTGAACAAAGCTATTCACTGGGTGGATTATGTCCAAGGTCAAACATATCATAGACTTTTTTATGTGACTAGACCAGAAACAATCAACTGCTCATGGTTATGGCATGACATGCTCAACAAAATGAAACAAATCACATTATCACTAATTGTTAGATTCACTTACTGCATTGCACAATCATGTGATTTTATTATTTGTTTGAATTTTGCTCTAGGTCATACATCAAGCCAGTTTTTGCCATTTGGAAACCATAGTTGAAACTGAGTTTTGGGCAGTTATACCTATACAAAGCTCCATTAATAAAACAAACATAGCTTAGTCTGTTGTAATTAATAAGTAGTTTTCTGTAGAATCCAATGGGTTTTGTTTTTTGTTGTTGTCATACAAATTCATCCTGTTTGTAGTCAAAAGAGGGACACTCATATATTGATTGATTCTGACTTGTTTTTCTGATCAACTGATTCTACTGACTTTAACAGAATTATACTGTTGGAAGGGACCTTAAAGATCTTCTAGTCCAAAATGGATGTGGAAATGATTGTGAAATAATGAATAATATATAATAATATAAATAATAATAATGACACCTGGGACAGCAGAAGACCTCCAGACCAGAGGTGGTATTAAGCAGGTTCTGACCAGTTCTGGAGAACCAGTAGTGGAAATTTTGAATAGTTCGAAGAACTGGCAAATATCACCTCTGACTGGAAATTTTACAGTATTCTTCCCCTGCCAAGCCCACCAAGCCATGCCCACATAACCGGTCGTAAAAAATATTGAATTCCACCACTGTTCCAGACACACTAAGCTATGTATTGTTTAACTCTAAAAAATAAACCACAGTTGTGTTCAACCAACATTCCAAATAAAACCAACTAAATTACTGGTTAGTATATTTCTAAGGCCCTTCAAAATAATACTACAGGATTATGTCTATGGAGAATCTCTGTCATCCAGGTCATGGTTGTCCCAAAGGTATTTTTTCAAGACACATCTGGACTTTCTGGTTTTTCTTTGAAAACATTTTACTTCTCATTCAATAAGCTTCTTCAGCTCTAGCTGGATGGTGGAGAATGGAAGGATTTATGTTCTTTGAAGATAGCTAGTCATTTGCATTCAGGAACATGCAGGGGTGGGATTCAGATTTTTTAGTAACTGGTTCTGTGGGCGTGTCTTAGTTGCTGGCATGGCGTGTCTTAATTGCTGGCATGTTATTGGCTGAGTGTGGCGAATTCAATATCACTCACATCGAGGCACGTATCCCCTTGCCTGGCCTCTCATACTGTGGGGATGCTACAACAGTCGTATGTGTGAAAAATGGTCATAAGTCACTTTTTTCAGTGCCATTGTAAATTTGAATGGTCACTCCACAGAAGCAAAGTACCAGCAAAGGAGGAGAAAAAAACTCCAGAGAAGTTCCTGAAACAGGAAGCCTAGTCCTACCAAGAATGTAATAAGGATTAAGGGCCTGTCACATAGGCCAAAGGATGCAAAACGTAAAAAGGACACATTAAAAATGTAAAAAGGACACAGCGGATGAGAAAATTTTCCATCCGTTGTTATCCGCTCTCAAAAGTGCCCCAAATTTGCATAAGCAGAGCAGACAACAACAGAAAGGAACGGATGGGGAGAGGATGTAGTGAGGATGTAAAACGGATGCTCCATGGAAGCCTAACGGATGGAAGCAGATGGAAGCGGATGGCACATCCGCAGGGCTTCTGGGGGAGCACAGCGAAGCAGACACGCAATGGAAGGAACGGATGCAGAGTGGATGCCTAGCGGATGAAGCGAATGCATCATAGAAGCCTAGCGGATGCCTAGCGGATGCAAAGTGTTCACTGCGCATGCGAGGAGGATGCATTGCGTCAGCCCCGCGGATAAAAAAGGATGCAGCTCGCAAGCAGGTCACCATTCAGAGGAAAGACCTGCTGCCAGACACAGCTCCAGACAACAACCATGGGGAAGAAGAGGAAGCCTGTGCCATCTGCTGTCAGCCCTGGCAAGAAGGACAGGGCCACCATCTCACCCCCTGACCCTGACTCTGCTTCTGCTGGGGCTTCTGCTGCTTGGGCTGACTCTGCTGGTGCTGGGGCTTCTGCTGGTGCTGCTCCTGGTGCTGGTGCTTCTGCTGGTGCTTACTCTGCTGGTGCTGCTCCTGGTGCAGGGGCTTTTGCTGGTGCTTACTCTGCTGGCGCTGCTCCTTGTGCTGGTGCTTCTGCTGGTGCTAACTCTGCTGGTGCTGCTCCTGGTCGTGCTGGTCGTGCTGGTCCTGCTGGTCCTGCCGGTGCTCCTGGCCCTGCTGGTGCTGCTGGTGCTGCTGGTGCTGCTGGTGCCGCTGGTGCTTACTCTGCTGATGATGATCCTGGAGCTGCTGGTGCTGCTGGTGCTGCTGGTGCTCCTGGTCCTGCTGGTGCTGCTGGTGCTACTGGTCCTGCTGGTCCTGCTTTTGATGCTACTGTTGTTGATGCTGGTGGTGGTGGTGTGGTGGAGCAGCCCCAAGAACCTTGAAGCCCCTCTGATGAGGGCCCAGATGGCCCTGCCAGAGGGAGGAAGAGGCTTACGCAAGAACGGGAGAGGAGGCAATACTCCAGCGAAGAGGAACATGAGGATGAGGTGCTCGAATGGCTGAGGGAGAACGAGTACCTATGGCGGAAGGGACACAGGCTCTATCGAGACACCAAAGGGAAGCAGGCTGCTTGGAGAGATAAGGCAGAGAGCCTGGGCTACACTTCGGAGGTGCTCCTCGGCTGGTGGAAGCACATGCACACCTGGTACGGGAAGCTGCACCTCAAGAAATCTGGCCAGGCCACGGTCAAGCTGACGGACCGTGAGACCTACATGATGGCCAAGTGCAGCTTCTTGGAGGGTGAGATTCGCCACTGAGGAGCAGCCCCTCTGACAACCCTCTCTCTCAGGCAGCCCGCAGAGAGCCAGTCCTCTTCTGGCCAAGAGTCAGCTCCTGTGTCCAGGCAGGTATCTGTGGAGTGTCACATGATGGAGACCCCCCCCAACAGCTGCACTCCCCATGGTGGAGTGCATGGAGGACCCCGTGACGCAGTGGGAGCAAGGAGAAGGCACTTCCACCAGAGACCAACCCACATCCACGCCCAGCTCCACCTCCACAGAAAGCAGGCATAGAGGCAGATCCGATGGGCAGAGCCACACTGTCCTGCTGGAGATAAGAGACACCATCAGGAGCAGCGTAGATCTCCTCTCTCAGCTGGTACACACTGACATACTATCCTCAAACCACAAGCCTTTCCTCACCTACGTCAACCAGACCCTCATGGACATGTCCGAATCACAGTACCAGGTGATAAAGGACAGGATCACTGGTCTTCTGCTTTGGCCCAGGTGAACCTTCTCTGACCCAGTCCAGGTCTGCTCCTCCACCCCAGGTGATGTCACAGCCCTTCCAAGGCTTTCCACAGGCCCTCACCAACCAAGGCTACAGCCACCAGGAGTTCCAGAAGCACAGGCAGCCCTTCCCAGTCCAGGCACAGGTTTATCGTACACCACCGGTGCCACTGATGCCACTGATACCACCGATGCCACCGACGCCACCAATGCCACCGATGCCACAGATGCCACCCACACCTCACCTTGCTCAGCTGCAGACCAGACAGCCCCACTACACTCCTCCTTCCTCCACCCCACAGCCAAGCCCGGCCTCAGAACATCTGTCATCGGTCTTGGGACTGACACCCCATGTCATGGAGGAAGGGGCTCTCAACATCACAGGACTGAGCCAGCTCTCTGAGAGCTTCCTCCACACACCATCTCCTGTTGTCCTCTCAGGGCCAGGCACCCCAATGGTGCCTCAGACCATCACTCCAGCAGCCACCTCCACAACACCTGGACCCTTCACCCCTAAGACTATGGGCACGCCTCAGAGTGACTGAGAAGAGTGCCAGAGACTGGGTGGCTACCTGTTGACTTTATCTTTGCTTAGGACACTACACTTGGGTCATTTTGCTTTTACAGTTTGAAATTAATAAAGTATATCTTTGCTTCACACACTTGGTTCATTTATTTTAGTAAATAAAGTCTTGGTGGAAAATTTTAGAAATGGTTTAAGCCTTTGCATGCTTGTGGGATGGGTAAGGATAGCAGTGGTATGGGCAGGGATACCTGTGGGATGGGTAATAGCTGTGGGATGGGTAAAGATAACAGTGGAATGGGCAAGGATACCTGTGGAATGGGTAATAGCTGTGGGATGGGTTAGGATACCTGTGGGATGTGTTATAGCTGTGGGATAGATAAACCTCCAGTGCAAGCATAGTGGGACTGTATGGTCCACCCTCCCAGGTGCCACACCTATGGCCCTTTATTATCAATAACAATGTAATCATTCATCCACACATTTCAACATAAACACAACTCTTTATTAAATGCCCTGTTCATTGTAGGGACACTCAACATACATGGCACAATCTCATCCGTGAGATGAGACAGGCTGAAGGAAGCATCCAATAAGCATCTACCATTTTGTCTTGCCACTCCACTGCTCCAGCTGGAAAGTTGCACCAGTGTTTCAGGAGGTTGCGCTGCTTCTTCCCTTCACATGAAGCTCTGTTGGGGCCTTGCACATCCACAATATCTATCAGGTTTCACCCCTGCCTCCAATCACCAGGCTCCATGTCCCCATTGCCTTGTTGGAGGTCCACGAGTCTGTTCTGCAACACTGGGTAGCGGGTGTGCATGAGATTGTGCAGGATGCAGGAAGCTTCCATGATCCTCTTCACAGTCCCTGGGCGATGCTGCATGGTGGTGAGAAGTACCCTGGAACCTGTTGGCCAGCATGCCAAAGGCATTCTCCACCACCCGCCTTGCCCTGGACAGCCTGTAGTTGAAGATCCTCTCTTCACGGGTGAGGCATCTGGAAGTGTAGGGCTTCATGAAGTAGGTTCTGAGGGAGAAGGCGCCATCCCCCATGATGAATTAGGGCACATCTTGTGTGTCGTTGGGCAGGGGGTCTGGATCTGGAAAATCCATGATGAGGTTGCATTCTGGCCCCTCCTTGAGGTGACTGGCATTGTATACCTGGGCATCTGAAGATGACCCGTTGCCTGAAGCATCGATGTACATGAACTTGTAGTCAGCATCGACCATGGAGAAGAAGATTATGCTGAAGAAGGCCTTGTAGTTGTGATAAGTGGACCCTGATTTGGCTGGAGCTTTGCAGGCCACGTGCTTCCCATCTATGGCTCCAACGGTATGGGGAAAGTTCCACTTCTGATACCACTGCTCTGCAACTTTCTTCCAGCCTTCATATTCGAATGTTTTTTCCGTTTTAATGCTTTGTATGCAAGCTGCATCCGCTTTCATCCTTTCTATGTCTGTGCTACTAATGTTGCGTGTCTGTTCCGCCTCCGTTTTGCTTCCTCCCTGTGTCCGTTTTTCACTGGAGCGGATGTGAGTTGTGCGGATGTGCAGTGGATGCCTAGCGGATATAGTGGACACATAACAGATGATGATGGACATTTAACGGATGTTCCCCGTATGCATAGTGGATGTAGAACGGATGCGTTGGATACATTTTCCGCTCAATAAGTTTTGTGCAGCCCAAAACTTTTTGAGCGGATGAAATGTCAGTAGACGGATGCTGGACAGATAGAGAGTATGAAAAATGGATGCAGTAAGTACAGAACGGATGCATCGCGTTAACCAATGGATGGCAAGTGTTTCTCTCCATTTTACATCCTCTTTCTATCCGTTGGTGTTGTGTGACAGGGGCTTTAACAGAGAGACAGTTTCTGTAACCACACCAGAATGTTTCCTTTCTGCCTTCCTTACAGGATTATGCCAGTAATTTCTTCTATCAACCGGTTCTCTGAACTGCTTAGAATGTTAACAACCGGTTGTAGCAAATAGGTGCGAACCGCTAGAATCCCACCCCTGGGGATATACCATCATCTATCTCCAGTCCACAACAGTCCTTTCAACAGTTCCAAGAAGGTGCCATACCTATTTGCAATACTCAGGTGACCTTGACACAGAAAAACCTCCAGGTGGACTTAACTGTCTGCAAAGAGTTAACATTCTTTCATTTCCCACTATCCATTCAGAGCTGAAAAAGCTTCTTGGATGAAAAGCAAAACAACTTCAAAAAAGCACCTTTGAGGCAACAGGATTTTTGTAGTAAAATAAACTTTGCAAAATAATCATTGAATAGAACTTTACGAAACAATTACTATTGGAATTTGCCCATAAATGATCATGACTGATCTCTCAGTGGTTAATCAACTAGGGTTTGATTAATTAATCTATCAACCCAAACACCCTGTGATGATTGGCGATTAGAATTGCAAATCAAAAGTTGGAATTGGTGGGGTTGAAAGGGTCTTGCAGAATTGAACACTAAATCCTGCCTTTTTAAAATCTTTGCCATGACATCACACTCTTGCATCAAAGGGATGGAACTTGAGATGTGATATTCTGATAGTGCTTTTGATTTTGCAATGAAATAAAATTGCGCAGATGATGCTTTTTCAGAGTGGGGAGAGGAAGGGAGAGAGAACAATTGGGGTAGTGTAGATGGAATCCTCTTCTAATCCTCTAAGGCAGGGTTGTCAAACACAAGGGCCCTGGGCCAGATTCGGCCCATCAGGTGCTTATATCTGGCCCACGGAGCCGACCTAAAAAAGAGCAAAGCCATACTACAAAACATACAAAGTCCAGGCCATACTCACCCCGGGCTTCCAAAGTCAAACACAATCCTTATGTGGCTCTCAATGAAGTCGAGTTTGACACCCTTGCTCTAATGGAATCCTAGTCCCAGATCTAAGAAAACCTCCATCTATGACAACAACCCCCAGTTTAAAAATAGGTATATCTAGGGGTGGGATCCGACAGGGTTAACTACCAGTTCGGTCATTTATGAAGTTCAGTGATTTACGATGTGCTTCCCTGCACACTGCCGGTGCGCATCTGTTAGGGATAACATTGTTTACCCTAACTGGTTTAGGTGAAATAATAACTATGAATCATAGTTGTGTATGTTAAAGTGTCTGCAGCTTTAACTGTGGAATAGTAATTAAGGGAGTGGCTATGAAAACACTATAAAAGTAGCAAGGCTACAGCTTGCTCTCTCTCTCTCTGGCTTTGATGATCCCTGATTACTGCTTGGAATCAAGACTGCATTGCTCGAACGGGAGAGAGAAAAAAGGACTAATTTGTAAGTGAACTGACATAGGATATTCTACATGGACTTCGCTAACTGAATATCCCTGAATGGACTGACTAAATGATACATGACTATTGGACTGTTATTTTGACTATGCCATGAACTTATAATGGAATAAACTATATTCTTAATAGCACAAGCGTATCTGTTATTTTTACTGTATGTTAATAAACATACAAGCTTAGCTCACTCATTTATCTGTGTGCCTATCTGACTAACGCTGCACATTCTGTTTAGCTTGTCTCCCTAACCCTGGTTGGGGAACCCAGGCTTAACAGCACCTGTAAATCATCATCAGCATGCTGCATGCAGAGAAGCAGACTTTCAAAAAGCCCTTTTTTCTTGCTTTTTTAACTGCAGCTGTGCCTTGTAAGACAGCTGAAGTTGAAAAAAATCAGGAAATAAAGGTCGGGTAAGAGCCCAGGTGGGCGGGTGGAACTGGTTCTATGTCTGCTGCACTTCAGAGCTACCAGTTCTACAGAGGTGGACAGAACTGGTAGAATCGCAACCCTGGGTATATCCTTGCCAAGCAAGATGTAGAATGACAGCCATAGATATGCTGCAATAATATAATAACCTATTTTATTATAAATAATAATTGACATAATCATTTCTTAAATATTAACACTCTGTATCATTTCCACATTCCCGCTATTCATATAACTTCAAATATATGCAAATAAATTGAGGAGAAGAAACAAAAACAAAATTAATTCAGGAAAGTTTGGCAATATCAGCCAAACCCATAAATCCTTGGATTAATAGGATTATGCTTTCATTTTAAAGGAAGAAAGAAAAGTAACAAGAACACCTCCCTAAGACAGTGGGTGCATGATAAACCTATTAAATTTTGCCACCCATAATTAGTTGTATAGCCATTGTATCACAATGCATTCATCAAGTTTGTTTACTGAAGAATAGAATGAGAACCAGAGCCTTTAATTAAAGCTGACCAAATTGCTGTCAAGAAGAGACTTGCAAGCAGCAATTTCTAATTAAAATGAATTCCCCTAGTAGTAGTGTTCTCTCTGAGTACATCCTTTAAAAGATGGGTTGTAGCTACCAGAAATGCCATGCATATGCCTGATAAAATCTGGCAGTGTTGCAGTAATTGGAAGACTGAGTAGCAAAAGCTGGAGAAAATGGCCTGCAAAACACAGAGGCAAATAATTTAATGTTAGGAATTTATTTTCCTGCTGTTGAAATGGCATCCAAAAGGATGGACATCTTAATCCAAGAAGTTAAAGTTGATTCCTAAACAACTCTAGGCAGCTCTATGTCATCCTTTGGGGCCTAATGAGGCCTGGAATTATTTTTAATGAATATATCTAGTCGGACAAAGACAGAACAGTGTGGCACCAATATACAGTATAAAGGCCTGATTCTGAATGGCTTCTCTCTCTCTCATAGGCTAAACAGAACTGATCCATCATATCTTAGCTTACTTGATAAAATCAATGAGGTGATCTATAAAAACATAAATAAATAAACAATGAGCACACCCACCCAAATATCTGACCTGGTGCATTAAAAGCTGAGTATCTTGGGTCATGAGAAAAGGTTTAGGGAACACTGATCTTTGCAGTTTTTCAGAAGGCAATAGCAATAATACTTAGACCTACATATCATTTCATATTCCTTTATAGCACTTTCTTGATGGTTTTCAACATCAGCATATTGTGCCCAACAATCTAGGTTCTCATTTTACCAACCTCAGGAAGGATGAAAGGCTGAATCAATCTTGAGTCCCATTGGGATTGAAGTCCTGGTAATGGGAAGAGTTAGTCTGCGATACTGCATTCTAACCACTGCACCACCAGGGCTCCTTAAGATGCAAGTTTTCAATCATAAACTTAATGTGATGGAAAGCCTAATAGCTTTTATTGGCTAAGGAAGGAAGGAAGGAAGGAAGGAAGGAAGGAAGGAAGGAAGGAAGGAAGGAAGGAAGGAAGGAAGGAAGGAAGGAAGGAAGGAAGGAATCATTGTTGTATTTGAGATTATACCGTCTATCATTAATTCTCCCAAATCTTGTTTCTTCTCTGAGATCCTTGATGCTTTCTGAGCTTGGGTGGTTTTCTTGAAGACGTTTCATTTGAGCTAGCAATAAAATCATCAGAGGGCATTAATGGGACCACTTCAACCTTAAGTAACAAATATCCTGTTTCTCCTCAATATTCCCTCCTCAGCTCACTGACACATTCATGAGTAGCACCATGAGGGCAAGTTCAACCAATTGGTTCTATTGCTGTTAGTGGTGTCCAAGTATATCATTTCTTCCAGTTTTGCAGCTTGGACATCACAAAGAACCCTGTGTTGGATGATCCTGGCTTGGGGATGCTTTACATTCATTTGCCTTATTTTTTTTTCTTTTTGCACCTGCAGTTTTTGATCATAATCTTACATTGCATTTTGTGTGTTCCAGAACTACAAGTTCCCCTGTCTTGGGCCAGAGAAGTGCATGGAATCCAATGCTAGCTCAATTCAAATGCAAGGGGATTCTGATTATTTCATCAACCATCTTGGAGTCCCGGCTTTGCAATTTTCATACCAGGATTCGGCCATGTTAGAGGTAAAAACATATTAAACCAATCTTATTTCATTTTTCAACATTATGACTAAATTCCTAGACCAGTGAAATACTGTGGACATAATATATCTCATACTTAGACTTCAGCAAGGCATTTGACAAAGGAAACCAGTGGATCTAAAGTAGATCTTGAAAAATGAGAAAAAAGTGGGATAGATAGCATCATCATCAGATGGATTTATAATTGTCTGACAAATGGTACTCAGCAAGTAGTCTTTAATAGTTCTACGTCTACATGGAGGGAAGTAAGCAATGGGGTACTCTTCAATATCTTCATAAATGACTTAGATGAGGGAACAGAAGGGGAACATATCTAATTTGCAGTTGATACTAAGCTGGCAAGAATAACCAACATCCTAGATCAGTGGTCGTCAACTGGTGGGCAGCAGCCCACTGGTGGGCCATGAGAAACTTTTGGTGGGCCACAGAGAAATCTCACCCCAAGAGCACCCCCCCCCAAAGCAATTCATCCAAGCGGCACAGAAACACAAGGCTGTGCTGCCCACATGGCCCATGGGAATCCTCCTCACCCACTCACTCCTTACCCAGTAAACTTGCCTGCTAAATTGCTATTTTTCCTTTTTCAGACCATCATCTGGTCTCTGTGCTGGGAGATTTAGATTAGCTAGGAAGCAGAAAATGGTTGGATTTCTTGCTTTCTAGCTAGTCTTTAGATCTTCAGCTCTGCTTTTAAGTAGAGCCGAACTTCCCTTAGGACTGAAGGTTTGCTTGCAAGCAAATTCAGCGCAGACTCACTGCAAGCAAATTTGAGAAACTGAACTGGCCTATGGCAGATAGATAGATCACTGAGTGATTCAGTGAGTGACTCAATCTGCCTGCTTTGCCTGATTTTGGCTAAAAGTTGCTCTTTTTTTAAATAAAAAATTCAATATTTACATGCATGGTGTGTTGTGAGTTAATTTTGTGAGTTTGCTTGCAAGCAAATTTTATGTGACAGACTGAGTTAGCCAATGGCAGATAGATAGATCTCTGAATGAATCTGTGATTCTGTGAGCAACTCAATCTGCCTGCCTGCTTTGCCTGATTTTGGGTAAAAGTTGCTCTTTTTTAACAAAAAAAAATCAATATTTACATGCATGATGTGATGTGAGTTAATTTTGTGAGCTCGCCTGCTAGCAAATTTTGTGAGTTTGCTTACAAGCAAATTATATGTGACAGACTGAGCTAGCTGTTGGCAGATAGATAGATCACTGAATGAATCTGTGATTCTGTGAGCAACTCAATCTGCCTTCATGCTTTGACTGATTTTGGGTAAAAGTTGCTCTTTTTTATAGAAAATTCAATATTTATATGAATATTTATAATATTTACATACAAGCCATTCCCCGCCAGTCACATGACCACCAAGCCATACCCACAAATTAGCCCATTCCCACAGAACCGGTTAGTGGTCCCTGGGATTTAAAAATATGAGTTTAGTAGTCCCTAAGGTCCAAAAGGTTGGAGACCCCTGCCTTAGATGATATGCTCAAGATCAGAGATGGTATTCAGCAGGTTCTGACCAGTTCTGGAGAACTGTTAGTGAAAATTTTGAGTAGTTAGGAGAACCGGCAAATACCACCTCTGAAGGGAGATTTTATAGTATCGTTCCCTGCCACATCCACCAAGCCAGGCCCACAGAACTGGTAGTAAAAAAATTTGAGTCCCACCACTGCTCAAGATCCAGGTGGATATTGACAGACTTGAACACTGAGCCCTATCTAACACTGAATGAAATTCAGTGTAGAGAAAAGTAAAGTCTTATGCTGAGGACAGGTACACATATAGACTGGATGAAACCAGGCTTAATAGCAGTAAATGTGACAGGGATCTTGGAGACTTAGTGGACAACCAATTAAATTAAACCAACAGTGTGCAGTAGCAAAGCCAATGCAATCCGAAGTTGCATTAACAAAGGGATACAATCAAGATCAAATGAGGTACCAATACCACTCTAAAAAAGCTTAGTAAGACCACACCTAGAATACTGTATCCAATTTTGATCACCACATTATAAAAAAGATGTTGAGACTCCAGAAAAAGTGCAGAGAAGATCAACCAGGATGATTAGGGGACTGGAGATTAAAACATACAAATGAATGAATGGATGAATGGTTGGTACGTAAATGCACCAACATGCCTCCCGCCCCTGTCCTACTGTTGTTGTTTTTTTAATATGTGTCCATTTCATGGATTCATAATTATGTTTATACTTTTACCTGTTATCTTATATTCACTTGATAATAACTGAAAAAGAATAACATCCTGTTCAAATGGCTCATCCCAGAGGGAATGTTAATATCATGGCAGGATAAAAAATTTAAAATAGATAGAAAAAGCAAGGGAATTTTTTGAATTGTATGTGGTATCAGGAGAAAACCAGAATAGCAATGAGGAAGTGGAAACCAGGAGCCAAGAAGAATGTTGGGTGGAGGAAAGAGAAATAGAACAAGAAGAAAAAGAAAAGGAAGAAGTAGAAAGAGAAGACGTAAGAACGAGATACCAAACAAGAGCAAACAAGCTTCAGCAAGTAACAACTACAGAGTAAGATTGCAGAAGAAATCAAATTGATTTCCATTAACATTAACAGTTTAAATTCACAAATTAAGAAATTAAGAAATTAAGAGGAAAAAAATGATAACTAAACTACAGAAATTGAACAGACATTACATGCCTTCAAGAAACACATATCCAGAAACATCAAAGTAAACTGTTAGAAGCAACAAAATTAGGAGATTTATATGTATCTCTAGCCCAACAAAAAAGGGAGATCTATATTAAGAAACATTTATAGGCAAAGCAGGTATATGCAGACGAGGAGGGTAGGATCCTGATGTTAGAAGTTTATATAAACTATAAGAAAATGTTATTGACAGTGTTATATGCACTGAATGAGAAACAAGAAAAAAATTATACTAAATTATACAGAAAATTAGTAGAACAGGAATATGAGAATATGTGCCTACTAGGTGATTTCAATGCAATAGCAAGTTTAGGAAAAAAATTATAATAATGAAAATCCAAGGAAAAAAAGGAAAAGGAAAACATTACCAAAAGTTTTTTATCAAATGGCGTAAGAATTAGGATTAAAAGATATATGGAGAAAAAGAAATCCAGAAAAAAAACCCAATATACCTATTATTCAGCACCACACACATCATGGTCAAGATTGGATATGTTATGGACAAATGTGGAAATTGAGCGTAATATAAAAAAAATAGAAATTGAAACTAACACATGGGCCGGCCATAATCCTATTAAAATAACTTGGAAAGGATTGAAAAAGAACAGAAGATGGAAGCTAAATAAGGAGATCCTAAAAGAAAAAGAATGTGTCAAGATGATGGAAAAAGAATTGGAGTTCTTTCTGAAAGAAAATAAAAAACAACAAACCTCAATTTCAATCCTATGGGACATGACTAAAGCATACATCAGGGGCTTAGCAATTTCATATAATACATTGAGACACAAGGAAATGAAAGGAGAACAATTTAAACTACTAGACACCCTTAAAGAGTTAGAAAAAAACATTAGAAAAAGCACCACATAATAAGACAGCAAATACAGAAAGGATAATGATTAGATACAAATTGAATGTTAGCACAAAATGAATGATTACAGAACATGAAAATGATAAAATAGAATTATTTTGAGCACATGAACAAGTCAGGAAGGTGGCTATCCTACAGACTTAAGAAAGAAAAGGAAAAAAGATCAATCCAACAATTGAAGGATGCTGATGTACATTACAACATCAAATTGAAAAGAAAAAACATGTTGTTAAAAGTTTTTTTGAGGAACTATATAGTAGGGAACACATACCAGAGGAAAATATTCAATATTATTCAGAAGGGAAAAGGCTACCTGTGATCCTGGAAGAGAATAAAGAAGAGATAAACAGGGAACTAACACTAAAAGAACTCCAAGAAGCAATCCTGAAACAGAAAACCAATAAGACACCAGGACCGGATGGTCTCCCCGGGGAACTGTATAAAACGCTCCAAGAAAAATTAGAAATGCAATTGTTAGAACTCTACAATGAGATACTGACAACAGCAAAGATACCCAAATCATGGCGGGAGACATACCTAACATTGATCCCAAAAGAAGATTCGGACCATCAATTAATTCAAAATTATAGGCCCATATTCCTTTTAAATGTTGACTATAAAATATTTATGTCCATAATGGCAGAAAGATTGAAAAAAACCCTGAACCAGATCATTCATAGTGACCAAAACGGATTCTTACCGAATAGATAAATCAAAAATAATACCAGAATGGTAATGAATATAATAGAATACAATGAAGAAAACCCAGGAAACCAATTGGCAATGGTATTCATCGATGCGCAAAAGGCATTCGACAATGTTAATTGGCAGTTTATAATACAACAATTTAAAAGCATGCAATTTGGCAATAAATTTATCAAACTGATTTTGACATTTTATTTGACACAGATGGCCAGTGTAATACTGAATGGTGATAGTATGGAAATGTTTAAAATCAACAAGGGAGTAAGACAGGGATGCCCACTGTCACCCCTCCTCTTCATCTTTACCTTAGAAAACTTACGAGAAAACATTAGGAAAAATAAAGAAATCAAAGGGGTCTTAATCAAAAAGGAACATTATAAGGTACAGGCATTTGCCGATGATATAGTATTTTTTTCTGGAAAATCCAGAGGATATGGCAGTAAAATTAATAAAGGAAATAGAGGAATTCGGCAAGGTCGTGGGTCATAAGATCAGTAAAAACAAAACAAAATTATTGACTAAAAATTTAGATAAGCAAAAAAAAAAAGAATTGGAAGGAAAATTGGGAATGCAAAGTGTGAAAAAGGTAAAATATTTAGGCATTTGGTTAACAGCAAGACACTCTTCCATCAAAAAAGATAATTATGACAAATTAATGATACAAATTTAAAAAGAATTAGAAATGTGGGAGAAATTACAGCTATCATTACTGGGAAAACTCGTGACAATTAAAATGTCTACTTTACCAAAAATACTATATCTTTTTCAAACTGTACCAATAAGATTGGATAAAACCTTTTTTAAAGTATTAGACTGAATAATCAATAAGTAAATTTGTTTGGGATGGGAAAAAAGTCAGGATAAAAATAAAATTGTGACAGGACAAAAGAGAAAGGGGTGGCTTTGGACTCCCTGACTGGGAAATGTATTACCAGGCTGCAGCTATGGTATGGATTAAAGATTGGATCAATAGAAGAGTATTGTTGATAGAGGGTCATGACTTCCAGACAGGGTGGCATAATTTTCTATGTGATGAGAAATGTAAACAGCATGCATATTTTCAGAGACACATGATAAGAGATTCATTAATTCAGACATGGAACAAGATTAAATAGAACCATTATACTAAAATACAAACTGGTTGTCAACTATGGAAGCACAAATCTACCCAAACACAATGCATCTGGGAAAAATTTGAAAACTTAATAAAAAATATTTTTTAAAAAGAAGAAATATTTAAATATCGAAAGGCCAGGTCACATCGCCCGACGGATGCAAAGCGTATGTAAAAAGGACACAGTGGATGAGAAAATTTTCCAACCGTTGTTATCCGCTCTCAAAAGTGCCCCAAATTTGCATAAAGAGAACGGAAAAGAACGGACGAGGGGAGGACGTATCGCGGATGTAAAACAGATGCTCAACGGAAGCCTAGCAGATGAAAGCGGATGAAAGTGGATGGCACATCCGAAGGGCTTCCGGGGGAGCATAGCAAAGCAGACGCGTAGTGGAAAGAGCGGATGCGTAGCGGATGAAGTGGATGCAGAGCGGATGCGTAGCGGATGCGTAGCGGATGCAGAGTGGATGTGTAGCAGATAACGTGGATGCATAGCGGATGCATAGCGGATGCCTAGCAGATACCTAGCGGATCACTGCGCATGCAGGGAGGATGCATTGTGTCAGCTCCACAGATATAAAAGGAGGCAGCTCGCAAGCAGGTCACCATTCAGAGGAAAGACCTGCTGCCACAGACATCTTCATCAGAGACATCTTCATCATGGGGAAGAAGAGGAAGCATGTGCCATGTTCTGCCAGCCCTGGCAAGAGGGATAGATCCACCACCCTGATGCTGACTCTGCTGCTGATGGTGCTGCTTCTTCTGCTGCTGGTGCTGGTGCTGCTTCTTATGCTGCTGGTGCTGGTGCTGCTTCTCCTGCTGCTGGTGCTGGTGCTGCTTCTCCTTCTGCTTCTCCTGTTGCTTCTCCTGCTGCTTCTCCTGCTGCGGCTGTGGTGGACCAGCCCCACAGCCCTGAAGGCACTGATGCTGAAGGTCCTGCCAGAGGGATGAAGAGGCAAGGCAAGGAGAAGGAGAAGGGAGAGAGGAAGCAGTACTCCATTGCAGAGGATATAAGGAGGAGGTGCTGGAGTGGCTGAGGGAAAACGAGTATATGTGGAGGAAGGGCCACAGGCTCAATCGAGACACCAAGCGGAAGCAGACGGCTTGGAGACAGAAGGCGGAGAGCCTGGGCTACACTGCTGATGTCCTCCTTGGGTGGTGGAAGCATATGCACACCTGGTACGGGAAGCTGCACCTGAAGAACTCTGGCCAGGCCGAGGTCAAGTTCACTGACTGAGAGACCTAGGTCATGGCAAAGTGCAGCTTCCTGGAGGGTGAGGTCCGCCACCGAGGAGCAGCCCCTCTGTCTACCTTCACTCTCAGGCAGCCCACAGACAGCCAGTCCTGTTCTGGCCAGGAGACAGCGACCGTGTCCGGGCAGGTGTCCACAGAGTGCCCCGCGACAGAGACCCCCCCCCGACAGCTGCACACCCTATGCCAGAGGACGTGGAGGATTCTCTCACACACATGGAGCAATAAGAAGCAGCGACCACCAGGGACCAACCAACACCCACCCTCAGATCCACCTCCACAGAAAGCAGGCAGGGAGGCAGACCGGAGAGACAGAGCCACACTGTACTCTTGGAGATCAGGGACACCATCAAGAACAGCGCAGATCTCCTCTCTCAGCTGGTACACTTTGAGATTCCTTCCTCAAACCGCAAGACCTTCCTCACCTACATGACCCAGACCCTCATGGACATGCCTGAGCCTCAGTACCAGGTGATGAAGGAGTGGATCACAGCGCTGCTGCACCACCCTCCAGGCCCAGCTGAACCTGCTCTGACCAGTCCAGGTCTGCTCCTCCACCCCAGGCGATGTCACAGCCCTTCCAAGGCTTTCAACAGCCCCTCTCCTACCAAGGCTACGGCTACCAGGAGTTCCAGCAGCACAGGCAGCCCTTCCCAGTCCAGGCACAGGTTCCTCGCATGCCACAGGTGCCACCGATGCCACCAATACCACCGATGCCACCAACGCCACCAATGCCACCGATGCCACAGATGCCACTGATGCCACCGATGTCACCGATGTCACCGATTCCACAGATGCCACAGATGCCACTGATGCCACAGATGTTTCCTCAGATGCTACAGATGCCTGACCTCACCCAGCTGCACACCAGACATCCCCACTACACTCCTCCTTCCTCCACCCCACAGCCAAGCCCAGCCTCAAAACATCTGTCATCGGTCCTGTGCCTGACATCCCAGGTCTTGGATGAACGGCCTTTCAACCTCACTGGGCTGAGCCAGCTTTCTGAGAGCTTCCTGAAAACACCATCTCCTGTTGTCCTCTCAGGGCCAGGCACCCCAATGGCGCCTCAGACCAGCACTCCACCCACTGCCACCTCCACAGTCCCTGTTCCCTTTACACCTGAGACCATGGACATGCCTCAGAGTGACTGAGAACATTGCCAGAGACTGAGACCTGTTGACTTTATCATTGCTTGAGACACTTTTCTTGGTTCCTTTTGCTTTTTAAATAAAGTCCTACACTTTACTGTTATTAATAAAGGTTTTCTTTGCTTCACACACTTGGGTCATTTCTTTTACTTAATAAAATCTTGGTGGAAACTTTTAGAAAATGGTTAAGCCTTTGCATGCTTATGGGATGGGCAGGGATACCTTTGGGATGGGCAATAGCTGTGGGATGGGCAGGGATACCTGTGGGATGGGTAATAGCTGTGGGATGGGTTAGGATAGCAGTGGGATAGATAAGCCTCCAGTGCAAGTATAGTGGGACTGTATGGTGCCACACCTATGGCCCTTTATTATCAATAACAATTTAATCATTGATTCACACATTTCAACATAAACAAAACTCTTTATTAATGCCTTATTCATTGTAAGGCCACTCAACAAACATGGCACAATCTCATCAGTGTGATGAGACAGGTTGAATGAAGCATCCATTAAGCATCTACCATCCTGTCTTGCCACTCCACTGCT
Organism: Laticauda colubrina; assembly: GCA_015471245.1. NCBI lineage: Eukaryota > Metazoa > Chordata > Lepidosauria > Squamata > Elapidae > Laticauda > Laticauda colubrina. Next base: position 11,686,907 of record BLBF01000040.1, on the reverse strand, counting down.
CCAGCTGGGGAGTTGTACCAGTGTTTCAGGAGGTTGCGCTGCTTCTTCCCTTCACGTGAAGCTGTGTTGGGGCCTGGTACATCCACAGTGTTGATCAGGTTTCGCCCTTGCCTCCATTCACCAGGCTCCATGTCCCCATTGCCTTGTTGATGATCCACAAGTCTGTTCTACAATACTGGGTAGCGGGTGTGCATGAGATTGTGCAGGATGCAGAAAGCTTCCACTATGCTCCTCACGGTCCATGGATGATGCTGCATGGTGGTGAGAAGTACCTGGAACCTGTTGGCCAGGATGCCGAAGGCATTCTCCACCACCCGTCTTGCCCTGGACAGCCTGTAGTTGAAGATCCTCTCTTTACGGGTGAGGCATCTGGAAGTCTAGGGCTTCACGAGGTAGGTTCTGAGGGAGAAGGTGTCATCACCCACGATGAAGTAGGGCACATCTTGTGTGTCATTGGGTAGGGGGTCTGGATCTGGGAAGCCCATGATGAGGTTGCGTTCCAGCCCCTCCTTGAGGTCACTGGCATTGTATATCTGGGCAACTGAAGATGACCCGTTGCCTGAAGCATCGATGTACATGAACTTGTAGTCAGCATCGACCATGGCGAAGAGGGTGATGCTAAAGAAGCCCTTGTAGTTGAAATAAGTGGACCCTGACTTGACTGGAGCTTTGCAGGCCACGTGCTTCTCATCTATGGCTCCAACGGTATGGGGGAAGTTCCACCTCTGATACCACTGTTCTGCAAGTTTCCTCCAGCCTTGTTCAGTGGAGGGACACTGGAGGAGCTCCTGCAGGTATTCTTTGATGATGGCCTGCACCACTCCTCTGACCACATTGCTGATGGTGTTATGTGGCACCCTCCAGGCGTACTGCATGTTTCTGTACGTGGTCCCGGAGGCCAGGTGGCGCAGAGTCAGTGCCACCTTCAGTCCAGGGTCCAGGCTGGGCCAGAGGTTGGTACTCTGCTTCGTCAACCTGGGTCTCAGATGGTCCACAATTTTGTCAAACATGGCTGGTGGCATCCTCATGAAGTTCTGAAATGCACGAGTGTCTTCGTTCCTCAGCTCCACCATCAGCTTGTCATAGAGTCCAAACTCCGCTCTTCTCCCGATCTATCTTCGGACCCAGACACTTCTTACCACCTCCTTTTCTTCCCGTAGAAAAGTTGAAAGAGCCTGAAGAGGGCTTGGTTTTGGTGTTGAATGATGGCGGCTACCAACTGGTTCCACTGGTTACAAGAACAAAAAAGGATAAAGAACAATGTTATAATTCTAATATAGGTACATTTCCACATGGATAGGTTTTCCCATAAGATGTTTGGTCTTTGTGTTTCGGATTAGTGATAACTACAGGTCACCGTCAAACTAAGTCCACTTAGATAATATTGCAGTAGTCTAGTTGGGTGAAAAGAAGCATGAGTTGCCAAAGTCAAGCGACTTTTTGTAGAAAGAAAATTACATGGATCATAATCTGAACAATCTATTGGGATTACTAGCAATCCTTGATCTCTCTCTTGCCTTCCCAGCAACTAGGAGAGATGATCAAGATGTTTTCATCTGTATTTTTTAAATAACTTGTAAAAGCTAATCAAGGATGTCTCAAGGTCCCATCTCATTTATGCGTAACTGGAAAAACGAATCTAGGATTAAAGGGCAAATCTAAATGGGGCTGTGGAAAGAGAGTGGATACTTAAAATGCCTTAAAAACAATATGGCTGCTATTTGATACAGAGTATTAGAAGTAGATCAGGCACAGACAAGTTGGTTGGCCAGTTCCTGTTGCAACCAATGGATCAATGCTTGGTTCTCACTAATGAGAGTTAGTTTGAGACAGTAGTTAAGATGTTGGCCTAGAAACTAGGAGACTGTGAGTTCTAGGCTTGCAATAGGCATGAAAACTGGCTGAGTGAGTTCAGGCCAATCACTGGAAACTGAGAGCTCTAGTCCCATCTTTGGCATGAAAGCTGGCTGGGTGACTTTTGTCTCAACTTACCTCATCTAAACTCAAAGGGTTATTAAAGGGAAAATAGGAACAGAAAGGAGTATTAGATATATTTACTGCCTTTAGTTGCTTAAAATAATAAAGGAGGAATAAAAATTAAATTAAAATACAGTTCAGTGTGAAATATTTATTTATTTATTTGAATGTTTGTTTGATTGATTAATTTCTATAGATGCCTATCTCAGCAAACAACTCTGGGTGGCTCACAATGCAAAAACATGTATTACAGTTAAAATCTTTAAAATGTTTTAAAACAACAAAAACCAGTAAAAAACCCATTAAAATGTCTAATGTTTGCTTTAGTGTCAGTAAAAGGTATACAGTTTATGGAAGATATGGTCCCACTATGAATAGCAAAATTTATTTTAATACTCTGAGCTCCACACAAGTAGCCATCCAGAGATGTTAACCGTGATGGAAATAAATAAGCACATAGTGCTTGGAATTCACAATATAAATGGAAATCTATTTAAAAGTGTTTCCTTAAAGACATTTAACTCAGAAGCAACAACAATTTTTTTTTTTTCAATATTGGCATTCTCTGCATGTGTAGACTTCTAAAATGTTGCAGTAATGGCCATATTGTCTGGAGAACTTTGGAAGTTAAAGTCCACAGATAGTGAGGATAGCCAGAAGGAGTTCACTAGACTTTAGTTATTAAACTGCATCCTTATCTGGTGCTCCATCCATATTTCTTACAATATTAAAAAGAAAGTCTATAATTTACTTTCTTAGCATGTAGAAAGTTGCCAAGTCAGTTGCTGGCACTTCTTGCAAAAAAAAAAAAAATCCTTCCTGAAGTTCAACAAAGATTGATACTATGTATGACTTTGGCATTATTTAATTTAAGATATTTCCTTGTGTAAAGGAAGGTGTCATGAGTAAACATCAAAATTGAGAATATATCATTGATAAGGTGTTCTAAGTCCCGTCATTGTCCTTAAGGAAATTTTTTTTTGGGGGGGGGGAAGTGGGGGGAGGTGCTTTCATTTTTGAAATTATCTGCCAAAATAAAGCAGGATCTTGGAATCCATTCTGTGTTGGCATCTGCACTACTAATTTGCTAATAATTAAAATTCACAAAGGCAGCACTGTCTATGGATTTGCCAAAAATTACAGTGATTCTTTCTTTTATTTCTCTCCTCCCCACATTATTTAATAAGAAATGGTTCTGCTAATTGAAATGTCCTCTCGTTGGTTTATTTTATTTTTATCAAAAAGACTTTTCAATTTGTGAAACACTGTTGCACCTATTAGGGAAATCATTCTGCTTTAGATTAAATACAAGGCAAAGGTTGTCATAAAAGAAATGGAAAAACAGATGTTCCATGATTAAGTGTGCAATGTTTATGACAGACGTGTGGTCCAAGGCTCATTTCTTCTGTCACTTAACAGCTGGTCTACAGAGCTTCTGTTTCAGAATTGGTACTATGTAGGACATAGGTGAGAATTGGAAGGCTTCAACTTCATCAAAGGAGGATTTTTTTCCTGTAGCATCGATCTTGATTGAGAATCTTAACATGACAGATGCAAGCAGGGCTTTTATGACATAAAATAGTACATTAAAGAATTCTAAAAGCAATATATAATTTTCATTCATTCATTCAGAGCCAACCAGTTTGTTAGAAGATGGACAGTGAGATAAATGATTTTTTTTTAAAAAATCTTTCTTTCTTTCTTTCTTTCTTTCTTTCTTTCTTTCTTTCTTTCTTTCTTTCTTTCTTTCTTTCTTTCTTTCTATCTTTCCTCCAATCTATCATATATCTGTCTATATCAGGACTGTGAAACCTGCGGCCCATGGGTCGGATATGTTATGCTCTGGCCATGTCCCCACCCAGTTTAGCATATTGCTGTGACAAAGCCAGTTTGACACCCCTGGTCTATATTTTATACATATATCATCTATTTCCAACTCTGTTTCTCTGCCTATTTAGCTATCTGTCTGTCCATTTATTATCTATACTATTACAGAGATTTAATACAATGTCAACAGAGGCTGATGAAAGCTTTGTAAGTATAATAAATATAATTTTAGTTCTGGAGATTGCAAAATGTCTGTTTCTTCTCTTAGAAGTATACCTGGAACTCATATTTTTAAAATAGTGTGTGTATACACACACACACACACACACACACACACACACACACACACACACACACACACACACGT
>BLBF01000040.1:11632818-11651550 GCA_015471245.1 Laticauda colubrina | reverse complement strand
AGTTAGCAAAGTCCATGTAGAATATCCTATGTCAGTTCACTTACAAATCAGTCCTTTGTTGTCTCTCCCGTTCGAGCAATGCAGTCTTGATTCCAAGCAGTAATCAGGGATCATCAAAGCCAGAGTAAGCAAGCTGTAAACTTGCTACTTTTATATTGTTTTCATAACCACTCCCTTAATTGCTATTTCACAGTTAAAGCTGCAGACACTTTAACATACACTAACTATGATTCATAGTTATTATTGCACCTAAACCAGTTAGGGTAAACAATGTTATCCCTAACAGAGCTGCTTCACAACCCTCCAGATCCAGAGGAACCTGCTCCCACCCAGTCCAGGTCTGCTCCTCCAACCCAGGTGATGTCCCTCCCATTCCAAGGCTTCCCACAGCCCCTCACCTACCACGGCTAAGGCTACCAGGAGGTCCAGCAGCACAGGCAGCAGCCCTTCCCAGCCCAGGCACAGAGTCATCGGGCGACACCGTTGCCACCGGTTCCACTGATGCCACCGATGCCACCCACGCCAATGATGACACTGACGACAGCGATGCCACCCACGCCAGTCCTCACCCAGCTGCAAACCAGACAGCCCCACTACACTACTCCTTCCTCCACCCCACAGCCAAGCCTGGCCTCAGTACATCTGTCATCAGTACTGGGGCTGACACCCCATGGCATGGAGGAAGGACCTCTCAGCATCACAGGTCTGAGCCAGCTGTCGAAGAGCTTTCTCAACACACCGTCACCTGTTGTCCTCTGGGGGCCAGGCACCCCAGTGGTGCTTCAGACCAGCACTGCAGCAGCAACCACCTCCACAGCACCTGGACCATTCACCCCTGAGACTGGGCACACCTCCGAGTGACCGTGAAGACTGCTAGAGACTGGGTGTGGACTTTATTTGGATACTTGACTTGGGTCATTTTTCTTTTACAGCTTGTTGTTCAAGAAAGTTTATCTTTGATTCACACACTTGCTTCATTTCTTTTTTTTTTAATAAAGTCTTGGTGGAAACTTTTAGAATTGGTTTTAGCCTTTGCATGCTTATGGGATGGGTTAAGATAGCAGTGGGGTGGGGAGGGATACCTTTGGGATGGGTAATAGCTGTGGGGATAGATTAACCTCCAGTGTAAGCATAGTGGGACTGTATAGTCCACCCTCCCAGGTGTCACACCTATGGCCCTTTTTTATCAATAATAATGTAATCATTGATCCACACATGTCAACACAAACACAACTCTTTATTAAATGCCCTGTTCATTGTAGGCCCACCCAGCATACATGGCCCAATCTCATCAGTGTGATGAGAAAGGCTGAAGGAAGCACCCATTAGTCATCTATCATCCTGTCTTGCCACTCCACTGCTCCAGCTGGGGAGTTGCACCAGTGTCTCAGGAGGTTGTGCTGCTTCTTCCCTTCACGTGAGGCTCTGTTGGGGCCTTGCACATCCTCAGTGTCTATCAGGTTTTGTCCTTGCCTCCATTCCACAGGCTCCATGTTCTCATTGCCTTGTTGATGGTCCACGAGCCTGTTCTGCAAGACTGGGTAGCAGGTGCGCATGAGATTGTGCAGGATGCAGCAAGCTTCCACGATCCTCCTCACAGTCTCTGGGCGATGCTTCATGGTGGTGAGAAGTACCTGGATCCTGTTGGCCAGGATGCCAAAGGCATTCTCCACCATCTGCCTTGCCCTGGACAGCCTGTAGTTGAAGATCCTCTCTTCACGGGTGAGGAGTCTGGAAGTGTAGGGCTCCATGAGGTAGGTTCTGAGGGAGAAGGTGTCATCCCCCACAATGAAGTAGGGCACATCTTGCGTGTCATTGGGCAGGGGGTCTGGATCTGGAAAGCCCAAGATGAGGTTGCCTTCCAGCCCCTCCTTGAGGTTACTGGCGTTGTATACCTGGGCATCTGAAGATGAGCTGTTGCTTGAAGCATCGATGTACATGAACTTGTAGTCAGCATCGACCATGGCAAAGAAGACGATGCTGAAGAAGCTCTTGTAGTTGAAATAAGTGGAGCCCGACTTGGGTGGTGCTTTGCAGGCCACATGCTTGCATTCTATGGCTCCAACGGTGTGTGGGAAGTTCCACCTCTGATACCACTGCTCTTCAACTTTCTTCCATCCTTCTTCAGTGGAGGGGCACTGGAGGAGCTCCTCCTTGTATTCTTCGATGATGGCCTGCACCACTTCTCTGACCACAATGCTGATGGTGTTGTGTGGCACCCTCCAGCCGTACTGCATGCTCCTGTAGGTGGTCCTGGAGGCCAGGTGGCGCAGAGTCAGTGCCACCTTGAGCCCAGGTTCCAGGCTGTGCCGGAAGTTGGTGTTTGCCTTGGTCAACCTGGGTGTCAGCCACTGCACAACTTCGTCAAACATGGCTGGAGGCATCCTCAATAAGTTCTGGAATGCCCGAGTGTCTTCGTTCCTGAGCTCCACCATTAGCTTGTTGTACAGTCCGTACTCTGCTCTTTTCCCGAACCATCGTTGGACCCAGACGCTTCTTGGCTGCCTCTTTTTTTCCCGTAGTAGAGTTCACAGAGCCTGTAGATGGCTTCGCACTGTTGCAGAAGGATGGTGGCTGCCAAAAGGACTGTGTTACGATCCGCGGTGGACATGACTGGATGCTGTGGAAGAGCAAGAGTCAGATGAAGGCTGCAGAGGTCTGCAGCAGGGCTGCTTGTCTGAAAGTGATATCCAGATGTGTTGCTCCCCCTTTTTATAGGCAGTATAGGTGTCCCTTTGCATCCTCTAGGCATCCTCTAGGCATCCTCTAGGCATCCTCTAGGCATCCTCTAAACATCCTTAATATCCGAGATAGGTCCCCTCTGGGTACGTTTTTTCCATTTTAAATGCTTTGTTTCCATGCTGCATTCGCTAGGCATCCGTTCTGCATCTGTTCTGCGTCCGTTCCGCTTCCTCCCTGCGTCCGAGCAGATGCGAGTTGCGTGGATGCGGTACAGATGCCTAGCGGATATAGCGGATGCGTAACGGATGCAGAACGGACGAATTGGATACATTTTCCGCGCAAAAGTTTTGAGCAGCTCAAAACTTTCTGAGCGGATGAAACGTCCATGAACGGATGCTGGACGGATAGAGAGGAAGCAAAATAGCGGCAGTGAGTACAGAACGGATACATCACGTTAACCAATGGATGGCAAGCTTTTTTGTCCGTTTTACATCCTCTTTGCATCTGTTGGTGCAGTGTGACAGGGGTTTTAGATTCAATCAATGGAGAGGGCGTAACTTTCATAAGAGAAGATGTGTATTGAAATATATGTTTCAGTTTTGGTTACTCATCCTCATCACACATGAAATATGTTCCTTAAAAATTGGAATTGAATTCTCTCTTAGGGATAATGGATCTGTAAATCCTCAATTTAAATTAAAGAAATTAGAACCTGGCTCTTTCTTTTGTAATTTGGGTTCACAATGAATACAATTCCTAACTGATGAGCTGTAGAAGATTTTAATTCTAATCCAGTACTGATTTATTATTTTAAAGTTTTAATGAGATCTCTTGTTTTGTATTGAACACTCCCGCCACCCATTTTTTTCTGTTGTATGTTGCCCAAAGTCACATAGTCTGAGTTGAATGACCACAAATACATCCTTAATTAAATGAAATGAAATAAATAAAAACCAACATTTTGGGGGTTATAGAGATCCATTATATATACTGTACATCACTGAGCAACTAGGCAAGCTTTCAAACATATTTGAATTTGGAAAAGACTTTTAAAATAAAGTATAGAAGACAGATTTTTATGCAAGTCTTGACTTCTTTGCCCCCTAGAGGCAAATCATCTAAATATTTGTTGCTTCATTCTTGTATTCAATCTAGCTGAGTGGTGTCTGTGAGTCTTCTGCTGAGAAAGCCACTTCCTGAAAAGTTGAGATTTACTGCCAAGTCCTGTTGTGAAGTTTGACAATATGAGTGCCTTAAATCTCACTAAAGCCTAACACGTCACTCCCAATCTTTTTACACCCTGCAAGCTCACTCTTATTTATTCTTAATTACTGCAAACTTTTTAATATGCAATGGAGAGAATTAATTCAAGCAATTTTACAGAAACTTCAGCTGTTGTCATCTTTCTACTGTGAACAATTCATGTTTTAGCAAGCCTGAGTAAAAGATCTCTTCCATGGTATTCAACATGTTTCATGCCCATATGGTGAAAAATGCATCAATAAAAATATAGCAAAGTAAACTCCAGTTTCCAATGGCATCTGTGAATCCGAAATGGACCTCAAAAAGCTTTTGAATGTCAGATGAATCCTATATACCTCATCTGTAGCTGCAGGATTGTATTTTGTTGACCAATGTTGAAAGGAAGGAAGGAAAGGAAGGAAGGAAGGAAGGAAGGAAGGAAGGAAGGAAGGAAGGAAGGAAGGAAAGGAAAGGAAAGAAGGAAGGAAAGAAAGAAAGACCTAAGTAAGGGATAAGAAGTGACATGATCTTGATAAATCAGTGATTTATGATTAGTAGGCAGATGTAAATCAATCCTCATAATTATGAAATCAATTTAGTTCTTTCAAATGGATTGTCAAATTCAAAAGTTGTTTTGACTAAGACACAGCTTACTGGTTTCATTCATTCAGTGAATTGCTTCTACACTGAATCTCTGGAATCAAAACACTGCAGTCTTACTGGTTGAATCTTCTAGTATAAAGAGTTTGTGGGAAATCCTTTAACCTCAAGCAATCATTTTACAAAACTGTTCACAAAATGATTTCAAAATTTAGGTAGGAGAAGGAGTAGCAAAGCCTGGCAGTAGAGTTAAAGAGGGATCAGCCTAGAATCCCCACATAGTCACAATGAACTAATTCCAATCTCTCTTGAATTCAGAATAATAGAATAGCAGAGTTGGAAGGGATGTTGGGTGTCTGTTAGTCCAACTCCCTGCTCTAGTAAAAGATTCTATACCATTTTAGACAAATGGCTGTCCAATCTCTTTTTAAAAACCTCAAGTGAAGCTCTTAATTCTGTTGACCCTTATCTAACTCCAAGCAGGTGTTAACCATTCTTAAGAATATTATTGGGCATAGACATGAGTAGCAATACATCAGATTAATTAGTCCTTTATGTGTAAACCTTATTCCATAGGTATCCACGATTCCAAAATTCCTATATTTTTAGATTGTATACCCAAATGGCCAATGCTTTACAGGATATAAATGTAATCCTCACCTTTAAAAAATATTCTTTGGATCTGATTTACAATCACTATTTGTTTTCATAGATACAGAGTAACGATGTTTTACTCTGTTTTTCTTCACCAGAATATACATTAGTTGTTCTAAATCTTCCACTGTTTATCAAAGAATTCAGTTTAGTAGAAACCAATAATGCATTAATATGCTACTCATGATGAAAAGTGCTCTTAAAATATTTCCTTAGATGCTTATTTATATAGATTTTTACATAGTAATATTAAGGATAATGATTTGGGTCTTTACAAGAGAAAACATCGAATGTTAGTAAGTTGAATTGTTTTATATGAGGAATTTAAAGTTGATTACTCCACATGGATACAGAAAACTACATATCTTATTCTATTATTAATGATTTTTAAAACTAAGGTAGCATGCATTGATTCTAACTATATTAGACATGAAAGGCCAGATTAACACATAAAGATGAAATTAGGTTGATTTATTGCTAAACATCCTATGCACATATATCTTTGTAACAGTCAGCACCTGAATAGAATTATATAATGATCAACAGCACTTGAGGGATTGGATTTAGTTTAGAATAGAATAGAATTCTTTATTGGGCAAGTGTGATTGGACACACAAGGAGTTTGCCTTTGGTACATAAGTTCTCAGTATACATACAAGCAACAAGTGATAAATCATGATCATAATTATAAAATACAATCATAATAAATCATAAGTTAAAAACTCTGTGATGGTCATAGGATACAAAATAAGCAAACAACATAAAACATAATAAATACTAAATAAAGTCAATCAACACAAATCATGAGATACAAACAACAAATTTATAGTCATAAGAAGCTAAGGAAATAGGTAATCGGAAAGATGAAAAGATGATAAGGATAATAGGTAATACAGCCCTAGTGCCTATAGGTGGTTTGACATCCTAGGGCATAGGCAGTGTTGTGGAAATTAGGTATTTAGCAGAGTGATAGCATGGGGCGAAAACTGTCTTTGTGTCTGGTTGTTCATTTATGGCTTCATAGGATTCTAGACTAATCCCTCTTTTTATTCCATCCCCAGGTTCTACCGTTTCTTTTCCTACAATCTGTTACTAAATGCTTACAGATCATTCCATGTGATATTATGTAAAATTAATTGAATTCTTAAAATTCTTATTAAATCCAAACTGTAAAGAAACATATTCCTTCATCTCCTTATTCTTTTTAATATAAAGGCATTTAAAAAATGAATTAATTGACAAATATTCTTACATTCTAAAATAGGGATTATTAGTAAAATAATCATATATAGCAAGTAGTTTCTCCATAGACTACCACTGACATTTTATTCTTATTATCCACTATTCTTCGCTAACAAAATACAAATTTAAATACTTCATGATAAAAGCATACGTAAAATAATACCCATTGTCAGAGGGCCACAATGAATGATTAAAAAAAAAAATCAAACTGGAAAAATATTGTGAGAGCATTAAATCTCTCACCTCTCAAACATATTCTGATGACTTATTATCAAATGAAAAAACTATATTTTGTATAAGTTGTATAAGCTGAATCTGTGCTCATTCAAAATTGTCTACTAGCTTTTGGCACTGACTGGACAAAGCCAAGCTCATGCAGAGACCAATAGAACTAAAAACTCAGAACACCCCCCCCCCCCCCGTCTGTGTGTGTGTTTGTGTGTAGGGTTCCAATTACAGTAATTGCTCAGCTCTTCAGTTTTTGTCTGATTTGATATCTGAGACAGATTGAAATATCTAGATATAGATATGAACTGTGACGGGGCTGCCACAAAGAAGTGGTCAACTTTTTTACCAAAGCACCTGTAGGCAGGACAAGAAACAATGAATGGAAACTAATCAAGGAGAGAAGCAACCTGGAAGTAAAGGCTAGGTCACACTGGCTGACAGATGCAAAACATATGCAAAAAGGTGCAAAACATATGCAACAGCGGACAAGCAAAATTTCAGGGGTGGCTCCATCCATTGTTATCTGCTCTCAAAAGTGCCCCAAATTTGCATAAACAGAATGGAAAACAATGGAAAGGAATGGACGTGGGTAGTACGTTGCGAGGATGGTAAGCGGATGTTCGTAGGAAGCCTAGCGAATGGAAGTGGATGGAAGCAGATGACACATCTGCAGGGCTTCCGGGGGAGAATAGTGAAGCGGACGCATAGCAGAAGGAGCGGATGCATAGCGGATGCAAAGCGGTCACTGCACATGTTTGGTGGTTGAATTGCATCAGCTCCGTGGATATAAAAGGATGCAGCTTGCAAGCAGTCACCATTCAGAGGAAAGACCTGCTGCCAGAGACATCTTGAAAGAACACCATGGGGAAGAAGAGGAAGCCTGTGCCTACTCCTGCCAGCCCTGGCAAGAAGGACAAAACCAACATCCCACCCCCTGGTGCTGACTCTGAAGCTACTGGTGCTTCTGCTGCTGCTGGTGCTGCTGGTGTTGCTGCTGCTGGTGCTGCTGGTGTTGCTGCTGCTGGTGCTTCTCCTGCTGGTGCTGCTGGTGCTTCTCTTGCTGCTGGTGGTGCTTCTCCTCCTGCTGCTGCTGGTGCTGCTGCTATGGTGGACCAGCCCCAAGGCCATCAAAGCCCTGCTGCTGAAGGCCCTGAAGCCCCTGCCAGAGGGAGGAAGAAGCAAGGGAAGGAGAAGGGAGAGAGGAAACAGTACTCCATTTCCGAGGACCATGAGGAGGAGGTACTGGAATGGCTGAGGGAGAATGAGTACCTGTGGAGAAAGGGCCACAGGCTCTATCGCAACACCAAAAGAAAGCAGGCAGCGTGGAGAGACAAGGCAGAGAGCCTGGGCTACACTGCAGATGTACTCCTTGGATGGTGGAAGAACATGCACACCTGGTATGGCAAGCTGCACCTGAAAAAATCTGGCCAGGCCACTGTCAAGCTCACTGACCAGGAGATGGACGTCATGGCCAAGTGCAGCTTCCTGGAGGGTGAGGTCCACCACTGAGGAGCAGCCCCTCTGTCAAACCTCTCCCTCAGACAGCCCACAGACAGCCACTCCTCTTCCAGCTAGGAGACAGCTACTGTGTCCAGGCAGGTGTCTTTGGAGGGCCCCACGGCAGAGACCCTCCCGACAGCTGCACTCCCTGTGCTGGAGGATGTGGAGGATCCCCTGTCACAAATGGAGGAAGAAGTAGCAGCCAGCAGAGACCAACCCACCCCCATCCCCAGCTCCACATCCACAGAAAGCAGGCAGAGAGGCAGACTGGAGGGCCAGAGCCACACTGTCCTGCTGGAGATCAGGGACATGATCACGACCAGCACAGATCTTCTCTCTCAGCTGGTCCACAGTGATATATCATCCTCAAACCACAAGCCCTTCATCACGTACATGAGCCAGACCCACATGGACCTGCCCGAGGCCCAGTACCAGGTGATCAAGGAGAAGATCACAGCACTGCTGCACCACCCTCCAGGCCCAGCTGAACCTGCTCCGACCCACTCCAAGACTGCTCCTCCACCCCAGACAATGTCACAGCCCTTCCACAGCTTTCAACAGCCCCTCACCTACCAAGGCTACAAGTACCAGGACTTCCCACAGCAGAGGCAGCCCTTCCCAGTCCAGGCCCAGGTATATCGCACACCACAGACGCCTCACCTGACCCAGCGGCAGACCAGACAGCCCCACTACACTCCTCCTTCCTCCACCCCACAGCCAAGCCCCTCAACAGAAAATCTGTCATCAGTACTGTGCCTGACATCCCAGGTCCTTGAGGAAGGGCCTCTCAACCTCACGGGACTGAGTCAGCTCTCTGAGAGCTTCCTGAACACACCATCCCCTTTTGTGCTCTCGGGGCCAGGCACCCCAATTGGGCCTCAGACCAGCACTTCAGCCACAGCCACCTCCACAGTCCCTGGCAGCTTGACAACTGAGACCCTGGACATGCCTCAGAGTGACTGAGAATAGTGCCAGAGACTGATTTGTTACCTGCTCACTTTATCTTTGCTTAAAGACACTTTACTTGGTTCATTTTGCTTTTTTAATAAAGTCATACAGTTTACTTAAGACAGTTGTTAATAAAGGTTATCTTTGCTTCACACACTTGGTTCATTTTATTTACTGAATAAAGTGTTGGTGAAAACTTTGAAAAAAGGGTAAGCCTTTGTATGCTTGTGGAATGGGTAAGGATAGTTGTGGGATGGGTAAAGATAGCTGTGGGATTGTTAAATCTCCAGTGCAAGTATAGAGGGACTGTATGGTCCACCCTCCCAGCTGCCACACATACGGCCCTTTATGATCAATCATAATTTATTCATTGATCAACACATTTCAAAATAAACAAAGCTCTTTATTAATGCCTTATTCATTGTAGGACCACTCAACATACATGGCACAATCTCATCAGTGTTGAGACAGGCTCAAGGAAGCATCCATTAAGCATCTACCATCCTGTCTTGCCACTCCACTGCTCCTGCATTGCAGGAGGTTGCGCTGCTTCTTCCCTTCACGTGAAGCTCTGTTGGGGCCTTGTACATCCACAGTGTCTATCAGGTTTCGTCCTTGCCTCCATTCACCAGGCTCCATGTCCCCATTCTCTTGTTGACGGTCCACAAGCCTGTTCTGCAACACTGGGTAGCGGGTGCGCATGAGATTGTGCAGGATGCAGCAAGCTTCCACAATGCTCCTCACAGTCCCTGCATGGTGGTGAGAAGTACCTGGAATCTGTTGGCCAGGATGCCAAAGGCGTTCTCCACCAACCGACTTGCCCTGGACAGCCTGTAGTTGAAGATCCTCTCTTCACGGGTGAGGTATCTGGAAGTGTAGACCTTCATGAGGTAAGTTCTGAGGGAGAAGGCGTCATCACCCACGATGAAGTAGGGCACATCTTTTGTGTCATTGGGTAGGGGGTCTGGATCTGGAAAAACCATGATGAGGTTGCGTTATAGCCCATCCTTGAGGTCACTGGCATTGTATACCTGGCTATCTGAAGCAGACCCATTGCCTGAAGCATCGATGTACATGAACTTGTAGTCAGCATCAACCATGGCAAAGAGGATGATACTGAAGAAGCCCTTGTAGTTGTGATAAGAGGACCCTGAGTTGGCTGGAGCTTTGCAGGCCAGGTGCTTCCCATCTATGGCTCCAACAGTGTGGGGAAAGTTCCACCTCTGATACCACTGTTCTTGCCCTGGACAGCCTGTAGTTGAAGATCCTCTCTTCACGGGTGAGGTGCCTTGAAGTGTAGGGCTTCATGAGGTAGGTTCTGAGGGAGAAGGCATCATCACCAATGATGAAGTAGGGCACATCTTGCGTGTCGTTGGCAGGGGGTCTGGATCTGGGCAGCCCATGATGAAGTTGTGTTCCAGCCTCTCCTTGAGGTTACTGGCATTGTATATCTGGGCATCTGAAGCTGACCTGTTGCCTGAAGCATCGATGTACATGAACTTGTAGTCAGCATCGACCATGGCGAAGAGGATGATGCTGAAGAAGCCCTTGTAGTTGAAATAAGTGGACCCCGACTTGGCTGGAGCTTTGCAGGCCACGTTCTTCCCATCTATGGCTCCAACGGTGTGGGGGAAGTTCCACTTCTGATACCACTGCTCTACAACTTTCCTCCAGCCTTCTTCAGTGGTGGGGCACTGGAGGAGCTCGTCCACGTATTCTTCGATGATGGCCTGCACCACTTCTCTGACCACAATGCTGATGGTGTTGTGTGGCACCCTCCAGGCATACTGCATGTTTCTGTATGTGGTTCCAGAGGCCAGGTGGCGCAGAGTCAGTGCCACCTTCAGTCCAGGGTCCTGACTGGGCCGGAAGCTGGTGCTCGGCTTGGTCAACCTGAGTCTCAGACGCTCCACAATTTCATCAGACATGGCTGGTGGCATCCTCATAAAGTGCTGGAATGCACGAGTGTCTTCATTCCTGAGGTCCACCATCAGCTTGTCATAGAGTCCAAACTCCACTCTTCTCTCGATCCATCATCGGACCCACACAGCTCTTGGACGTCTCCTTATTCTCCTTGCATAGACAAGGTGAAACAGTCTGAAGAGGTTCTGGTGTTGGTTCTGGTGTTGAATGAGGAGTGTGTGATGATCCATGGTAGAGATCAGTGGATGATGTGGAAGAGCAAGAGCAAGGGTGAAGAGGTCTGTACACTACAGCTGCTGGACTGATAGTGAGATCCAGGTGATTTCCTCCCCCTTTTTATAGGAAATATTGGTTTTCCACTAGGTGTCCTTCCACATACTCTAGGCATACTCCAAACATCCTAAATATCTGAGATACATCCCATATACAAACATTTTGTCCGTTTTAATGCTTTATATACGAGATGCATCCGCTTACATCCTTTCTATTTCTGTGCTACTAACGCTGTGTGGATGTTCCGTGTACCTTTCACTTCCTCCCTCTTTCCGCTTTCAGCTACAGCGGATGTGAGTTGAGGGGATGGCCAGAGGATGCCGAGAGGATACATTGGACGTGTAACAGATGACAACGGACGTAGAATGTTTGTTGCCCATATGTGTCGCGGATGTCCATCGTACACGGTGGAAAGTTCATCCGCTTAAAAAGTTTTGTGTAGCTCAAAACTTTTTGAGCAGATGAAATAGCAGTAGATGGATGTTTGACGGATAGAGCGTATGAAACACGTACGCAGTGAGTACATAACGGATGCATCGTGTTTTCAAACGGATGGCAAGCTTTTTTGTCCTTTTTACATCCTCTTTGCATCCGTTGGTGCAGTGGGACATGGGCTTAAGGAGAAACTTCCTAATGGTGAGGACAATTGAGTAGAACAGAAGTTGAAGGTGTTTCATCACTAGAGGTTTTTAAAAAGAGATTAGACAGCCACCTATTTTAAATAATGTGGGGTCTCCTTGTTGAGCAAGATTTTGACTAGATGACCTCCAAAGTCCCTTCCAACTCTAATTCTAATTGATTGTTTAAGCAGATGCTGACTTAAAAGGGAGGTGTAAGAAAAATTTACCGCTTTGCCCTCGTAGAAGAGCTTTACTAAGGCTTTCTCCTCCCCCTTCTTCCCAGCAATATCCATACGTGCTAATTAACACTACAATTAGCAAATTGTTCAGGCCACCCAGATTAATTTTTCCTCTGTTATTTATTGACTGATAGAAGTGATACAATCTTTTAAAATGTCTCTAAATACTTTCCCATTGCAGGTAGATATTGCTTAATTGCCTATAATACATAGAATCCATGCCCTGGTATTTTATATATTGTTAGATCTTCTATGACTAGGTCTTATAATTTACATACTATATTTTATTTCACTTTAATATAAATGTAAGTTTCAATACACAAAGATAAATGGATTTTTTTAAAATTTAGATGAATGGAATTTGTAGGTTTAGATTATTTAGATTAGTTCTGGGGATTTTATAAGTTAGTGTTTTTAATTTTCTTCTTCATGCCCTTCTCCTTTCCCATTTCTTTTCTATTATTAAGGAAGGCTTGAATGTGAAAGGAAAATGGGTGCTTTCAGTCCATACCACTTTTGATATTTAGCATTTTAATCACAATCAATCAATTTTTAATTTAAAGAATGCTTCCTAGTTGTACATTTTTGACATTTTCATAACCCAGATGTTTTACCTCTCACATGTAAATGTTTATTCCCATTACAATAATCACTCTAGGTATATGATAATTTTGCAACCTGTTCTTTTTCAACTTGTTAATTAGCATGCCCTTCTCAGCATAGATTTTTTTTACTTTTTCCATCTCTATAGAGTTTTTTTTGCATTTCCATTCAATACAGTGACATTAAGTTATAGGAATTGTTTAAGTTTGATCTTTTCTTATGGAGTGGGGAGGGGGCTCAATGGCTTAGCTGTTAAGATGTCTGAGGTTTGAGGTCCCAGGTTTGAGACCCAAGCGTTGTGAGACAAAATGAGTTCCCATTCTTGCCCCAGCTCCTGTTCACCTAGTAGTCTGAAAGCATACAAATGTGAATAGATAAATGAATACAGAAGCAAACCTACTACTATTTTGGTCAGGTATGCATTACAAAGGGAAGGAAAAAAAGGTAGCAACAATTCATTTGTATTTCATTCAGATTCAGTTGAATATAAATTCCACTGTCAGCAAAAAAAAGAAGATAACATCACTTTTATTGTCACTTTTTTTCTGTGCACGCACTGACACATATTAAAAATGAAATTCTGATGTTCTCTCTCCCTCTCCCTCCCTCTCCCTCTCCCTCTCTCCCTCCCTCTCTCCCTCTTTTTCTCTTCCTCCCTCTCTCTCCACATACACACACACACATATATACACACACAAACACACATTATCTGTCGGTCTAAAATCTATCTATCTGTCATCTATCTATTTATCAGTATATTAATCTCAGTCCATTTTCTGATTTTTATCTTTAAGGTTCAATTAGGTTTTCTGCCATCTGTTAAACCTGCCTCATAATCGAACTGGGGAAATCAGGGCATGACTAGGGGATTGCATTCAATTGTCTCCTCCTAATTGTTTGGATAATGAGACTACAGTGTGACATTAAAATTCAGTTTAGTCAATTGCCATGAAGGGAGTTTCAGTAAGGAGGCATTTTAAATCAGAAGATGTTTGGAATGTTGGGGTTCAAGGTATTCTTATGAGCTTACATGAATTAACTTGACAATGTAACTGTGCTCTCCTGGATCCCTGCAACAAGTATTATCATCTCCAGGACCAGATAGGTATAATGCAATAGATTAGCATAATAAAACAGATTTGAGTACTTATATTTCCTGATATCATCAAATCAAGTCAGGCCTAAAATCTTTCCAGAAACTATAAATAAATTTGGGGCCTAATTCACATTTAATCCCTGAAGTGTGTTAAAGTTCGTGTTTGTTGGCATCTGTTCTCACTTTACTCCAGTAACAACATTCAGCTTGCAATAATTCCAAATATCTTGTCATATATATTGTGGGATTGGTGATAAAAGGTATGAAAATAATCTTCAAACTGAGTTGAATATAAGCCAAATCTGAAGGCTGTTTTATATGATATGGCTGGAGCAAGCAAAATACAGATAGTCCTTGATTTGTTTAGCTGCATTCAAAGTTACAGCATGTGATCACCATTGGCCACTTTCCTAGCTGCCTTTTGATAAGCAAAGTCAATGGGGGAAAGCTGAATTTTCTTGATTACTATGTGATTACCAAAACAATTGCTGTGTTTCACTTAATAACTATGGAAAAAAGATTATAAAATGAGGCACAATTCACTTAATCACCTTGCTTAGCAATGACAATTTTGGTTCCAATGGTGGTCTTAAGTTGAGGACTACCAGTATACCTTCCAAGCCATGGACAGTTGTAATTACACTCTATTTTGCATGGGATACCTCCCACTATAAAATTAAGCTTTAGAAGATTTAAATAAACTAGAACCAAGACATCTACAAGTCCAAAAATGATCCGAGGTTCAAAGACATGTAAGATTTATTTCCAGATTCGATTTTCAGCATTAGGAACAGATATTTCCATCCAGTTCTACTTTCCCAAAGCAGCAAGGAAAGTTGATTTGTTTTTTCTGTCTGTAGGGTCATTTGTTTTTTCTGTCTTTAGAAAAGGAATGTCCAAACTCAACAACTTTAAGACTTGTGGACTTCAACTTCCAGAATTCCAGCCAAGGTTGGATATCCCTACTTTAGAAATATTCCAAAGGCAGCTCCAAAAAAGGGTCACATTGAATGACACATGCTTATTGCTGAAATAATGCTTGAATCAGCATTATGCTCAGGACCAAATGCAAGGCCAAATTGTAATTGATCATTTAAGTTCTGCTTTAGATTTACCACAGAAGCTGACCTATGGTTTGAGCATATGTCTTGCTTGAAAATTGTATCAGTAAGGAGTCTTTGAAGGTTATCAGCCTAAACTGTGAGTTAATTACACTTCTGAAATACCATGTTAAGCTTTTAGCAAAGCTCTAAGGTTTGTACCAACTATTCATAAAAAGAATATCTGTGATGGTGGAAGAAGTATTTCATGGAATACCTTCCTCCACTTTGCTATACAATACAAGCTAATATTGTTTATTGAGCAATCACAGTGTTGTTTAACCAGTATGATGATGATTAGGTCTATCTTGAAGTTTTTCTTCTGGAAATAACTAGCTTAATTAAATTATTTGATGTTCAAATGGTGAATGTGACAACATCATAATGCTTTGCAGATCACCAGATTTTGTTATCGGAAAGATAATGAAGAATAAGGGCAATTTTTTTTTTTTGAGGGAGGAAAATTCTAAGTTATTTCAAAGAGAAAATGCTTCTTTAGTCACAATTGAAGACTTCTACATTAAGCTCTCCTTCCTTTTAGCCATTAGGAATTTGGGCAAAGAAGCTGTATTATTTCTGTTCTTTCTAATGTCTTGGAGATTGTAATGAGGTTGGAGAATATTCAGTGGTGCAATTCAACCAGTGTAACAACTGGCTCTATGAGCACACGCACACACACACATGCCAAACGCACACTCTGTGTGCATGCTCCACATTTTAAAAAGCCCATGTTCAGCTCTAATGCGTACCTTCTACTGCAGCCCCTGTGAATAAAACAGCTGAGGTGCGGCAAACTGCTCTGCTGTGCGAATCAACTGTGCTCTAAAAAATGAAATAAAGCACAGGAAAGAGCAGGGGTGAGCGGGCAGGGCCAAATGTTTACTGGAACTACTGGTTCACCTAAACCAATCTGAAAAAGTAGAATCTGACCCCTGAGAATATTCATGAATTTTGAATACTGTGAGGACTGCTAGTCTTCTGCATGGCCTTCTCTGCTGTGGCTCTTGACCTTTGGAACATCATATCCTTTGAAGTGAGATCATCCCCCATCCTTCTGACCTTCTCTAAGAGCCTGAAGACCTGGCTCTGGCTTGGGACCCTGACAGGAAAGCATCACAGTGGAGGAGGTTGATGTATTAAGAGACAATCCCATTTCTTCCCTCCAGATCCTGATCCCTCCCTCCCCATCTTTTAATTATAACTTTATGTTTGGTTGAAATTCCATTTATATCATTTTAGAAATATTTATCTTTTTATGGTTTTAAAGATTTTAATACTGTAAGCAGCCCAAAATCACTTTGAAACAAGATTGGTGGCAAATAAATAATAAATGTATGATAACACCCAAGAAGTTATCACTAGTCTTAAAACCTTAAATGATCAGACAGAAATATTTCTCCTTGCTGTATTAACCGAACGCTAAAGGCAACTTCAAAGAGCAGTGGGTGAAAAGCAAGCTCAAGTATAGGCTGTCCTTTACTGACAAGTTTCTTTAGTGACAGATCAAAGTTACAATGGCACTGACAAAAGTGACTTATCACCATTTTTCACACTTACAACCATTGCAGCATCCAATGGTCATGTGGTCAAAATTCAGGTGCTTGGGCAACTGGTTCATATTTATGATGGTTGCGGTGTCCCAAGGTGATGTGATAAACTTTTACAACCTTCTGACAAGGGAAGTCAATAGGGAAGCCAGATTTACTAACAACCAGTTTGCTAACTAAACAACAGCAATGGTTCATTTAATAACTATGTCAAAGAAAGTCATAAAATTGGACAAAACTCAGTTCATACAACTTAGCTCATTTAGCAACATAAATTTGCGGTCATAAATCAAGGACTACCTGTAACAGCTAGCCAGCTAGAGGCTATTTTGTGACAAGACCAGATAGGCATTATTCTCTGATGTAAGCATTCTTCTTAAAACTGCATGTGACAGACTCTGTGTGCATTGTTAATATGTGAGGCTGACTGACTGGGGAAGCCTTAAGCTCCAAAAATTACACTGCAGTACTTCATTTCAGACTTTTTAGAGCAAGTGCCACATTGTGAAAAAAAAAGAAAGGGTGCATTTCATTTGGCCCTGATGGTGACTTCAGTTCAAAAACTCTCATTATTTTTACTTTTGCTTCTATACATTTCTTTTTTTCATTTTAGAAACCAAAACAAGAAACATCAAGAGAGGTGGTTTATTCTTAGCTTCCGTTTGCAAATCTAATCTTGTCTCTTATAAATGATAAAATGGGAAAAATAAATGGAATATTTCCAGTTTAAAAAAAAAGGAAGAAGGGTTCTATGGCCTAGTCAATTTCATTCATACACTTGGGAGTATCAGATCAGAGGAGTTATTTTATAGACTTTACGCTGTAGATATAAATGTCAACAACTATAAAATTTGCTGCTTGTTAAAGTTAAAATATAAAGGGAGGTTAAAAATACCAGTAAACCAAGCCAACAAAAAGACTTTGTGTCTATTAGAACAATGTTTCCAGTAAAATTGGGATGACTGATGGACTCACATAAATATCTCCAATGAGAAACAACAGAATTTGTCATTTACAATATGGTTCTGTGTATGCATGTGGATTCCTTTCTTTTATAAAGCCATATATTGATTAAACAGGAATAAAAAAAGCAAGCCATCCACATCAAATATTGGAACAGAAAAAAAAAAGCAGTTGGCAATACCAATGGAAAATCCATATATATGACCCACTTCTTACCTAAATAGTTTTTCTCTGTCCTTGACCAGTCATGAAAGTTCAGCAGGGTCAGGTGTGATTAATATATCCCGGATAGATTATTTGGGATATTCAGGACTGCAGACTGAAGTCGGAAGTCAAACTCATCTCTCTAAATGTCAATGACAAATCATACCTGTATCCTGCCAATAGGCTGTGTGGAGGTGTCTGTGTTACTCACTAGGAGTTGAGCTCAATTTAAAGTCTTCTCCTGTAGCTAAGAAGTCATTCTGTTTGCTTTTAAAGTCCTTACTCATATAAGAGGACAATTAAATTAACGAAAGGTCAGAATTAAATTGTTGATTTGCTCATTCTTCTCTCTAAAAACATATTACACTAAGTGTTGTTTGTTGAATTATGCATGATAATTGGCTTGATTGATATACTACACTAAATCATAAAATCTCATTTATAAATCAGACTAGCTGGGAGCATACTAGATGTATGCATCTCATTATACTGGACCAATCAGGTTCCTGTTATCTAATTATAGTTAATGATTAATTGATGATAATGTAATATTATAATATATAACTTAATGAATATTAGGTCTGTTATACTATGAGATGAAATAACATGGTATGTTATGAATAATAACACAATTCTTAGCTAATTATAGTCATTTTGTTTGCTTGTGCCTTCACATCATTGTTATGTCTTGGTGACTGCCTAGACAAGCTAATGTAGCAACATTTTTTGAAGTGATTGACAATTTCCCAGGGTTGAGAAGGAATGATTGTCCCAAAGGCACCCAGCTGGCTTTCATGCCTAAAGCAGGACTTTTAGTTCAATGCCATTAACCCCTGTAACAAATTGACTGCAGGTGCATCCCCTATTTTCAGGTGTTTCTGAGTCAGCCAACTTCTAGATTTTTCATTTTTCAGAATTTTGTTTCAATGTGATTTCACATGTATGTGCATATTGTTAGCAATGAATGCCTGCCCATAAAAATACATTTAAAAAGGACAGGAAAAATTAGACCTTGTGACTATATCTTATCTTATCTTATCTTATCTTATCTTATCTTATCTTATCTTA
>BLBF01000040.1:11572980-11632808 GCA_015471245.1 Laticauda colubrina | reverse complement strand
CTTATCTTATCTTATCTTATCTTATCTTATCTTATCTTATCTTATCTACCTACCTATCTATCCATCTATCTGCTTATAAGAATATTACACTTTGTTATGTTTGTTTGTGGATCAATTCTTAGTAGCATTATGCCAGTCTTTGCCAATCTAGGACTTTTCTCCTAAATTTGGTATCACCTGGCATTCAACCAATGCGAGAGTGGAGTGCAGGTAAATGACTGAGAATTGTACTCCTGCCTGAGTGGAAAGCCTCACCAGAAAGGGATCTTATTATAATCCCATTGAAAGAGTCTAACTCTAAATGGCTCCTCTCATTCAGTCTCAAAGATGTGCCACTTTTTCATAATGTAATATGATCACATTATGGCACTTTTTCATCCAAGCAGCAAAATGCTATTTCTTGGCAGAAAGTGATGCCAGTGCCTTCTGGGGGAAAATGAGGGATTTGGCAAGCAGCTCCCTTTCTCTTTCTATGAAAGAATATGCTTTCAACACTACTTAAAAATCAAACAGCCTCCCTCAAAGGTTTCAGCTATGCTCATTTTCCAAATAACAGTTATCATGATAGATGTTCATAATTGCTCATTGCCATTCACTGAGAGTAGATATCAAAATAATTTCTCTAAAAGCTCCAGTACAGGACAAGGGGGGAAAAAAAACATGCATGCGGACCAACTTGATTTCCAATTTGGATGGGTGGCCAGAAATAAAGATTTATATGCAAGCATTTTGCCCTTTGCATCTTAAGGCAGACTCTTGAATCAGGCTCATAGGAGTCTATTTTGTCAGCTCACACAAGATAGTGTTCCATAAAGAAACCAAAGGAGCCTGGATCACAAATACAGTAAGCTACCTTCCTCCAAAAAAGCCACAATTCCCCCCAAACAGCTAAAAACCAAAATTACAAGGTTCTGTGAATCCATCTGCTAGATCTTTAACTGACCCAGTTAGAGAGATTGTATCAAGGAAGACAATGGGAGTGTCAAAGGTGCTTTTTCAAAAGGCAGCTAATTTTTTTATGAAGACATTTTGCTTCTCATCCAAGAAGTTTCATGGGTTTTGGTGGAATTGTATGTGTGTGTGTGTGGTGGGGAAATGGAAGGATCATATTTCTTTGCAGTCATGTGGTCATTAGCACTCTTTCTGAGAGCTGTTGAGGCCAATTCAGAGTTTATCTTTGCTCTCAGGGTCATTCTAATCAGAGTAAAAATAGGCATGGAATTTTCTTTTTTAAAAAAAAAAAGTTTTATTTTATTTTTACAAACATTCCATCTTTCCTTTAAATAGTGTGTCATCTGGGTACGAATATCTTGTGCAATAATATTTCCTTACCCCTCACTCTTTTTTTGCCTCCTGAGCCTCAGGGAAGCCTCCCAGGGGGTGTTTTTGCTCCCAGGAGGCTTTGCTGAGGCCCAGGAAGGCAATCAAACCTGGGTGTGGGGGAGGCCACACAACGCCCTCCATGCATCCCTTTTTGCTTCCTGGGCCCCATAGAAGCCTCCTGGGCAAAGCAGTAAGACAGCGAGGGGGATCCTGGCACGGCTGATCATCAGAACAGCTGATTGTCGTGAGGAAAGAAAGAAAGAAGGAAAGAAAGAAAGAAAGAAAGAAAGAAAGAAAGAAAGAAAGAAAGAAAGAAAGAAAGAAAGAAAGAAAGAAAGACTGGTTCGGCTGATCGGTAGTTGGTTTTTTACTACCGGTTCAGCCGAATGGTAGCATTTTGTACTATCAATTTGCCCGAACCAGGCCGAACCAGTAGAATCCCACCACTGATTTTCTTGAAAGTGTTGAAAAAGCTGTGTTGTACACAGCAGATAAGTGGTATTTTATCCCTCCCCCTCTGTTGAGAGAAGGCCGCTAAAGTTTAACACAGATGGCCTATTTTATCCCTCTTTCAAACTGATGGTCCTCTCTATCCAGAATGTGGACTTATTTCCACACTTCAAAAGAGTGATCTTTGTCTTTCAAATGCAGATAGACCACTGAATCTCATCCTGATGGGTTTGTTCTCCTATGTTATACCATGTGTTTGTGAAGTGGTTGTTTTGTTTCACCAATGGACAGATCTGCACATCTTACTGCATTGTATTGCATGTATTACACTGCTCATTCATGTTTTATCCTTGGGGTGGACAAGGATAAAACATCCTAAGGCACAACCTTTTTGCCTTAGTGTATCACTAGAAATGAGATCTAGTTAATCTGATTTTATATCTCTTGTCTCTTATCTCTTGTAATGAAGGACCAGCAGATAGGATCATATTATGCTAGGACTTTATGTTCTAGATTGGCTTTCAGTCCAAGTGCTGATTTTTTTTTACCATTTATGCCTCAAGCAGTTTTCAGCCTCATTGCCTATGCTTATTTCCTGGACTGTAAGACCTTCATATATCTATTCCAGTGTACTCTCAAATACTTCAACTAAAATGAGATTGATATTACCAGAGACTGTGTACTTTTTCAGTATTGAACCTTGAATGGCTAAATTAGTTCCTCAGCAGACACTTGCCTAGCATAGAAATCAATATCTTTCTTGGTGCTTGATTAGAGCATTCCCAAGCAATGGCATAATTTCTAAATTCAACTTCAGTTTATTTTAATACTTCTATTTTTTTCCCCAAATCATTTTAATGTTGTTTTTAGATTAATTTTGTGCTCTTTTGCCTCATGTTAATTTCTGTGTTGGGTTTAGATGTTGGGTGTAGAGGTTTTTTTTATTTATTTGTGGGCCATTTGGCTTAGGTCAAATGTGTGTTGTATTATATTAATCTTAAAGCTTGTGGATTGGTCAAGTTTATTTGGCAGTGTGGAAAAGACTTGAATTAGACAAATCAACTACTAGCAATGTTTTCAGCCAGTAGAGCTCAGTGAACTAATTTAGAAGTTTTCCCAATTATACCGAAAACCCAGCTTCAGAATTCAGCAAGTTTACTTTCTTTTTACTTTGATTTTTGTGATATCTTGCATAATTTATAACAATAATAACAAGTTCAGTCGTATTTCTAACATACATTCTTATTATAACTATTCTATGGATTATATTATTACAGGATCTCAATATGTTATTCAGTATAATACTGTTTTACAAATGAAAAGGTCAGATTGGGAAATAAATGGGCAAAGATTATTAAAGCAATTCATTAAAAAAGAGGAATTCAAAATTACTGTTCTGATTATACATATCCTTCAGGTTTTTTTTTCTCTGGAATATAATGAACCGATGAAGGATACTACTTTATGAAATGTACAGCAAATGTATTGTGTATCCTCAGTTAATTTTTCTAAAAGATGAAACTAATTGTACAGGAAAGGATTAAATAGTTGATATCATGCCACAAAAGAACCAGAAGTACATTTTGACACATGCTATAAATAAATCAAAGACACTCCCCATAAATCTGGAGGCAAAATTTAATTCATTCATATGTCAATTTATTACTGCCAGGAGGCCTTAGGGCAGTAGAAAAATGTGTCCAAATTAAAAGAAGAAGATAATTCATTTTAAGACTTGGAAATTGGATGCTCAGTCGAAGTCTAATCAGAAGCAAACCACTTTTGGGAGAGAGAAACATCAATGATTTTTTCATTTCACAAAACATTTCATTAAGTGAATGGTTGAATGAATCAAGAGTGGGGCGGTTGTATCCTGAAGGGAAGATGAACAAAAGGATGTCCTATTGTCCCCATTTAATCGTACTTATTTTCTGTATTCTTATTCATGTTTATACTTATACTTATTATTTTGTAAGTGATTGACAAATCAAAAGAAATAAAATACAATGTGGAGGACAACTTTGCTTCTTCTTTTTTGGGGGCTGAGAAGTTAGGAAAGGAGAGGCTATATATATTGTCCCGCAATATACAATGAACTTACAAGAGTTCATTTAATGACCATTGAAAGTTACCATGGCACTGAAAAAAAAGACTTACAGTATGACCATTTTTCAAATGACCATTGTAGCATCCCCATGGTCACATTATCAAAATTCACATGCTTGGCAACTGACTCATGTTTATGATGATTGCAGTGCCTTGGGATCATGTGATCAGCTCCTGAAACCTCCGGCAAGCAAAGTCAAAGAGGAAACCAGATTCACTTAACAATCATGTTCCTAACTTAACAGCTGCAGTGATTCACTTAACAACTGTGGTGAGAAAGGTTGTAAAATGGGGGAAAATTCACTTAATAAATGCTTTGCTTAGCAACAGAAATTGTGGTCATACATTGAGGACGACCTGTAATATGTAGCACTGGTGTGATATCTATGGCAGCATTAAGAATGGGACAATCCAATCACTCCTGATGATGGGTTCCACAATGTCAGTGGGACTCAAGCAGCTGTGTCATTTTATGTGTGTGTTGTTTTGTGTCTCTCTGTGTCTGCTGTATACTTTATCATGCTGATTGTCATTTAAACTCTTGCAGTTTTACAAGTAGGGTTTTATTACTAGATCAGGGTGTCAAATTTAATTTCATTGAAGCTGCATCAGGGATGTGTTTGGGGAGCAGGGCTGGGATGGGTGTAGCCAGCTTGACATCACTCATGTTGGGGTCACATATGATGGTCCGGGTGGGGCTGGGGGATCCATTGTCTCCAGTGGAGGAAGTCGAGACCATGGAGAGCACTAAACTCTTGTCCTCCAGAGAAGCCTTGCTGTCTGCTAGTGGCCAAGTACTAAGACAGGAGTTCCCTTCTTTCTTTCTTTCTTTCCTTCCTTCCTTCCTTCCTTCCTTCCTTCCTTCCTTCCTTCCTTCCTTCCTTCCTTCCTTCCCTTCCCTTCCCTCCCTTCCCTCCCTCCCTCTTCATTCTCCTTTCTTCTTCCTTCCCCTCTTTCCTTCTTTTTTCTTCCTTACTCCAGTTGTGGGATTCAACATTTTTATTACAGGTTCTGTGAGCGTGACTTGGTGGGTGTGGCTTGGTGGACATGGCAGGGGAAGGACACTGTAAAATCTCCATTCCCTCCCCACCCCTGGGGGAAGGTTACTGCAAAATCCCATTCCCTCCCCTCCCCACTAACTTGCTTTCCAGCTGCGTTCTCCTGTGCAGGGCAATGAAAGAAGACCCAGCCGATCAGCTGGGACCCGGGAGGCAGAGAATAGATGGGGACGGGGCCAGTCAGAGGTGATATTTGTCGGTTCTCCGAACTGCTCAGAATTTCCATTACTGGTTCTCCAGAACTGGTCAGAACCTGCTGAATACCACATCTGCCTTGCTCTCATTGCATCTTTCCTTCTTTTTCATTGTCTTTCCTCTTTCCCTTTCTCCTTTCCTGTCCCTTCTTGGATGTTCAAATGCAAAAGGGAAAACACTTATCCTTTTGTTTTATTTTGCTTGTAGTTTGTTTTGCTAGCCCTCTGCCAGTGAAAATGGAGCCGTGAGGCCCTCCCAAGCTCCATTTTCGCGGGCAGAGGCACCATGGGCCAGTCCTTCACTGTTTTCAAGGTGGTGCCAAGGACCAGAGTTAAGCACCTCATGGGCCTGATGCAGCCCGTAGGCTTTGAGTTTGACACCCCTGTACTAGATTAATTAACAGTAAAAACCACAATTTTAGAAATAAATTCCTATATCCCAAGGTCTTTGATGCTTAGATGTTGTTCTCTGTTTCATCAGAGTGTCACAGGCTCCATAGGTAAATTTTTTTCCCTTTGAACCCTCGCTGCTTTCGATTAAGTCCTGAGGAAAGGAGGGAAGGGATTGCAACCTAGAGGACTGGAAAGCTCATTAGCAGTTTGCATTTGGCTCCTAACACTTGGGGGACAACAAACACTTAATTTGATCATTACTAGCCTCTTCAATCCTGAGTTTCAAAGTTTTCTGTCATCAGATAAAATACAATAAAATCAATGTAACTTCATTAGATTGATTGGCTTGAGCTAGCTTGTGTTATAATGGATAAAATCTTATGGGAGATGGAAAGAAAAAGGCAAGTGTCCAATGCACAATATAATATTTAAGGAGAACATTTTGCAAGAGCAGTAGCATTTGAATGGGAATAGAAGTTGAAAAGAGGTCAATCAATGAGATTGTTTTCTTCTCGCTTCCCCCCCCCCTCCACCTTCAGATACCCTGAAGAACAGAATGAAAGAGTGGCCAGATGAGTCATTTTCAGCCAAAATAGAGAAAAAGTTAGCAATGGAAGGCCTAGTTAGGCTGAGTCTTCTGATCAGAACACTTTTAAGTGTTATGTTTCCAATAAAAATTGGTTGCTTTTATAACACTGGAGAATACTTTTTTTCTCTCAGAAGTTTTTCTTCCTGAAGAACTTTTGGTGATTATGATATATCCCTTCAAACTGAACACAAATATTAATTCAGAATGACTGTAACACATAGGAATCTTGAAAAATATTAAATTAACATTTAACGTATTTAATCACATAATATGCTACATGAGATCAGTGGGTCTAAAAGTATTTCGTGCACTGATTTTCATTTTTACTCGCTATGGGATGCATCTCACTGCAATGTCCAAAACTGACTTGTTCCACTTCATGATCTTTTATATTGTATGTCAGTCAGAGATCAGAGATGAAATTCAACAGGTTCTGACCAGTTTTGGAGAACTGGTAGTGAAAATTTTGAGTAGTTCAACCGCCTCTGACTGGCCTGGCCCCCATCGATTCTCTGCCTCCTGAGTCCCAGCTAATCAGCTGGGTCTCCTTTTATTGCTCTTCACAGGAGAACAGAGTTGGAAAGCAGGTTACTGGGATGGGGAGGCAATTTTGCAGTATCCTTTCCCTGCCACACCCACCAAGCCACACCATGTCCACCAAGTCATGCTCACAGAACTGGTAGTAATTTTTTTTAATAAAATTTTATTTGGGTTTTCACACATACAAAATACAAGTAAAGCATCTTTTTTGAAAATAGCATGGTCCCGGGTTGAACTTCAATTGTTCAAATTGAACAATTTGAATGTTTTCAAATTTGAAAGTTTCAAATTGAAACTCAATTTCATGTTCCTTTTTGTATTCTATTTCATATCTTATATTATTTTACATTTTCTACATAGTTTTTCCCCTCTTTTGATTTTCTCAATGTTAATTTGATTATCTCATCTCAATTAAAATCATTATATTTATACTTTTGTCTGTTCTGTTTCAATTTCATATTATCTTTTCTCATTAAACAAGTTTTCTCCTGTAGTTACTAATTGGAGTATGACACCTTTATATCTTTTAATTACATCCATTCAACTCTTATTTAAACTTCAATATACATGTTAAGGTTATGACCTTCAATATAATACATAATACATAACTTCCAATCAAATTCTGCTTGGTATATTCTTATAATACACACTATATTCTTTTTTTAAAAAAAGGATTGTAAATATATGTAATTAAAACCCTCATTCCATTCCAGTTCAGTTCTATCATTAATAATCATTAAAATCTTAACATCTTTAACACTTCTTTTCAGTTAAATATCATACTTCCTTAAAAACACATAATCTCCATAATTAATTTTTCCCTTATTTCTCTTCACATATGTTTTAAAAATAATTAAACATACTTTTTGTTACATTTATTTATTGACAAGCATTCCACTGAATTATGATAGCTATTTTATCAGACATTTTAATAATATATTGTTTCATATTTTCTAAAATTAATTCTGTTTCTAATATAATAATTATGCACCTTTCCAGAATCCCTTTTTCCATTAAATTTTCACCCATTACCTCTAAATAGGCCCTGTTTCTCTGTATTTTGTTTCTGTCCTTTATGGCTTCTTTTCCTTTCTTTCTTCCCACTCATCTTCTCCCTCCCTTTTTTACCCCCTTGTCTCTCTAGTTCTAATTCTCTCTTCTGCATTTCCTTTTTCTGTTGCTTTCCAATTTTATACTTATTTTTCACTCTATTTTTTTTTTTTTTGGAGTTGTTTTTCCCAATCTTAAACTTTCTATCCTCTTTCCCCCCTTTCCTTTTTTCCCCCCATCTAAGATTACTTGTTCATTAAAGATGGCTTCTTCTTACTCGCAATCTTCTTGTTCTGCAGGCCAAAAGAACCTCTCCCTTCTTGTGCATCTTCTTTGTACTATTTAAGTTCCATTTCAGTTCTTCTAAAAGTGGAGCCATTTTAAACAGTTTTAAACAACTACCTGATTGATTTTAGTCATTCAAAGCAATAACCAAGAATCCAGAAATCATCAAGTAATCCAGATAGTCCAGATAGTTATATCTTCTTATTTCTTTTTCAACTTTCTCTTCCTGGGGTTTTTGTTGCGATATTTCAGTTAGAATGTATCTTTTGGAAATCTTGTTGAGATTTTGCTGTAAATTCTTTTTTAATTCCAGGCAATCTCCTCCCTTCCAGATCCTACCCTTTTATTCTTTTTCTCTCCTTTTCTGTTTTCAAAAGCTTTTAATTATCCAGAAATCTTTATTATCCCTTTGACTTTTTATTTTCAGCATTAAATGCCTATTGATGTCAAAGTGGATTTTTTTCCAATTTCTTACTTAAGTCTCTTAGCTGTCAGTATAGGAAAAGGAGAAAACCAAATCTTATTGTTTTTTAATAGTTTCAATTCTAAAAACCTTATTTCTTGCTTTTGCTGTTTGACCCAGTCAACCAAAACTTTCTCCTCTTATCTTGCTCCTGCACATTCTTTTCCAGTCAAATTCTTCTTTTTGGTGGCCATTTCTGACCACCGCTGCAACTGCCTTCGGGAAGCTAGCCAGCTCGGGGCGCTCCAGTGGCGAACATGGATCGAAGCCTCGCAGAGACAAGCTTTCAGTCTGTCACTGAAGAAGCTCAAACCGGAAGTTTTCAGAACTGGTAGTCAAAATTTTTGAATCCCACCACTGAGCTGAATGTAGTTTTGTGCTCTGTAGTTGTCAAGGAAATTCTCAATGACAATCTTGAATGCTTTTTGGATGATTTTTTTCTGACCCCACTAACAGCAATCTTGAATTGCTTGTCACTGATGATTTATCTGATCTGTGGACCAACAAAAATGCCTTCCTGATCTTGGTATCAGTATTGCTTAGAAACATCTATCTCAAACAATGAACACTTTCACTTTCCCTGTTCATCACTTTCACAAAATTTTTCATCAATCCAAATTCTATGTAAAGTGGATGCAAAGATATCTTTGTTGGGTCAACAAGTGGTTTCTGTATCATATTTTTCTGTTCTAGAACCAAATTATTTTAGACTAGCTAATTCTTTTTAATATGATGCAATTCCATTGCACAGTTATCCCACTCAGAAATGTAACAACAGTATCCAAGCTACATCCAAGCAGCAGAGCTAAAACTTTTAGATCTCCATAGATGTACTTGGTGTACTGAATGTAGTTCAACAATAGTTCCATGTTTTTGTATGTTTCTTTCATGTATGTAGCATAGCCAAAATGATAAGATACACTCAAAAATGTTCAGGAAGCACAATCTTTGCTGTCCAGTGTAGCCTTTTAAATAAATCAATAGAGATGCTTACGCCTCTTTTTTTACAAAAAAAATAGTTAAATAGTTTTGTTATTTGTTTATTTTGCTACTCAGATTGATGCTCTTGCTAAGTGTAAATTGTGTCTCTAGAATCCTTGTGATTTCATGCTGTTCTTTGGCATAAATAACTGTTTTTTGCTTGGACTTATCCTAGCCACAGACTGAAATAATAATGATGATGATGATGATGATCATAGTGATATTGATTTTTTTTTTTGCCAAGGCAGTTCAATAATGACTTTTTGTTGGCCTGCAAAGAATCTGCTTGAAAAACAGTGGGTGTTATTTTTGTATAATGTAAAGGGAAAAAAAAATTTCCCTTTGCATTAGTGAATAAACAATCCATTTTGAGCATATATCCTTTTCTCTCCGGAATAGAGTTTTATTTTATTACTGCCCTTCAAAAAGTAAAGAGGAAATGAATTCCAGAGAAATAAACAATGACAAACCTACATGAACACAAAGGATAAGGATATTTCAGTGACTATAAAGAAAAGAATAGTTAAAGCTGTAGCCTTTCTAGAAAGATTATACGCCTCTGAAAGTTGGATACTGAAGAGAATGACATCTCTGAATTACAGATCTGAAGATGCTTAGTAAGAGGACCATGAAATGCAGGAAGAATCCATCAGTGAGTCCAGGAATAAATAAAGAGAGCCTGTAGCTTGGAAGCAATGCTCAGCAAAAAGAAAATAATATATTTGTGACATGCAATCAGGAACAAAGCAAAATGATGAAATGTTTGAGGTGATGTCACACTGCAAGTACAAAAGTCTTCACTGTCATACTGTGATGCACATTTCATATTTGCTCCCCTCACAGCCACTGCTTATACCAATGATCTTATATGATAATAGAAATATTATTCTCTTTGGCAAGGTTGAGAAAGAATAAGTAGAGACATTGAATAACAGAATAACAGTTAGAAGGGACCTTGGAGGTTTTCTAGTCTAATCCCCTGCTTAAACAGGAAACGCTATACCACTTCAGACAAATGGTTGTCCAATCTCTTCTTAAAAACCTTTTGTGTTGGAGCACCTACAACCTCTGGGGGCATGCCTTAATTCCACTGATTAACTGCAAGGAATTTTCTCCTTAGTTCTAGGTTGGTTCTTTCCTTGATTAATTTCAATTTGTTGCTTCGTGTCTTGCCTTTGGAGAATAGGTTTATCCCCCTGCTCTTCTTTGTGGCAACCAGAGGTGGTATTCAGCAGGTTCTGACCAGTTCTGGAGAACCAGTAGCAGAAATTTTGAGTTTTTCAGAGAATGGGCAAATCCCACCTCTGACTGGCCTAGCCCCCATCTATTCTCTGCCTCCCGAGTCCCAGCTGATCGGGCTGGGTCTTCTTTGGTTGCCCTGCACAGGAGAACAGAGCTGGAAAGCAGGTTAGTGGGGTGGGGAGGGAATGGGATTTTGCATGCCCTGCCATGCCCACCAAGCCACGCCCATCAAGCCACACCCACCAAGCCATGCCATGCCCACAAAACCAGTAGTAAAAAAAATTGCATCCCACCACTGGTGGCAAGCTTTAAATAATGGAACACTGCTATCATATCACTCCTAGTCCTTCTTTGCATTAAACATTGGACAGGATCTAAGAAATAACTAAAATATCCTTGGGGAGACTATGAATTATTGTTGGAGATGGCTCTCGTTCAAGCTTGATATTCTTAAATTGCTTCACATTTTTTATAATTTTGCTGCATTAATGCATCCTGAACTTTTGTTTTCATTCATATTCACTGAAGATTTGCCTTCAGGCAAATTGTTCTCCAGGTGAGATCTGATGACTGTATCTTCCAATCAGATATAATGTGATGTAATGACAAAGGTATTAGAGTGGGAATGGAAACATCTGGCTCTCTGGGTAATTTTGCCAAAATCATTACCTTTCAACTTAACCTACTTCACAGAGTTGTTGCTGTGAAGGTAAAATAAAAGAAGCACCCTTTGTGTCATGACTTTAAAAGCTGAAAGAAAGGCAGGGTAAAAGTGTTAATAATCACTGTCATTACTGCCTAAATTTAAGGCATGTATTTTTCAGCCAAGATATTCTTTTGGAACACATTAGCATAAAATAGAATGAAGAGTTAGTGTACTACATATATGCGGTTTTAAAGCTTTATTGTGTAAAGATTTATTTTGGGGGCCTTGTGAGATTTAGGAATAGAATTCAGAGACAGCAGGAGCTGCAGGTGCACTTGGCAATGATATTAAATCTACAAATGTTCACTTGGTGATTTGCAGAGTATGGTATCCATCAAAACGATTCAGGGAGTTTGAAAAGGTTTCAACAACAGACAATGAGTTTTCATACCTTACAGAGGTTAATGGGTTAAGCCCATGTCACACTGAACCAACGGAGGCAAAGAGGATGTAAAATGGACAAAAAAGCTTGCCATCCGTTCGAAAACGCGATGTACTCACTGCCTCTGTTTTGCTTCCTCTCTATCCATCCAGCATCCGTTTATTGATGTTTCATCCACTCCAAAAGTTTTGGGTTGCCCAAAACTTTTGCGCAGAAAATGTATCCAGTTCGTCCGTTCTGCATCCGCTATTCATCCGTTACTCATCGGTTACGCATCTGCTATATCCGCCAGGCATCCGCTGCGCATCCGCACAATTCGCATCCGCGCAATTCGCATCCGCTCGGATGCAGGGAGGAAGTGGAACGGACACGGAATGGATGCGGAATGGATGCAGAACGGATGCAGCATGGAAACAAAGCGTTTAAAACAGAAAAAACGTTCGCAGAGGGGACCTATCTCGGATATTAAGGATGTCTAGAGGATGCCTAGAGGATGCCTAGAGGATGCAAAGGGACACCTATACTGCCTATAAAAAGGGGGAGCAACTTGTCTGCATCTCACTTTCAGACCAGCAGCCCACCTATGCAGACCTCTGCAGCCTCCATCTGACTCTTCCTCTTCCATAGCATCCAGAAATGTCCACCGTGGATCGTAACACAGTCTTTTTGGCAGGCGCCATCCTTCTGCAACAGTGCGAAGCCATCTACAGGCTCTGTGAACTCTACTATGGGAAGAAAAAGAGGCGGCCAAGAAGCGTCTAAGTCCGAAAATGGATCGGGAGAAGGGCAGAGTACGGACTGTACAACAAGCTGATGGTGGAGCTCAGGAACGAAGACACTCGTGTATTCCAGAACTTCATGAGGATGCCTCCAGCCATGTTTGACGAAGTTGTTCAGTGGCTGACACCCAGGTTGACCAAGGCAACAGCCTGGAACCTGGGCTCAAAGTTCACTCACTCTGCACCACCTGGCCTCAGGGACCACCTACAAAAGCATGCAGTACGGCTGGAGGGTGCCACACAACACCATCAGCATTGTGGACAGAGAAGTGGTGCAGGCCATCATTGAAGAATACAAGGAGGAGCTCCTCCAGTGCCCCTCCACTGAAGAAGGATGGAAGAAAGTTGCAGAGCAGTGGTATCAGAGGTGGAACTTCCCCCACATCGTTGGAGCCATAGATGGGAAGCACGTGGCCTGCAAAGCACCAGCCAAGTCGGGGGCCACTTATTTCAACTATAAGGGCTTCTTCAGCATCGTCCTCTTTGCCATGGTCGATGCTGACTACAAGTTCATGTACATTGATGCTTCAGGCTACGGCTCATCTTCAGATGCCCAGGTATACAACGCCAGTCACCTCAAGGAGGGGCTGGAAGGCAACCTCATCGTGGTCTTCCCAGATCCAGACCCCCTGCCCAACGACATGCAAGATGTGCCCTACTTCATTGTGGGGGATGACGCCTTCTCCCTCAGAACCTACCTCATGAAGCCCTACACCTCCAGACTCCTCACCCATGAAGAGAGGATCTTCAACTACAGGCTGTCCAGGGCAAGGCAGGTGGTAGAGAACGCCTTTGGCAACCTGGCCAACAGGTTCCAGGTACTTCTCACCACCATGCAGCATCACCATGAGACCATGAGGAGGATCGTAGAAGCTTGCTACATCCTGCACAATCTCATGTGCACCCGCTACCCAGTCTTGCAGAACAGGCTTGTGGACCATCAACAAGGCAATGGGAACATGGAGCCTGGGGAATGGAGGCAGAGGCAAAACCTGATCGACAGGATGTGCAAGGCCCCAACAGAGCCTCACGGGAAGGGAAGAAGCAGTGCAACCTCCTGAAACACTGGTACAACTCCCCAGCTGGAGCAGTGGAGTGGCAAGACTGGATGGTAGATGCTTCATGGATTCTTCCTTCAGCCTGTCTCATCACACTGATGAGATTGGGCCATGTATGTTGGGTGGGCCTACAATGAACAGGGCGTTTAATAAAGAGTTGTGTTTGTGTTGACATGTGTGGATCAATGCTTACATTGTTATTGATAAAAAAGAGCCATAGGTGTGGCACCTGGGAGGGTAGACCATACAGTCCCACTATGCTTGCACTGGAGGTTTATCTATCCCACAGCTATTAGCCATCCCAAAGGTATCCCTGCTCATTCCACAGGTATCCCTGCCCACCCCACTGCTATCTGAACCCATCCCACAAGCATGCAAAGGCTTAAGCCAATTCTAAAAGTTTCCACCAAGACTTTATTACAAAAAAAGAAATGAAGCAAGTGTGTGAATCAAAGATAAACTTTATTGAACAACAAGCTGTAAAAAAAAAATGACCCAAGTCAAGTGTCCAAATAAAGTCCACAGGAAGCCAGCTACCCGGTCTCTGGCACTCTTATAGGTCACTCGGACGTGTGCCCAGTCTCAGGGGTGAAGGGTCCAGGTGCTGTGGTGGTGGGTGGTGCTGGAGTGCTGGCTGTATCGTCATTGGGCTGCCTGCCCCCGAGAGGACAACAGGGGACGGTGTGTTGAGAAAGGTGTGGGACAGCTGGCTCAGCCCCATGATGCTGAGAGGGGGTGAGGACTGGCATGGGTGGCATCATTGGCATGGGTGGCATCGCTGTCGTCAGTGGCATCATTGTCGTGGGTGGCATCGGTGGCATCAGTGGAATCGGTGGCAACGGTGTCGCCCGATGACTCTGTGCCTGGACTGGGAAGGGCTGCTGCCTGTGCTGCTGAACCTCCTGGTAGCCGTAGCCCTGGTAGGTGAGGGCCTGTGGGAAGCCTTGGAATGGGAGGGACATCACCTGGGGTGGAGGAGCAGACCTGGACTGGGTGGGAGCAGGTTCCTCTGGGTCTGGAGGGTTGTGAAGCAGCTCGGTGATCCGGTCCTTCACCACCTGGTACTGGGGATCCACCATTTCCTTGATGGTCTGGTTGACATAGGTGAGGAAGGGCTTGCGGTTGGAGGAGTCGGAGTCGGTGTAGACCAGCTGAGAGAGGAGATCTATGCTGGTGCGGATGGTGTCCCTGATCTCCAGCAGGACAATGTGGCTCTGCCCCTCCAGCTGTCCGGCTCTCTGCCTTTCTGCGGAGGCGGAGCTGGGGGGGGTGGATGCGGCTAGGACTGTGGTGGACTCGATGTCTCCTTTCTCCCACCACACCAGGGAGTCCTCCACACACTCCACCATGCTTACCAAACCTGTCCACAGGTTCTCCGCCGTGGCACGCTCCACAGAAACCTGCCTGGAGACAGGGACTGACTCTCGGCTGGAAGAGGACTGGCTCTCAGCAGGCTGCCGGAGAGAGAGGGTCGTGAGAGGGGCTGCTGGTGCACCTCGGTGGTGGACCTCACCCTCCAGGAAGCTGCACCTGGCCATGACATAGTGTCTCTGACTGTCAGCTTAACCGGGGCCTGGCCAGCTTTCTTCAGGTGCAGCTTCCCGTACCAGGTGTGCATGTGCTTCCACCAGCCGAGGACCACCTCCGAAATGTAACCCATCCTCTCTGCCCTCTCTCTCCAAGCAGCCTGCTTCCACTTGGTGTCCCTGTACAGCCGGTGTCCCTTCCGCCACAGATAGTCGTTCTCTCTCAGCCACTCCAGCACCTCATCCTCGTGCGCCTCGTCAATATAGTATTGCCTCTTCCTCTCTTTGGCAGGACCAGATGGGCCCTCATCAGAGGGGCTCCCAGGTAGTAGGGGCTGCTCCTCCACACAACCAGCAGCAGCAGCAGCAGCAGCACCAGCAGGATCATCATCATCATCATCATCATCATCCTCACCAGCAGGATCATAATCAGCAGCAGCAGCAGCAGCAGCAGGATCATCATCATCATCAGCAGCAGCAGCAGCAGTGGCAGCACCAGCAGGATCAGCAGCAGCAGGACCAGCAGGACCAGGATCAGCAGCAGTAGAGTAAGCACCAGCAGGGCCAGCAAGTCCAGGAGCACGAGCAGGACCAGGAACACAAGCAGGATGAGCAGGATGAGCAAGACCAGGAGCACGAGCAGGACGAGCAGGACCAGGAGCAGCTTCAACAGAGTAAGCACCAGCAGAAGCACCACCACCAGGAGCAGCTTCAGCAGAAGCCCCAGCAGAAGCAGAGTCAGGGGCAGGGGGCGGGAGGTTGGCCCTGTCCCTCTTGCCAGGGATGGCAGCAGGCTGCTGAGGCTTTTGCTTCCTCCCCATGGTTGTGGGGTTGCTGGCTGGCAGGGAGGCTGGCAGGCACCAAGGCTGGCAGGAAGGCTGGCAGGAAGCCAGGCACAAAGGCTGGCAGGCAGGCACCAAGGCTGGCAGGAAACCTGGCAGGTAGGCTGGCAGGAAGCCTGGCAGGTAGGCAGGCACCAAGGCTGGCTGGAAGGCAGGCTGGCAGCAAGGCTGGCAGGCAGGCATACAGGCAGTGCAGGCAAGGAACTCGAAGTGTCCAGCAGCAGGTCTTTCCTTGGAATGCTGGCCACGTGCGAGCTGCTTCCCTTTATATCTGGGGGGCTTACGCAATGCATTCCCCCCGCATGCACAATTAACGCTCGGCATCCGTTCTGCTTCCACTGTGCATCCGTTAGGCTTCAGCTCTGCATCTGCTTCATCCGCTGTGCATCCGCTGTGCATCCGCTTCATCCGCTCTGCATCCGCTCTGCATCCACTGTAGCCTTTCCGCGTCCACTTTGCTGAGCCCCCCCGGAAGCCTAGCGGATGCGCCATCCGCTCTCATCCGCTTTCATCCGCTGGGCTTCCGTTCTGCATCTGTTTTGCATCCGCCCTGCGTCCTCCCCATGTCCGTGTTATCCGCTCCGGTTATGCAAATTTTTGCCCCTTTTGAGAGCGGATAACAACGGATGGAACATTTTGCTTGTCCGCTGTGTCCTTTTTGCATCCGTTGGCCAGTGTGACATGGGCTTTAGGTCTTGGTACTATTACATGGGTTAGGTTTTGGTACTATTACAGGTAGTGCTCAACTTATGACCATAATTGAGTCCAAAATTTCTTTTGTTAAGTGAAACAGTTCAGAGAATTTTGCCCCATTTTACAACCTTTCTTGCCACAGTAGTTGTTAAGTTAGTAACATGGTTATTGAGTGAATCTGGCTTCCGCATTGACTTTGTTTGTCAGAAGGTTGCGAAAGGGGATCACATCACTCCAGGACTCTGCAACCGTCATAAATATGAGTCTGTTGCAAGGGTCTGAATTTTGAACATGTGACATGGGAATGGGGATGCTGCAACAGTCAAAAGTGTGAAAAATAATCATAAGTCACTTTTTTCAGTGCCATTGTAACTTTGAGTGGTCACTAAATGAACTGTTGTAAGTCAAGAACTGCCTGTATTATTTTTAATTCTTAAAATAGTATTATTACATATACACCCAGGGGTGGGATTCAATTTTTTAAACAACCAGTTCTGTGGGTGTGGCTTAGTTGGTGGGTGTGGCTTGGCAGTCATTTGACTGGCTGGGCGTGGCCAACTAAATATCACTCACATTGAGGCACGCATCTCCTCACCTGGCCTCTCGTGACCGTGGGGATGCTGCAATAGTCGTAAGTTTGAAAAATAGTTATAACTCACATTTTTCAGTGCCATTGTAACTTTGGTCACTCCACACAAGCAAAGTACCAGCAAAGGAGGGGAAAAAACTCCAGAGACGTTCCTGAGTCAGGAAGTCTAGTCCTGCCAAGAACGTAATAATGGTTAACAGAGAGGCAGTTTCTGTAAGCAACACCAGGATGTTTCCTTCCTGCCTTCCTTACAGGATTAGTCCAGTAATTTCTTCGAACAACCAGTTCTCCAAACTGCTTAAAATATTAATAACCGGTTCTAGTAAATAGGTGCAAACCTGTAGAATCCCACCCCTGTATACACCAATGTGAAATCACATTTCTTTATCTGGCGTTGACCTTCAGATGCATTTAATTTTTCCTGTGAACTTCGGCTGTCATCATGTATCAATCAATGTACTTCATTTGCAGATCCAAGTAGTGTGGCCTTTTGTCACTGAGAGATGCCAATTTGTCAATGTGCAGATTTTCTAAGAGCTGTCCAAGATTATTTTTTTTTTTAATTTGGCAGGAAAAAGTTTTGATAACACTGAGATCACCAGAATTGGTTCTTGCCATAATCTTCAATTTTTCAGAGCTTGAAATGTTATGATCTTTTTATCAGGATTGGTCACACAGTCAGCCAGATATTCAGACTGGATTTGGCATTTTTATCCACCTATCAAGTTCTTTCCAAGGAACTGCAATAAGCAGATGTTGATGTTTTATGGTATTAAAGGTACCATCACAGGCTATAAGCTACTCCAAGTAAAGCTGTCTTTTGCAATTGATTGATGGTGAAATTTTCAATGCCAATGGTGTTCAAGTGGTAATCCAGTTGTTTTGGGATTGCACCTAAGGCACTTATTACTATTGGTATTATTACCTCTGCCTTCTTTTGACAAAGTTTCCTATTTGTAATTGTATTTTATTATCTTCTATTAAGTTCTCCTCTATTCTGCTGTCTACATGTTGCTGCTCAGTGAAAAATTAAAATTTTAAGTCGGCATGTGTCATTTTACTTAAGGTCCATGGTGATTTGCTTATTGACTGTAGGGAGGTGAGGTCATAAGCCTATCACAGTCACCTGATCATTCACTTTGTGAATAATGTCTGCACTTACCAACAGAGTTACTGGCCCCAAATGTTATTGCTAATCAAGGATTATGTAATTTAATGAACTATAAAATCCATGATCACATAACATATTTAAGGCCATGTCACACTGCCCAACAGATGCAAAAAGGACACAACGGATGAGCAAAATGTTCCATCCATTGTTATCCGCTCTCAAAAGGGGCAAAAATTTGCATAAGCAGAGCGGATAACACGGAAAGGAACGGACGTGGGGAGGACGCAGAGCGGATGTATAGAGGATACAGAGCGGATGTATAGAGGATGCGTAGAGGATGCAGAGTGGATGTGTAGAGGATGCAGAGCAGATTCAGAGGGGATGCAGAGCGGATGAGCTGCATCCGCTTTCATCCTTTCTCCATCCGTGCTACTAACGCTGCACGTCCATTCTGCTTCCTCCCTGCGTCCGTTTACTGCTGGAACAGATTTGAGTTGTGCGGATGCACAGCGGATGCCTAGCGGATATAGCAGATGCATAATGGATGCAGAACGGATGTCCCCCGTATGCCTAGAGGATGCAGAACGGATGCATTGGATACATTTTCCGCTCAAAAGTTTTGGGCAGCTCAAAACTTTCTGAGCGGATGAAACGTCAATAAACGGATGCTGGATGGATAGAGAGGAAGCAAAATGGAGGCAGTAAGTACATCGCATTAACTAGCGGATGGCAAGCTTTTTTGTCCGTTTTACATCCTCTTTGCATCCGTTGGTGCAGTGTGACATGGGCTTTAACTAGGATAAATAATAGAAGATGCACATTAGTTTTCCTTAAATTTTTATATGTGAGTATGTACATATAATATGGCTTTGCATGGGATGCAATCTGTTCCTGTTTAAATTTGTTTCAGTGGTTAAATATATTGTACAACATATTGACCTGTGATATTCCTGAGCAAGAAAAAACCTTTAGCAAA
The DNA here is from genome assembly GCA_015471245.1 of Laticauda colubrina. NCBI lineage: Eukaryota > Metazoa > Chordata > Lepidosauria > Squamata > Elapidae > Laticauda > Laticauda colubrina. The sequence goes on along the minus strand of BLBF01000040.1, from coordinate 11,613,472 downwards.
TAGACTTGTACAGTGTCCCAGTTTCAATTATTGTTAGTTTTGGATAATAGTTTAGCAATAATTTAGTGTGTTCTGCAGGAAGAGCCTGTTAGCTTAGTTTCTGGTTCAATGTATTTTGCAGAAAATAGGTTAATGCAGAAATCCAATTAATCATGGTATGTGAACACGACTCAAAAATAATAAGCATTTTAGGGAAGAAAATAACAGTAGGAAAAAGGTGGTTGCTGTTAGTTTTTTGAAGGCACTTCATAGTTGAACAAATGGAAGGGAATGGAAATGTGAAAGTTTCAGAGAATTATTGTACATGTTGTAAATAACTGAAAACCACTTGTCTTTAGCTGGCTATAGAGTTATTATTTATTTATTTGATATGGCATACATTTATCAGGGAGATCTACCCTTCACAGAGTAGTTCTGACAGCCGAATTGCTAGTTTGTTCAGCTTTGTATCTGAGCGCTTTTCCACACTGTGCCACAGGGTGTGAGCTAAGTTGCACCATCAGCTAGTGGCATTCAGATGGTGGCATCTTCTGGGGCCTCTTCTGCTGATCTCAATTCATGTCTGGATAGGTTAGCGCTGGCTCACATTCCTTATGCAGCTAGTCTTTCCCATGAGAGTGGTACCTATTTATCGACTTGCAATAATGTTTTCCAAATGCTGGGGGTCAGGGCAGGAGATAACAGGCAAGTGATGGGAACTCACCCCCTCCCATAGTGCTACTAGAGCTCAGCAGATCCAGCATCTTAAGCCGCTGCATCACACAGTGTTATTCAACTTGTGATGCAAGTCTTGCAATGGACAAAATCTATGGCACTTCATTCAGTGAAGATAATGACACAATATATATTAACCCACCTTGTCTCCCTCCCTTCCCAATTATTTTCCACTTTGTATTATTATAGAAATAGCACTTAGACTTATATTCCACTTTACAGTGCTTTTACAGCCCTCTCTAAGCAGTTTACAGAGTCAGCATATTGCCCTCAATAATTTTGGTCCTCATTTTACCAACCTCGGAAGGACAGAACGCTGAATCAACCTTGAGCCAGTGAGATTCAAACTACCAAATTGCAGGCAGCTGGCAGTCAGCAGAAGTAGCCTACAGTAGTGCACTGTAACCACTCACCACCATGGCTCATTCTTTATCATACTAGGTTATTGTCTTCTAATGTAACTGATTAAAAAAAAAGTATCTATGGTCCAGATAGATATCCCCCTTCATTTCTGGTTGCTTGGCATTTTTCTCCATGATTTTTTTTTTTCCTATGGCTGTTTGTGAGATCAGATAGTTGCCATTACCACCCAATCTTGACAAGAAAATGTGGGAGAAAGGGAGAGAATAGGAAACTCTCACCACTCTCTTCATATTATATATGCTGAAAAAGTCAAGGCAAGGCTGATTCAAGCACAAAAATAGTATTTTTCCAAAATAGTGATATTCTATGAATAGATAATCTGGGTGCAAAAGGATGTCACCTTGGAAAGTCTGATTAAGTTTTGACAGATGGCTAAACCCACCTCAACAGCTTTATTAGTAGTCACATCTTGCCTAATCATACTTCACATAAAAGATAAAGGTAAAGGTTCCCCTCGCACATATATGCTGGTCGTTTCTGGCTCTAGGGGGTGGTGCTCATCTCCGCTATAAAGCCATAGAGCCAGTGCTGTCTGAAGATGTCTCTGTGGTCATGTGGCTGGCATGACTAAATGCCAAAATGTTTCCTTCCCACCAAAGTGGTCCCTATTTTTCTGTTTGCATTTTTTGATGCTTTCGAAATGCTAGGTTGGTAGAAGTTGGGACAAGTAATGGGAGCCCCCTCCATTGCGTGATGCTAGGGATTCAAACCTCCAAACTGCTGACCTTTCTGATCGACAAGCTCAGTGTCTTATCCACTGAGCCACCGCGTCCCCTATATTTATACGTCACATAAATGACAGTAATTGGTGGATATTTTTCCCCGTTGGCTCATGACATTTGATGGAAGAATAAATGGTCAGGAAACTTCAGCAATGTATTGCCTTAATTTCTCTTCCATTAAGACTGTAAAGATAACATCATTTAATGAGTTCATTGGAAAGGAACTTGCACATCTTCTAACCAACCCTCTAGCTGGAGAAGAATAAGGATTAGTCTGTGAGATATTGCAGAGAAATGAATGGAAATCTGGATAGACATAAAGAATCAGGAGATATAAGACAGGTCTGTTGGCCCCTTTATGTCATACTTAATCCAGGGAACAAAGAAGCATTTCAAAACATACAGACTGAATCTGTGCAAACAAACACAATTATAAATGTAAGTTGAAAATTCATCTTACAGTTTCCAAGATTCTGATTTTAATCCATTTTATTCTAGCATTAAAGATACCTTAGTGAAATGTGTATAATTTTTGCTTCTTTGCTCTTACCCTGTTTTAACATTAGAAATTTCACCATTCTGTCATTTTTGACATGAGGAGGGCAGACCAAAGTGTGCTTACCTACTTTTGTTCCTTTCAATGCAGCTATAAGGAGAGGCCCACAATGATCTGACTCTTGATCTTAAAGTGTACTTTGTGATCACATATTAAACTCCACATACATACCTGGCTTTTTTTTTAATCCCCAGGGAACAGCAGTTTTTTTTTTATTAAAAAACATCAGTGCTACAGAATCCCTTACATTAAAAGGAACTCCTAGCAAAGTTTGTCTTCCTTTTCTTTGGCAATTTTTGTAAAAAGGTAAAGGTTTCCCCGTCGGGTCGAGTCTGATTCTAGAGCAAGGTATTTATCTCCATTTCTTGTTGAGGGAGCCAGTATTCTCCAAAGATGTCTTCCACAGTTTGGTGTGGCCAACATGGTCATATGCCAAAGGCACACAGAACACTGTTACCTTCCTACCAGAGTGGTATCTATTAATTTATTCACATTTGCATGTTTTCCAACTGCTAGATGGGACAGGAATTGGAGCTCAGTCCATTTTGTGGAGCTCAGGTCATGAACCCAGATTTCCAGTTTACAAGCTCAGCATTTTTAATCACCAAGCCATCATGTCCTCTAAAATTTATGTATCAGCTGATTAATCTTAGCCTAATGTGCTATTCTTTCTTTTGCCCTGCTCCTGTTAAAACGGTTTCTTATGAACAAGGCAAAGTGGGTGGTTCTGCTTGCAAGACTGTGACATCTGTCAATGAATTCTTTGGATTTGCTCCAATCTGTTTTGCAGGCCTTCTGTGTTTCACTTCAGCTGTTAGGTGACAGGAGTTTATTTTCAGGCATTTGTTTGAAGGGAGAATAGCATTGATCAGTGTCAGCTGATGTCAGTTTAGGAGCCTAGAAGCAGGATGGAAAACCCTTGCCTTATCAGTAGATTAGATAATCTTCATATGTTGGGCAGCTTTCCAGTATGCTATTAACTAACTATTGAGATATATTTAAAATAATCCCTGAAAGTTGGCAACTTGTTTATAAGGAAAGTTGTATAAATTGAACTGTGCCATCACAATACAGTTCAGGCTACCTTCTGCAACAAAAAACCTTTTCCTTAATTACTCAACCTTACTCCAATATTCTGTGCTTGTGAAAAATATTCAAGCAAAACCAAAGTTATGCTTTAAGACTGAAGTGGCCCTCATTAACTAAATGTGCAGGCAGAACTACTTTGGAATGGAGAAAAGCAGAGATTAATTTCAATCACTGCCTGTCCAAAATCCCAAGTAGAAGAGTCTGGGGAAGGCTACATCTATTTGTTTGAATAGCTCCAGTGTAATAGCTCTAGTGCAATTGTTTATATTGTTTGGATGAATAATAGAAGGTCTTTGAATCATTATCTCTGAAAATGGTTGCTTGGGATTAAATTATAAGAAATCTTGAAGAGGCAATTTATGTTGTATTCAGTCTTTTAGTCAGTTGTTTGAATCACCATACTATTTTTCAGAGCAATATTTTTCAATTTGGATTCAAGACATTGTAGATGCTTAGTGGATGCAGCTTTTGTGGGATGTCTGTATTAATTAGGAAGATGTGATTTAATCTATGGAGTTTGCTGCGGTGTATGGCACTGGATGCTGGGCAGCAACAACAGGGATTGAAAGCTATCTCCATGCCATGGAAATGCGAATGCTCCATTGGATATTGGGCATCTCCCTTGTTCACCAAATCACAAATGACACCATTCAACAACATTTTGATGTAGCACCAATTATAGAGAAGATGAGAGAAGGCTGACTCCACTGGTATGGACATGTCCAGAGAGCAGCACCTTCCACCATGGCCAACACTGTCTACCAACTAGAAGTCAATGGCCAGTGACCTTGCAGGCATCCAAAATAGAGATGGTAAGACACCATCAACAAAGATATGCAAGCCATGGGCCTGCACTGTGGAGATGCATCTGACCATGCAAAGTGGCATTCAATGATCTGAAAAGCAGATCCTGCACCTGTGGGAAAATGCTAGGAGGAGGAGGAAGAGAAGTTGTTTTGCTGCAGGTTCAGACGATTGTAGATCTAAAATGCAGGGTTACACAATGGGATTATCGACAAATAACCTATCCATATTTTTATGCCTTCGATTCCATCATGTTTGATTCCTAGTAACTGCCTGAACAGATCCCTGAAGTTTTCTTAGCAATGTTTTTCAGAAGTAGTTTGCCATTGCCTCCTTTCCAGAGCAGAAAGAAAGTGACTGGCTCAAAGTTAGCTCACTGTCTTTGTGCGTAAGGCAGAACTAGAACTCATAATTTCTCAGTTTCTAGCCTGATGTCTTAACCACTATACCAGATTGGATCTCACATTTATTTTAAACTTGATCAAATAAACTAACAGGACTGAAATGATGATGCTTTATGGATTTGTTTATCGCTAAGAGATAGGATATGGAAAGAAGAAAACATCTGTTGTAATTTAAGAGGAGGTAACAAAAGTTACAAAATTATTTCTTGTTGTGATCATGGTTGAAAATATGCTCTCATTGTAAACTGCCCAAAATATGCTTTAAAGGCTACCACAATTACTGGTGAAAAAAATATAAAAAGCATAGAGAGGGATTGTATTTTTCCTTTGAATTAAATTCCAGGAGTGGGATTTGTTGATTTCTGGAGAAAAGCATTGCTTGGCTACTATTGTGAGTGTTGCAAACAATTTGAAATCATATTGTTTGAACATGTTTTTGCCCTTAGTTGTTCTTGGTGGTTTATTATGCTACTTGTTTTACTTTTTTCTTTGTTTTCTTTGGATTGTTAGTTATCCATTAGGATTGGAGCAGCACATAAATATTAGCAATAAATTAGCACTTAGGTCATTGAAAGGCAAGTTCAAGTTCTACATAAACAATTATCTATTCAGTGCTGACAATTTGTCTGCATTTGTGACTAACCCAGCAATATTTTATCTCTGATTTTTCTAAAAAATAAATCAATTCAATCCACCAGGTCTTGACAAACATTTGAGATAAAGATGAATAATTACAATGACTCATCTCTGAGACATGCGGCATTATTCTAATAATGAATTATATTACTGTTCTTTTCCCTGAAATATTACTTGCATACATAGCACACATGCACAGGACTTGCAGAGGAAGAATAATTTTAAAGAATATATAACCTCATTAATTCTTCTAATAGTGATTAATTAGGAAACTTTCAAATATATCATGTCTAACGTTTCCAAGGAATGTTGTTGGAGTCTTCAGAACATAAGTCTACCTCGTTCCCAAATGTCTTAAACATACAGCTGATGTATAAGTTGAATTGTTTTTTACATTGATACAAATCTGTATTTCACCTATTGTGTGCAACTGTTTCCCTCAAAACAAATACAGTGGAGAGCTCTTTCAAAAATTTTATTCGCTACTTTGCTATCCTGATCACTCTCTCCCATTGTGAATTCAAATGAGGTCTCTGAAATTTAAGGGGAGACTTTGGACACCTAATTAAACCTCCAAATGGACAAGTTCTTGCAAGCTGGTCATGATAATGTTATGTATAGTGTGAATTTTCACAGAAAATGTTAGCAGGACAAACAAGCTATAAGAATAAGTTAAGATAATGTACATATATCGTGTACCCATATTCCTCAAAACACAGTGAACATCAGAAATGTTGTTATTGCTTTGCTTGATGCATAAGGAGGTCATGCTGCACAATCTCAGGGTTTTGTTTTGTTTTTTTGTAAATTTCTCATCTTCTCTTTTAAAAAAACACAGTGGAAGTGTCGGGATGGGTGCAGAAAATGCAAGAAGTGTTCTTCTTTTTTAATTTTTAAAATTACCATGCACCTGTCTGTGATGGCAATGTGGAAGTCCATTGGTACTTTGAAGAGTTTAGTGACATGTTTTGATTTTTCTTTCATACTAAAAACCATCTAAAAGTTTAGAGCTTATTCTGAGCCAACCTTTTTCCTTTTGTTTACTGTATAAAGGAGAAGTAGGGGAGGGGAAAAAAATCTTCACATAGCTTCCAAACTTTTCTCACCATGACAGTCAAAGACATTTAATTCCTTTTCCAGAGTTATGTAGCACACTGTCAAGATTTGGTTTTGCAATCTCCTGACCATAAAAAAACCATGAGGTCATGGTTCCATGTTTTGATAAATTTCTTTATTGGGAGCTTCTGCATGAAACCTAGATACTATGGAAATTAGTTATTCTTGGAGATCTTGCTCTCATTATTAAGTTGCTCCTGGTAACTTGTAAGAGATTTGGGTATTATCTTGCTTGATATGTATGGTTTTTATGTTATGCTTTTAAATCTGTTTGCTTCAGCTTATGATCAAGCTTAAAACACCTTTATTCATTTAAACATTCATTATCTCTTTTATTCTCTTTTTTATTCTCTTTTTATTCTCTTTTTTATTTATATTATTTATTTGGCCAAGGGTAGTTAGTCATTCAAAGAATTTGTCTCCAGTACACTGAGTGCTTCTGTACTGGAGACAAATTCTTTGTGTATCTAACCACACTTGGTCAAATAAATAATGTCTAAATCTCTGGATCCAATATAACCAATTGCCTGAGTACCTGATCACTCTCTTGACATTTGACAAAACAATATTTCACAAACATAAGGAGGTGAGATAAAAGGTATACCTGTAGAGATGATTGCAATACTTAAGTGAGTGAGGAGGAAATTGTAGGAGTATTTATCCTGGAAATATAGCATACAACTTCAGTGTGTTGGTCACCAATTATTCATCATCTGAGACTTAGCACTTTAGTGAAATTTTTCAGCACTAAACACAGAGACTGAATATTCTTAGTATGCAAACAGAATATTTGTTAGGGATAACATTGTTCACCCTAACTGTTTTAGGTGAAAATACTAACTATGAATCATAGTTAGTGTATGCAGCTTTAACTGTAAAATAGCAACTGTGGGTGTGGTTATGAAAACCATATAAAAGTAGCAAGGCTACAGCTTGCTCTCTCTCTCTCTGGCTTTGATGATCCCTGATTACTGCTTGGAAGCAAGACTGCATTGCTCGAAAGGGAGAGACAACAACGGACTGATTTATATGAACTGACAATAGGATATTCTACATGGACTTTGCTAACTGAATATCCCTGAATGGACTGACTACATGGTAAATGAATATAGGACTGTTTTTGACTATGCTATAAACTTATACTGGAATAAAATATATTCTTGATAGCACAAGCGTATCTGTTATTTTTACTGTATGTTAATAAACATACAAGCTTAGCTCACTCATTTATCTGTGTGCCTATCTGACTAACGCTGCACATTCTGTTTAGCTTGTCTACCTAACCCTGGTTGGGGAACCCAGGCTTAACAATATTGAATATTTATCACTTATTTAAAAAAATGGACTTTTCTTAAGAGGAAATCATTGAGTTTCTTGAAAAACTTGTAGTTTCAACTTAGTTATTGAGTTAACCCATTTTCTGGTGTTCAGAACCTGTCAAAACATAAATAAAAAATTTGCAATATTAGAACACCATAGACCAGTGGTTCTCAATCTTTTCTTCACTGTAGACTCCTTCTGTGCCATTACCACAGACCACCAAGACTTAACTCAAGGTTTAAACCATAACATTTCTTCAAACCTTCGTGGACCTCTTGTGATGAAATTGTAGCTCCTCAGGGCTCCCCAGGCCACAGGTTGAGAATCACTACCATAGACCACATAGAAATCTAACCGAAGTTAATATAAAACTAGTTTAGCATGTTTCATAAAAGCATCTATTAATAACATGTTATATTTGAACCTCAGTCTAAGTAATCCATTTGATATTCCAATTTATCGCTCTATCACTCTAAGAAGTAAAGCAAAAGAAATTTGAAATGCGCAGATCTTTAAAGCCGTGTCATTCAGTCTTACTCAAAAAGATACCCTAGAACTTTGAATGATTCATCCTATCAGATAAGCAGCCTTTTTCAGACTGTCCAGTGATGTGAACAATAGAGAAAACCAAAATAATGGAGGGAAACATCAAGAAAGGACTTAGGAATTGATTCAGTTTTGAGAACATAGGTTTAACTAATGTTAAACCACCCAATTTGGTGGGTAGAAGCTTGCATTATACATGACGCTTGGTGAGGCTGACAACCTGCACAGACCTGTACCAAATGTATATTTATCTTGAAATGTCACAATTGTCTAAACATGGTTAGTCAAGTTAGGCTCTTTATAAAGAAGAGATGAGATGTCTCGAGAAGAAGGTTTTTTTTTTTTTTTTTTACTTTTCCGTCTCTTTCAGTTAGCAAAACATAAAGCAATCAAAGCCCCAGGATAGAGTCCAAGTTCTCAGAAGCAAGCAGGCATATTATGAGATGCCAGGCATGACAAATCAATCCTGTTAAATTTTCAAGCAGCATTAATATTACTTTTAAACCCCAAAGCTTTCATTTCTACACTTCACAGCAAAGTAAAGAGCTTTCTGGCAAGTAAAGAATGAATTAATCATCAATTTGACATTAATCATCCTCTAAATTCAGGTCTCAAGTAAATGTGAATATAAGGAGTTTAGCATCTGACAGCTGACTTTTGACAGGAGACTTTTAGAAATGTGTTCCTCCAATACAAACACTTATTACATAGGGACAATGTTCTTACTTTGGGAAGAACAATAAGCAGCCCATCCAGCAAAATATATTCCCCTAAGCAGTGGGAGTAGATTGGATAATTGCGTATTAGAAGTTTGACTTGGTGCCAGTTTGCTGTTGTTTTTCATGGCTTAATTTGTTTATTTTTATAGTTTTAATGTGATTTTATGTCTTGTTTTAACTTTTGATTGGGAGCCGTCCAGAGTAGGTTGGAAGATGGATGGAAGTGTAAATGTTTTAAATAAATAAATAAAGTAACACCGTAGAAAAAGTGCACAGAAGAGCAAACAGGATGATTAGGAGACTGGAGACTAAAACATACAATGCATGGTTACAGGAACTGGGTATAAGTAGTTTAGTAAAGAGAAGGATCAGAGGAGACATGATAGCAGTTTTCCAATATTTGAGGAAGGAGGTCAAGCTATTTTTCAAGGCACTTGAAGACCAGATATGGAATAATGGATGTAAATTGATCAAGAAGAGATTTGACCTAGAAATAAGGTCTTTTTTTTTCCTGATGGTGAGAACAATCAATCAATGGAACAGCTTGCTTTTGGAAGTTGTGAGAGCTTCATCACTGGAGGCTTTCAAGAAGATATTGGGCTGCCATTTGTCAGAAATAGTGTAGGGTCTCCTGCTTGGGTGGGTGGGTTGGACTAGATGACCAACAAGAACCCTTCCAGCTCTGTTAATCTGTAATACCATAATCCAATTCAACTACTATTTATCCTACTTCTGATTGCAGTATGAAAATGTACTGGTTTCACATAGTATATATGGACATTAAAGTGGAGAATTTTGTTGAATATTTATATATATACACACACACAACAAAAACACATCCAGAGAGAGTGGGCTTTGAGCATTACAGCAATAAAAAAAGCATTGATCTGCTACATAAGCTGCAATTAAAAAGGTCACATTCCATACTGAGATCATTAGGAAATGACTCCAGCAAAACTGCTAATGTTATAATATTATACACCTCCATCACAGAGGTGGTATTCAGCCAGTTCTGACAAATTCTGAAGAACTGGTAGTGGAAATTTTGAGTAGTTTAAAGAACGGGCAAATGCCACCTCTGACTGGCCCCACCCACATCTATTCTCTGCCTCCCGAGTCCCAGCTGATTGGCTAGGTCTTCTTTTGTTGCCCTGAACAGGGGAATGGAGCTGGAAAGCAGGTTAGTGGGATGGGGAGGGAATGGGGATTTTGCAATATCCTTCCCTGTCTAGTCCACCAAGCTACACCACACCCACCAAGCCATACCATGCCCACCAAGCCACACCCACAGAACTGGTAGTAAAAACATTTAATCAGAATAAATCCAGTAACTGTTTTCCTTTTTCTTTTAAGGATACTGCCAAGCTAACAAAGCTTCAGAAGGTGGCCTCCCAGAACATTGTTTTATGATGAAGTTAGGAGTCTAATATCTATATTTTAGTTTGAAAAGAAGTGAGGTTTCTCAGTTGTGATAAATATGCATGCAACTATCCCTAATGTGTAAAAAAAGATAGATACAGAAAATGTAACCGATCAAAAGGAAATTTAATTAAATTCAAAATGTTGAACATTTCAACAGGATCATATAAACAGACATGCTGGATAACTAAAAATATATATATTATGTCTGGAGAAGGTCTTAATCTTAATATTTACTTGTATAAAATCAAAGAAACTCATGCAAATATAAAATTTTAATGAGAGAAAACAATGAAGTCTCAGTAATTTAAGCTAGCTTTGCAAGAACTTTATATGTATTGATATATGTATTAAGTTGGCTGTGTAAATGGATAATAATTTATTGGGCTGAATTAATCTCCATTAGTTTTATTCAGCATGCATTTATGTCTGCTAAAAGCCAACAAATATATATTGGTTTCGATGTTCTTCTTTCTGGCTGAATCTAATATCAATTTGATCCATGCTAAGCTCTTTCTACAAAAATTTTACCCCTCACTTCTGCATTATTTTCTGTAGCTGTGTGCAACTACCAGTTGCAATCAAATTGTCATGTTTTCCCTGTTATGTTTGTATTTTTGTTTCAGTGTGCTTATGTGAATAAAAACTATATTGATGAAGGGAGGAGGGAGGAGGAGGAGGTAAAGGAGTAGCAGAAGAAGCAAAAAGAGGAGGAGGAAGACTTTCTTTGAGCACAGAGCTGCTACAGAGAAGGCACACTGTGTAACCTGAGGAACATGAATTGCATAATGTGTTCACTTAAGATGAACTGAGTATCTATAGTATGCTGTGTCCTGGATTATATTATCTACCAGAAATATGTTTCACCCTTTTTTCTCATACTTTGCAAATCTCTCACGACTACCTTATCCTATCGTGCTTGATTAATTGTGTGAAATCCCTGTGTTGTTACATTACTAATTGTAGTCTTTATTCTATTGTTACTTTATTTTTTTTTCACAAGAACAATCTTTTTTTAACTTTCTTTTTCACTCAGAGTCTGTCTTGATTGGTATAGTCTACAAATAATGTACATAAGTATATAAATAAATAGCCAATAATCCCAATGCTTAAGTCAAAAGTTCAATGCTAAATACTGATCTGTATGTATGAGTGTGTGTGTATGTGTGTGCCACAAATATCCTTCTGGTTTTGCAGCTCTGTTTGAACATATATAATCTCTGCCTTTCATAAATTAGGTTTATTACTACAGGTTGCTTTCTCCCTGAGATGAAAAAATATAATAAATGTGTTTAACGAGTGACATGCACACATGAAAATGGATGCCATTACAACAGTATATTGTTTGTTTACTTGTTTTGAAAAAAAATATGCAGTTCATTGTTTCTGAAACAGTGTGTAGGAATGAGTAAACTAGATCACTGAAATAAAGTCTAATCATCAACACAATCTTTAAAAGAATTTGAAATCCTTTAAACCATAGACAAAAGCCAATAAAGCTTCTAAGGAAGGAAATCAATATGAAGTCTTAAAGGTTTCTCTCCCTTTTACACAGACAGCAAGCTTTCTTTCTGAAGCTGTTTTCCCTGTGTCTTTGACAATACCCACAAAGCTGGATTCTTCCTTCCGCCTGCACGAATCCATCACTAAGGTAAAGGCAATTAAGATGTCTCATCTCACAGTGATATAAGCATTTCTTTCATGTGAAACAATCAGGAATGAATAATTCACTGTTTTCAGGGGTGTTTGAAAGTATTTATTGATGAGCCTGTCCTGACAGTTTGATTGATGTTTTAAATGCAGTCACAGTATTATTTTGTACATGGTTCTTTCAAAAGAAAGTCCCACTGAACTCATGGGGCTAACTCCCAAAATGGTAAATATAAGATTCGAGGCTTAAGTCTTGTGTTTCAGGATTCAGAATAAGGAGGTTTCCAAATTCAAGCATAAAAATATTTTTTCACCCATTCATTGGAAGAGCAGTTGTAAGATTGTTTTTACCACACCAGGTCAATATCAAATATTCCCTGCATTTAATATTCCAAGATACATCAAGCTGTTCAGGAAAAGATCAGGAAATTGATAAGACATGAATTGTTTGTGTATTGTTACACATAAATATAACATTATGTATTATTATTTTTTCTTTGAATGGCTAGCTTATTTTAATTGCTACATTGTCAGGAAAAGATTCTACACAGCTCTTTTTTGTCCAGATAAAAAAGTATTTGTCTTTTATGAACTATGAAACAACTCAGGTAGAACAGACAATATTTGTGTGCTGAAGTGGAGAAAGGTGATAAGGTAAGGAGGTCTTATTTCAGTCACAGATTTAAACTTGGAAATTATCTAGTCTTGGAAAATCAGTGGATCCAAGTCTTAAGGTTTCTTGTGATTTAAAAAAAAGTGGATAATGCTTATCTGTGTTTAATGTTTTCAATAGACTGCATATGAACTTTTTGGTCTTAAGATTTTTTTTTAACTCCTGTGATTTAGTCCTATCCAGCTGTAGCTCCATGTTGAATTTAAGGAAATTTGGAAAGAACTGTAATAATGGACAACATAACTGCAATGTTATATTATATTTCCAAAATGTGAAATTTCCTCCCCCCCCCCCCCGTATCAAGTCTGTGACTCAGCAAAGGATAATCCTAATAAATGAAAATAAATATATCTTCCTGATATTAAAGAGTAGATTTAAGATGTTCTAAAGCCTTTCTGAAAAAACTTTCTATTCGAAAAATGAAAAAAATGTAGCCTTATGTTTCTGAATAGTCTATGTTTAATTATAAGTTTCAGGATTGAATTAATCCCTTATCCTTAACAAATTGATATGACATGAATTGTTTGTGTAATGTTACATATAAATATAATATTATGTATTATTTTTTCTCTTTGAATGGCTAGCTTATTTTAATCACTACATTGTAAATAGGATTTTAAACATCATATAATCCTGATGTATTTTTTCATTGTACTTTTTATAACTCATTAATATTTTTTTTGGAAAAAATATTTTTTTAAATGTAGAAAAATTGGATCAAAAAGAAACTTCTAATTCAAGGATTATTTTTAGGATAGACACATTTTTAGCACTGTTCTATAACTATTCTCTATCTTCACTATGTTAGGTATTTTATTTATTGCCTGGCAGTGAGACAATAAAACAGGCAATGGAGCGGCCAGCATGAGGGAAGGAGAAACCGCTTTTCCTCTTTCTTTTCCCTGCTCCTCCTCCTTCCCTTGCGCCAGCCGCTCTGTTGCCTGTTTCTCCATTGCAGAACAGCACCCAGGATCTACTTTGATAGTGTGTGTGTGTGTGTGTGTGTGTGTGTGCATGTGTGTAATTTAACAACCATTCGTCCAGGGTTAAATTGGCTGTCATGGGAGGCTCATCCCACATGTGTGGTGGACCTGTAGGATGGCGATGGGCCATACCTCCCACGACAGCCAACCTGACTCCAGGCAAACCAATTGTTAAATTATTTGAATCTGCTTATACCATCCAATCTTTTATTGAAAACCTCCAGCATGAGAGTAGACACTCCTCTGGGAGGCAAGCTGTTTCATTAATTAATCATTCCTACTGTCGGGAAATTCCTCCTTACTTCCAGGTTGAGTCTGACAAGATTCCACCTATTATTTTTTGACCTGCCTTCTGATGTCCGAGAGAATATGTCAATCACCTCTTTTCTGTGACAGCCCTTCAAGTATTGGAAGAGAACTATTAATACTTCTTTTTGATAGGCTAGATATACTTAGCTCCCTCAACTGTTCATCATATGCTTTAGCCTTCAGAAACCTTATCATTTTTGTTGCTCTTCTCTGAAGTCTTTCTTGGGCCTCATGATCCTCTGGTCATCATGTTGACCAGAACTGGATGTGGTATTCCAAGTGTGGTCTCACCAGTACAGTATAAGGCAGTACTATAACTTCCTGTGATCATGAATCTATCCCTCTGTTAATGCAGCCTAAGCTTTTTGGGGCAGCTGCAGAACATTGTTGACTTATACTTTAGCAATGATCCACCAGGATGCCTAGATCCCTTTTATTATTGTTGACCCAAGTATCTCCTCTTCTATACCTATTTGGTTTTTCCTAACTACAGGACCTTACTTTTCTCACCATTGAATAGATAACATTATATACTGTATTTAAGGATATTTTTAAGAATATTTAGCAAGGTTTTAAGATATCATATATAGAAATAGAATTTATGTTGAAACATTTCTTTGTCCTGGTGGAAGATGCTAAAGTGTCCTGAATTATTCTTTTTGGTATTTTAATCTTATCTGTTCATGCTAAGGGCAACTAGTTGCTAGAAATACATATAACTCCATCAAATACAAAGAATTCAGATCATTCTTCTTCAGGAGAGCAATAAAGCTGTAAATTGCTGTTCCATGTACCTTCCGAACCCTGTCATTACATTTGAGAATTCAAGGTTATTCCATAATATATTTTTTAAATCCCTTCAATTTAAGATAGGATTATCATTCCAATTTCCACTTAGGCTTCAAACATTCCATGAAATTAATAGATAAGAACAAGATCTTATATTCGGGCCATATTAGCTGAAACTTTCTTCAACTCATATGCTATTGGGGAGTTATTAGACAAAGTCCCTGCACCCACTTTGCATTGCTCTTTCAGGTTAACTTTGAGTGAAAAAATCCCCAGTTAGACATTCAAGAAGTACAGTTAGCCCTGTCCTTGATAAAGATCAGCCTAATGAAATTGTTCCTCATGCATCTGAACAAGGCATAGCATTTCTCCCAAATTCCATTTAGTGTAACAGTTATATAAGCAGAACTTTGTTTGTTTGTTTGTTTGTTTGTTTGTTTCTGAAATGAACCAGAAAAGAAATTCATAACTCTATTTAATCCTTTTACATGAGTCAGAGGCATAGAATCATGATCATGTCCTTAGATCCTAAAGATGCATTTTGAGGCCCTGGAGAGTATGCCATATTCTTCTCAGAAAACAGTCCAGATCTTCTCTTTGTCTTATCAAGTGCTTCCACCATTTGTAGGAAGAAAGTTCAGAGATACCAAAATGACTCAAATCCTTTTTCTTTAAATTGAAGCCTTATTGTTTTTCTTGCTTTCCTTCTTCCATTCTTTCACTCATGCTGTTTGGAAAAATAAAAGGGGAAACCTCCATTCCTTCAATGGCAAATGGACAAAAGAAAATAAAAAGAATTCTAAAAATGAAACACCAATATCTATGTTCCTTCCAAGATTCCCAAAGCAGCATGTTGTCTAGGGTATCAATAGCAGCATCCAGGCAGTGATCTAAGAAAGGGAAAGTAGGAAGCATTTAGAGCTCCACAATCACCATTTCTATGTTGAAAATTCTCAATCATCCAAATAGAGTTGTCTGAAAGTTGGTTCATGGCAACCGGACTTCTTTTCTTTTTTTCTTTTTTCTTTGAAATGTTTCATAGAACATAGTCTAATATAATTGGAAGGGACCTTGGAGGTCCTAGCCCAACCTCCTCATTGTCCAAATGGTTGTCCAGTCTCTTTTTGAAAATCTCCAGTGATGGAGAACCCACAACTGCTGAAGCCAAGCTATTCCACTTATTGCTGGCTATAACCCTTTGGAATTTTATTCTTAGTTCTAGGTAGCTTCTCTCCTTGATTAGTTTTCATCCATTGTTTCTTGCTTTGCCTTTTGGTGCTTTTGAAAATAATTTGACTCCTTCAACTTTTTAGGAGCCTCTCAAATATTGGAACATTACTATCATGTCTTCTTTTCTTTTTTTTAAAAAAATAAACTTTATGAAGTTTTCATATTAAAAAATAAATAAATAAAACTTTATATATTGTTATCAACATCAAGACATCTTTTGTATCTCTTTACGTTTTTCAGTATATATATTTACTTATTCCTTTACCATTACATCTTACTCTTGCTATAAATCAAAATCTTTTATCCTTACACATCAATCTTCTCTATGGCATATTTACAGAGATGGGATCTGACTGGTATAACTATCGGTTCTGTCTATTAGCATCACTTACGCATGCGCAAGTCCCGTGAGTGCAATTTATGACCTGCTGAGTTGCCAGACAGCTGAGCAGCGCTGCGTGCAAGTGTGCAGCAGTTGGAAAACCCTTTTTTCCTGTTTTTTCAACTGCAGCTGTGTTGCGCAAAGCAGCTGCAGTTGAAAAAGCAGGAAACAAAGCTCAGGTAAGAACTCAGGCGGCAGGTCAGCCAAAACAACAGCAGACATAGAACCGGTTCTATGTCTGCTGCTCTTTGGAGCAACTGATTCTACAGAAGTGGACAGAACCAGTGGAAACCCTGCCCTATATATTTACATATTTACATATTCCCACATTCTTTTCCTAATTGCCATTTTATTTTCTTTTTATTTCTAAACCACGCATCAGCATCCCAGGCAAATTGAATCTTCTCTTCTCTTTTATTGTCATCGTATGACATCGTGTGTATGAAATCCTTGCAGCTGTTAATATGTGTAACATGATATATCTATCTGTTTTATTACATTTTTGTGTTATTATACCTAATAAAAAAGTTTCTGGATTAAATTCAATTTTCTGATTTGTGATTTCTTCTAGCCATTGTCTAATTATATTCCAATATTTTTTCACCTCCTGGCATATCCACCAAGTATTGAAATCAGTGCCTTTTTCTTTTCCACATTTCCAACAGTTTTGGTCTGAGTTAAACATTTTTGCCAGTCTAGCGGAAGGAAGGTGCCATATATAGAACATTTTATATTGATTTTCCCTGTATGCTGTAGATGTAATTAATTTGTAATTTAATCCCCACATTCTCTCCCAATTTTCCAGGTCTATATTATGGCTAATGTTTTCTTCTTTTCATTAGACCAGGCATACCTAATCTGTAACCATTCTTCATATATTTTAGCCTCCAAACCCCTAATCATTCTCGTTACTCTTCTCTGAACTCATGCCATAGTCTCAAACTCTTTTTTCTATTGTAATGACCAGAACTGGATACAAAATTGAATGTTGTGCCAAGTAATGGACTGAATTGTATGTCTTTCTGAAACTTCACTTCACTGTGTTATTCCTATGGAATCTATATTTCTGTTATTTATTCCATACTTCAAAATATGATCCTATTCTTTGGATTTGTTATACTGAACTGTCAGTGCAGCCAGATGAGGGCTTTCATTTTGATTTTCATTATGAATGGCTACGAATATCTACTACACATTTAATTAAGACTGATCAATGATCATAATTGATCATCTCTAACCAGAATTAACATAAACAATTTGTTCATCACTTGTTCCATGCAAACATCCATGGGATAATCTCCTGGTTGATTATTCTATTGACATGCTGGACTCATTAAAATGATAAGTTGTAATTGATGAAAGAGACCCCACAGTCCTATAAATGAATCAGTAAATTAATAAACGGGCAGTTAAGTAATTTTTTGCTGGAACCTAAAACTGAATATTTCATTACAGGCTGATATAATTCACTGAAAAGGATCCAGGTAGTATAATACAATTTTAGAGAAATCTTTTGCAAGAGATCTGTATGTATTTACTGAACAATCCAATTCTACTGAAAAATATGGTCTACCGAGAAAAAATATGCAAGGAAGAAATGCAAGAAGAAACAGAAAAAAGACTTTCTTTCTTTCTTTCTTTCTTTCTTTCTTTCTTTCTTTCTTTCTTTCTACAATAGCATTTATATATATACTGCCCCATAGTGCTTTACAGCACTTTCTAGCCAGTTTACAATGTCAGCATATTGTCCCCATTTTACTAACCCTGGAAGAATGGAAAGCTGAATCAATCTTGAGACCTGTCATGATCAAACTCCTGGCAGTGAGCAGAGTCAGCCTGCAATGCTGCACTTAACCATTGCATCATCAGGGTTTCTTCATTTAGTATTAGAAATTAGAGTGGCTTATGTTATGTTTTTTATTTAACCCTGTTCTTCCTTTCCTTTGTCAATTTCTAAGCCCTTTCTTGACATTTATCTCCCTTACTTTGGTCATTATCTGCACCACTGGGTGTTCTTGGACTCCTTGTCCAATTTCAGCATCTAAGCAAAGGCCTGTTGCCAAAACAGCAAACAAACAAACAAACAAAAATATTACATAGACAATAACATCCAAATATAAGATGAATTTATCAGGACATAATGACTATGCAAATTAATGTGCAAATCTTTTGAAGCAGTCTTTCAAAGCCAAAGCAGTCAGACAAAAACATCTAGTCCCAAACAACTGATACACTAGTGCTGGTAGTGTTAATGCAGAGCTTTCTATGTTACTCTGTATCTTCTTGTTCTTCTCACATAATACCTTATTTTCCCCCATTCATTCCCAGCATTTAAAATCTTTTTTCTCTCTGTTATATTCAAAGCTTTTTGAGTCAGGGCTAACTTAACTCATTCTAAATAATCCAGAGCATCAGTTCCTTTCAATAACAGAGCACAGGGTATAAGAAGCTGGAGCCAAGGAAAATGTAACACTCTTTTGATAAGAGGATGGAGACAGGGGAAGACATGTAAGGAGGGCTTTAGCAGTAAGTACAAGAATAGGCCAGGCGATGTGTAAGAATAGGAGGCAAGATATGAAAAATAGAATTAAGGCTTTAGAGACAAGCAAGAGATTTGGTGAGGGAGAGAAGTTATAGGAAGGAATAAATAAAAGGCAATAGGAGATAAGGAATCTCCTTATTTTATCTTATCTTCAAGAGATAAAAGGCATCAAAAAGAGAAAGATCTGGGGAAGAAAATTACAGTAACCTGAAAGTGGTACAGGAGATGTGGCAGCAGTACTTTGATATCAGAAAGGATCAGTGAAGAGGGAAGATTATAAAGATAGGGCTGAAAGCCTTGCTGAAGATAAAATGGATGCCATTGTGGACCTCCAAGGACGATGAAGTGGAGATAAACAGGAGAACAAGATTGTTGTGTGATAGTTGGACTCTGCTTATGTGTTTGGTAGACTGGACAAGGAAATCACAAGGGGGTTGCATACAAATGGAATTTAAAAGGGGAAGTTTGTTGCTTGTTGCAAAAGAGAAGAACAAGACACGGAGATGGCAGAAGCTGAGAGATGGAAAGGCCATTTAGTCCAACTGAGTCCAATTCTTGCTCAGAGAAGTGATCCAAATTAAATATCTCAAATACATCTACTTGGAGCTACCTGAATATATTCAGTGAAGAGGAACCCATCACATCTCTGAGACTTCTTTGCTTCGTTGGATAAACTGTTAGAAACTTTGGGACTGTTATGTCTTCACAAATGAAAGTTTTTGTTTGTTGATAGTTTACATAGATGGAGTCTAGGATACCCAGGCCTCAAGACAGAAGGACTAAAGCACAACTTGCCCTCTGATTTTTCTACATTTCATTGACAACTATTCAGAGTGCTCAAGTTCTATCCTATTAAAATCTGTTTTTTTAATCTTTGTCATTTGTTCATTGCCATTAACCTGTTTTAATCAATGTGAGTGGCTGGAAACAATATTGAACTTTGAAAAACAATGATAAATTACAAGTTGTTTAATTATGTGCCATCAAGTCAGTGTTGATATTTAGATATACACTACATTTTCTATATGGTATATCCTGAAAAGAAAAATAAATAAATTATACATCTCTTGAATCCAGGCTTTATTCTAATTATTCTCATCTGAAATACTGTACAATTTATAAAAAATATAAAAAATTTATAAAAAATACTGTACAATTTATAAAAAAAAAAAATACTTGACAATTTCTCAATAGATGATAGATAGATAGATAGATAGATAGATAGATAGATAGATAGATAGATAGATAATGGATGGATGGAAGGATGGATAGATGAGAGAAAGAGAGGGAGGGAGGGAGAGGGAGCGAGAGATATAGATATTGCCAATACCCAATATTTGGTATAACCATGATTTCTCAAAAATGGTCAGATTTCAATGTCTTGGAGCATAATTTAACATTACATTAAGATAATTAACATTTTAAAAATTTCCCATAAATCTTTATATGAAAGTATATATGTTAAAACTTTATTGATATCATTGACTAACGGGACCAAGACATGTTTGTTGATGACATCTCAAATTTTTAATATCATTTAGTATCTGTTCAAATATAAGCCCAGTGTATTTAAAATATAATATTTTCATGAATTCATTTTAATCTTAAATCCAGTTAAACTAATTTGATATTTTTAAAGATCTGGAGCTATTAAATGTTCCATTATTGGATGTTCCAATTCTTTATTCCATAACTTGTAAATGTCATTAATATCAAGCTTGAAATTAGTTCTTAGTTCTTTACATAAATATGATGTGGGTTTAGTTTCAAACGTTGACTCCATCAGAGATGAAAGTCCTTCAGGATTTTTGGAAGAAGCCAGATTAAACCATCAAAATGTGCTTACATTAATTATATTGATGTTGCTGTGAATTAGTGAGGCAAAATTCTATTTGAAGTTGAGAAAAATCCTTAAAATAATCATGACAGGGTAATTGATTTAAATAACCATTCCAGATTATGTACGCACTTTCCAATATAAGATTTTGCCTTTATTTTTGAATTAGAGCACTTCCATAAAATTAAGCATATATGGACCTCAGGGTCAGATTAAGGCGAACTGAAGCTCCAGATATAGCAGACAAATATATATGTTTAACTGACAAGCTATTAAGATTCAATAAATGCTGAAAATTAAATTTAAGTGTAACAATGGAAGAGCAAAAGGCCCTGTCACACTGGCCGACGGATGCAAAACGTTTATAAAAAGGACACAGTGGACGAGCAAAATGTTCCATCCGTTGTTATCCACTCTCAAAAGTGCCCCGAATTTGCATAACCAGAGCGGACAACATGGAAAGGAATGGATGGGGGGAGGACGTAGGACAGATGGAAAGCGGTTGCTCCACAGAAGCCTAACGGATGGAAGTGGATGGGAGAGGATGGCACATCCGCAAGGCTTCTGGAGGAACGCAGCAAAGCGGACGCGGAACGGAAAGAGCGGATGCAGAGTGGATGCCGAGCGGATGAAGCAGATGCAGAGCGGAAACCTAGCGGAAGCCGAGCGGATGCCTAACGGATGCCTAGTGTTCACTGCGCATACGGGGAGGATGCATTGCGTCAGCCCCATGGATATAAAGGGAAGCAGCTCGCAAGCAGGCCACCATTCAGAGGAAAGACCTGCTTCCAGACACAGCTTGCCAGCCAGCCAGCCAGCAACCCAACAACCATGGGGAAGAAGAGAAAGCCTCTGCTATCTGCTGCCAGCCCTGGCAAGAGGGACAGGGCCACACTCCCACCCCCTGGCCCTGACTCTGCTTCTGCTGGGGCTTCTGCAGCCCGGGCTCGCTCTTCTGGTGCTGGGGCTTCTGCTAATGCTACTTCTGGTGGTGGTGCTTCTGTTGATGCTGCTTCTGGTGGTGGTGCTTCTGTTGGTGCTTACTCTGCTGGCACTGCTTCTGGTGGTGGTGCTTCTGCTGGTGCTTACTCTGCTGGCACTGCTCCTGATGCTGGGGCTTCTGCTGGTGCTTACTCTGCTGGTGCTGCTCCTGGTCCTGCTGGTGCTCCTGGTCCTGCTGGTGCTCCTGGTCCTGCTGGGGCTCTTGGTCCTGCTGGGGCTCCTGGTCCTGATCTTGCTCCTGGTCCTGCTGGTACTCCTGGTCCTGCTGGTCCTGCTGGTGCTCCTGGTCCTGCTCCTGGTGCTGCTGGTGCTCCTGGTCCTGCTCCTGGTCCTGCTGGTGCTGCTGGTGCTCCTGGTCCTGCTGGTGCTCCTGGTGCTGCTGCTGCTGCTGCTGCTGCTGCTGGTGGTGGTGGTGGTCCTACTGGTCCTGCTTTTGCTGCTACAGTTGTTGTTGCTGCTGCTGGTGGTGGTGGTGGTGTGGAGGAGCAGCCCCTACAACCTTGAAGCTCCTCTGATGAGGGCCCATATGGCCCTGCCAGAGGGAGGAAGAGACAGACGTGTGAATGGGAGAGGAGGCAATACACAATTGAAGAGGAACATGACGAGGAGGTGCTGGAGTGGCTGAGGGAGAAGGAATATCTTTGGCAGAAGGGAAACAGGCTCTATCGAGACACCAAGAAGAAGCAGGCTGCTTGGAGAGAGAAGGCGGAGAGCCTGGGCTACACTTCAGAGGTGCTCCTCGGCTGGTGGAAGCACATGCATACCTGGTACGGGAAGTTGCATCTCAAGAAATCTGGCCAGGCCGCGGTCAAGCTGACGGACCAAGAGACCTACGTGACGGCCAAGTGCAGCTCCTTGGAGGGTGAGATCCGCCACCAAGGAGCAGCCCCTATCACAACCCTCTCTCTCAGGCAGCCTGCTGAGAGCCAGTCCTCTTCTGGCCAAGAGTCAGCTCCTATGTCCAGGCAGGTATCTGTGGAGCGTCCCACGAGGGAGACCCCCCCGACAGCTGCACTCCCCGTGGCGGAGGCATGGAGGACACCCTGACGAAGTGGGAGCAAGGAGAGGGCACTTCCACCACAGCCCAACCCGCATCCACCCCCAGCTCCACTTCCACCAAAAGGCAGAGAGGCAGACCGGAGGGGCAGAGCCACACTGTCCTGCTGGAGATCAGGGACACCATCAGGAGCAGTGTAGATCTCCTCTCTCAGCTGGGACACACTGACGCCCCATCCTCCAACCGCAAGCCCTTCCTCACCTACGTCAACCAGACCCTCATGAACATGTTGGAACCCCAGTACCAGATGGTGAAGGACAGGATCACCAATTTTCTTCACAACCTTCCAGACCCAGCTGAACCTGCTCCCACCCAGTCCAGGCCTGCTCCTCCACCCGAGGTGATGTCACTGCATTTCCAAGGCTTTCCACAGGCCCTCACCTTCCAAGGCTATGGCTACCAGGAGCTCCAGCAGCACAGGCAGCCCTTCCCAGTCCAGGCATAGGTACATCGTACGCCACCGCTGATGCCACCGATGCCACCTACGCCACCGATGCCAGCCACGCCACCGATGCCACTGAGGCCAGTCCTCACCCAGCTGCAGATCAGACAGCCCCACTACTCTGCTCCTTCCTCCACCCCACAGCCAAGCCCAGCCTCAGAACATCTGTCATCGGTATTAGGGCTGACACCCCATGTCATGGAGGAAGGGGCTCTCAACATGATGGGGCTGAGCCAGCTGTCTGAGAGCTTCCTCAACACACCGTCCCCTGTTGTCCTCTCGGGGCCAGGCACCCCAATGGTGCCTCAGACCAGCACTCCAGCAGCAGCCACTTCCACAGCACCTGGACCCTTCACCCCTGAGACGATGGGAATGCCTCAGACTGACTGAGAAGAGTGCCAGAGACTGGGTGGCTACCTGTTGACTTTATTTTTGCTTTGGACACTTGACTTGGGTCCTTTTTCTTTTCCAGCTTGTTATTAATAAAGATTATCTTTGCTTCACACACTTGCTTCATTTATTTTTGTCAATAAAGTCTTGGTGGAAACTTTTAGAAATATTTTAAGCCTTTGCATGCTTGTGGGATGGGTAAGGATAGCAGTGGGATGGGCAGGGATACCTGTGGAATGGGCAGGGATACCTTTGGAATGGGTAATAGCTGTGGGATAGATAAACCTCCAGTGCAAGCATAGTGGGACTGTATGGTCCACCCTCCCAGGTGCCACACCTATGGCCCTTTATTGTCAATAATAATGTAATCATTCATCCACAAATGTCAACATAAACACAACTCTTTATTAAATGCCCTGTTCATTGTAGGCCCACACAACATACATGGTCCAATCTCATCCGTGTGATGAGACAGGCGGAAGGAAGCATCCATTAATCATCTATCATCCTGTCTTGCCACTCCATTGCTCCAGTGTCTCAGGAGGTTGTGCTGCTTCTTCCCTTCACATGAAGCTCTGTTGTGGACTTGCACATCATCAGTGTCTATCAGGTTTTGCCCTTGCCTCCATTCCCCAGGCTCCATGTCCCCATTGCCTTGTTGGAGGTCCATGAGCCTGTTCTGCAAGACTGAGTAGCAGGTGCGCATGAGATTGTGCAGGATGCAGCAAGCTTCCATGATCCTCCTCAAGGTCTCTGGGCGAAGCTGCATAGTGGTAAGAAGTACCTGGAACCTGTTGGCCAGGATGCCAAAGGTGTTCTCCACCACCTGCCTTGCCCTGGACAGCCTGTAGTTGAAGATCCTCTCTTCACGGGTGAGGAGTCTGGAAGTGTAGGGCTTCATGAGGTAGGTTGTGAGGTAGAAGGCGTCATCCCCCACGATGAAGTAGGGCACATCTTGTGTGTCGTTGGGCTGGGGGTCTGGATCTGGGAAGCCCATGATGAGGTTGCGTTCCAGCCCCTCCTTGAGGTCACTGGCATTGTATACCTGGGCATCTGAACATGACCCATTGCCTGAAGCATCGATGTACATGAACTTGTAATCAGCATCGACCATGGTGAAGAGGATGATTCTGAAGAAGCCCTTGTAGTTAAAATAAGTGGACCCTGACTTGGCTGGAGCTTTGCAGGCCACGTGCTTGCCATCTATGGCTCCAATGGTGTGGGGGAAGTTCCACTTCTGATACCACTGCTCTGCAACTTTCTTCCAGTCTTCTTCAGTGGAGGGCACTGGAGGAGCTCCTCCAGGTATTCTTCGAAGATGGCCTGCACCACTTCTCTGACCACAATGCTGTTGGTGTTTTGTGGCACCCTCCAGCCATACTGCATGCTCCTGTAGGTGGTCCCTGAGGCCAGGTGGTGCAGAGTCAGTGCCACCTTGAGCCCAGGGTCCAGGCTGGGCCGGAGGTTGGTGTTTGCCTGGACTGAAAGTGAGTTGCTCCCCCTTTTTATAGGCAATATCGGTTTTCCACTATGTGTCCTTTTGCATCCTCTTGGCATCCTCTAGACATCCTTAATATCCGAGATAGGTCCCCTCTGCGAATGTTTTTTCCATTTTAAATGCTTTGTATGTGAGCTGCATCCGCTTTCATCCTTTCTCCGTCTGTGCTACTAATGCTGCGCGTCCGTTCCGCGTCCATTTCGCTTCCTTCCTGTGTCCATTTTCCGCTGGAGCAGATTTGAGTTTCACGGATTCACAGCGGATGCCTAGTGGATATAGCGGACGCGTAACGGATGATGACGGATGTAGGACAGATGTTCCCCGTATGTGTTGCGGATGCAGAACAGATGCATTGGATACATTTTCCACTCAAAAAGTTTTGAGCAGCTCAAAACTTTTTGAGTGGATGGAACCTCAGTCGACGGATGCTGGACGGATAGAGAGGATGAAAAATGGAGGCAGTGAGTACAGAATGGATAAATCGTGTTAACCAACAGATGGCAAGTGTTTCTCTCCGTTTTACATCCTCCTTCCATCCGTTGGTGCAGTGTGACATGGGCTTTAGATCATATAGCTAGGAGGGAAAACTCCGTGTCCCTACTTCTCTTCATGTCCTGAGCACATTATTATTTTGCTATATGATTAATTCAGGACTGTTGGACCCTAGCATCAAAATCCAATCTGTCACTTAACAGGGATCAGTCATTGTCTTGTTGCTTACAGGCTCAGCAATAAAATACCCTTTCTCTTGCATGTTGATCCAGGGAGTTTGCAGGGCATTAATAGAAGTAAACAAACAAACAACAAAACTTTCCAGCAAAGCCCACAAAGGTGGGTAACCCGGTAAATTTTCATACCATATACATGTAGCTGAAAATATACAAGCCCAATTATATTTTTGAGAAACTGATAACTTAAAACCACCTTCCTCAAAAGATTTGAAAAATCTTAACTGATTTACACATCCTTAATTAATATTGACAGTTGGGAATAAATGTGTGATCCTGGCAAAACATGGAAAATGACAACCTATCAGTTTTCTGCTGATATCTTCCATTTGAGATGCCTGTGGAGATTTTTAGTCATCCAGGTCATAGTTGTCTCAAAGGTGCTTTTTTGAAAAAGTAACTGGATTGTTTTTTACTCAGAAAGATGTTTTGCTTGTCATCCAAGAAGCTTCACCAGCACCAATGAAGCTTCTTGGATGAGAAGTAAAATGTCTTCCTCAAGGAAAAAAAAACAGTCCACCTTTGAGATTCCACATGGGATCTACTGAAAATTTGTATTGTTATCATTATTGAAGGTTTTATCTAAATACTTCAATACTCTTGAAGGTATATGAGCATTTGTCATAAATATATTCCTTTGTGAAGGAAGGTTGGTGGTGGTTTCATATAAAAACAAATTAAAAACTTGTTTAAATCGCATAAATTCTTGCTAATACAAGGCAGGTATTCTGTGAATATTCATGTGCTCATCAATGTAAGGAACAGGTTTAAGATATAGTACATGTGATGAGCTACAGCATGAACTTGCTCACTGCATTCCTTTGGAGGTCTTCAAAATTAAGCTGGGCTGAAAAAATCTTGTCAGCATCAAAAAGCTAGCATTTTCTGTAATCATTTGCTAGTAATAACAGGATAACAAAGTTGGAAAGGATATGGAAGTCTTCTAATCCATCCTCCTGCTCAGGCTATACCATTTCAGACAAATGGTTGTCCAATCTCTTCTTAGAAACCTCTGGTGTTGGAACAT
This sequence comes from Laticauda colubrina, assembly GCA_015471245.1. Taxonomy (NCBI): domain Eukaryota; kingdom Metazoa; phylum Chordata; class Lepidosauria; order Squamata; family Elapidae; genus Laticauda; species Laticauda colubrina. The sequence continues at coordinate 11,586,465 of BLBF01000040.1, read as the reverse complement.
GCACAATTTTGGAGGGCAAGTCATTCCACTGATGAATTGTTCTAACTGTTAGGAAATTTCTACTGTTAGTTTCCACCCATTGCTTCTTGTCCTGCCTTCAGGTGCTTTGGAGAATAGAAACTTCTTCTTTATGGCAGCCCCTTAGATATTGGAACATTGTTATTGCCTTGTGGTCATCCAGACTTTGACATCACAGGTAGGATTCCCTCCTTCCTGGCTTCAAGAGGATACATGATTCAAGCTCTATTTGCAAGGACTTCATTGTTTTTGCAACTTCAATAGCTTTTTTGCAGGACAAGTATAGCACCACTTTAAACTTATAAAAGCAGCCCTTTTTTCAGACTACTGGGAGAGCCTTCAACTCCCCACCCACTCCACAAAAGCTACTTTAACCATCATACAGATAATCTTGTTTTAATACCTCTCAACCCTAAATTAGGAATCTTCAATGACTAGCAAAAAGGTGCTGTGCTCATACCAAGCATTTTCAAAATGTGCACAGCACTAAAAATATTGAGCCATATCATCATTCCTCTCTCAGTTTTTGTCTTATTGAATAGCTTGAATAAGAAAGGAGGTTTTTTTTTCTTTATAGAACTTTATATAATCTAAATTCTTCAGATCCAAGTTTTATAATTCCCTAGGGTAAAGATCACAAAGTCTGGCCTGTGTGTTTTTGCCCATAACCTAAGAATGGATGGGCAGGCAGATGAGAGGTCACCAGGCTGAAGTTTCAGCTGAGCTGGGACAGGGCTGACAGAGGTGTCCTGGGGAGTGATAGCAGCCTATCAGGAGCCTCATTGCTAATAGGTTGGTGCCATCCAATGGCTGCTATACTCTTTGGATTGCTGAACAAATCCTTGGATGCAAAGGAGGGGAAGGATCTGGCCCCTTAGAAATAAAGTTTTTCAAGTCCTTCCCTAATTCTGTTCAAGCCCTGTCCTTTCAAGTAAAGTTTTATTTATTGGAAATAAAGAATGGGGAAGGATGCAAGGTTGATTTCATTTCATCAGTAATGGAAACATTTGGGATGCCAATGGAACTTGCACTTCACAAAGCCTAATTTAACTGATGAGTTCCCTGCTAATACTAATCTAAATACATAAATTCATTGTGGTAGCACAGTGATTGCAAGCTTATTGTATTCTCCATCATGTGGAAAGGCTAATTTTTGACTTTTTGCCTGTGGATCTCTGACTCCTGATTAGGATGTGCTAATTAGTCTAAATCAACTTAGATTGTAGGTTTGCATGCATTTTTCTGTTTTGGGGGCTGTTATAATTATTATCATTTTTAAAGCCAGAAATTGAAGGGGTGCATTTCGTAGGAAAAAATCTAGGCAGTTTTCCATTGAATAAAATAAATATATTATTTCTCTCCCTCTCAGAACCTCTCAACATACATACTACATTTACAAGGCTTGCTTGGCAGTGTTCAACACTGTTTTCTGCCAGCATATTTTGTCACCTATCCAGCTTTGCCAACAGCCTTGGCATTCTTACCTAACCTCCCTTCCAAGTACTCTTTGCAAACATTTTTTAAGAGGAATCTAATCAATCAGAATAGATCTGGAAGTAACATATAACAGATAATCAGAGTTGGAAGGACCTTATAGATTATATAATCCAACCCTCCACCCAAGCGGGAGACCCTACACCATTTCTGACAAATGGCAGTCCAATCTCTTCTTGAAAGTCTCAATGATGGCGCTCCCACAACTTCTGAGGGCAAGTTGTTCCATTGGTTGATTGTTCTTATTGTCACAAAATTTCTCCTTATCTCCTTGTTCAGTTTCTATCTATTGTTCCTTTTCTGGCCTACAGGTGCTTTAGAAAATAGCTGGACCCCTTCCTCTCTGTGTCAGCCCCTCAAATATTGGAAGACTGCTATCATGTCTCCCCTGGTCCTTCTCTTCACTAGACTAGCCAAGCCCAGTTCCTGTAACCGTTCTTCATATTTTTTAGTCTCCAGTCCCCTAATCATCCTGGTTGCTCTTCTCTGTACTCTTTCTAGAGTCTCAACATCTTTTTTATAATGTGGTGAACAAAACTAGATGCAGTACTCTAGAAGTAGTCTTACTAAGGCTTTATACAATGGTATTAGTACCTCACTTGATCTTGATTGTATCCCTCTGGTAATGCAACTTAGGATTGCATTAGCTTTTTTGGCTGCTGTTGCACATTAGGCCAAAGGACCTTGGAGGTTTTCTTGTTCAACCCCCTACTCAAGCAGGAGACTCTATACCATTTCAGATAGCTGGCTGTCCAGTCTTTTCTTAAAAACCTCCAGTGATTAAGCACCCACAATATCCAAAGGCAAGCTGTTCCACTGGTTAATTATCCTCAATGTTAGGTTCTCCTTAATTCCAAATTGCTTCTATTCTTGATTAGTTTCCATCCATTAGTTTCTGGTTCTGAAATAATAAAAATTAGACAATCCTTTCTGCTTTATTATTCTTTCCTACTCAGTAGAAGCTTGGAAATTATTTGATAATGAACAAAGGGTCTTGGCCTTCATCAGGATAATGGGACCAAATTTGATATGGAATAAACTCCTCCCCTATAAATAATCAGATGTAAAAGTTGCCCAAATTCAACAGGATAACTGTGGAGAAGGGGAATTCTAAGGCTTCCTTAGAATCATATGACCTGGAGCAGGAGTCTCCAAAGTTGTCAACTTTAAGATTTCTGGACTTCAATCCCAAGCATGGCTGGCTGAGGACGTCTGTGCGTTGAAGTCCACATGCCTTAAAGTTGCAAAATTTAAAATTCCCTGACTTAGAGTTCTGTGTATACAAAACAACTTGAGGGGAGAGCAGAAATACATGCCCAAAGACATCAGATATTTCTTGTGCAAAAATAGATCTGCACAAATGATTTATGAGATGAGGTATTCCAGTTCATATTTTCTGTTGATGCAAGACACTACATCCTAATTCCATCTCCATCAACACTCTAAATACCACCATATATTCGGGTCGATACATCTATAGAGTAATGGTTTCAGTCTTTTTATGTTTCCTTTCTGGAATTCAAAATGCTTCTGTGCAGTCTGCAGAGCCATCACTTATTTATTTTAACCATGTTTTTCTCTTATAAACTGTTTCTTGCTTTTCATTTCAAGAAATAAACAATACATAAGTTTGTATTGATGACAATATGAAAGAAGGGACTATATTTTTATAAGATAGCAAAACAGCTTCAGCTTCTCATAAATGAATAGTTCTCAAATGCGTTAAGGATGAAGAAGTTTGAGTGGGGAGGAGAATAGTTTCTCACTGAATAGAGCTTTGTAATATCATTTTTATTCCAGTATATTTACAGAAGTGTAGTTCTTTACTAGTCATTCATAAAAGCATAATTAAAATGAACAGCAAAAAAGGGACTTTTTCCCCAATTTAGTGAATTTCTACAGTAAATATCTATTTCTTTCTCTATTTATATATCTAATCTAAAAAGCTAAGTTTGCTTTTTTTTTTTTTTTTGCTTTCTTACCACATCAGAATATTATGTTCTATATATTAAAATGATATAAGAACCCAAGGTCAAAATTATCTGGAGATGTGTCAGTTGAAATAAAAATACTTTCACTCCCTATTGTCTGCAATGAATAGTAGGTAAAGCCCATGTCACACTGCACCAACGGATGGAAAGAGGATGTAAAACGGAGAGAAACACTTGCCATCTGTTGGTTAACGCAATTCATCCATTCTGTACTCATTGCCTCCGTTTTTCATCCTCTCTATCCGTCCAGTATCCGTCGACTGAGGTTCCATCCGCTCAAAAAGTTTTGAGCTGCTCAAAACTTTTTGAGCGGAAAATGTATCCAACGCATCAGTTTTGCATCCGCTACGCATACGGGGAAAATCCGTTCTACATCCGTCGGCATCCGTTACGCGTCCACGACATCTGCTAGGTATCCGCTGTGCATCCGCGCAACTCAAATCCGCTCCAGCAGAAAGCGGACACAGGGAGGAAACGAAATGGACGTGGAACGGACATGCAGCATTAGTAGCACGGATGGAGAAAGGATGAAAGCAGATGCAGCTCACATACAAAGCATTTAAAATGGAAAAAAAAATTCCCAGAGGGGACCTATCTCGGATATTAAGGATGTCTAGAGGATGCCTAGAGGATGCAAAAGGACACATAATGGAAAACCGATATTGCCTATAAAAAGGGGGAGCAACTCACCTGGATCTCACTTTCAGTCCAGCAGCCCTGCTGTGCAGACCTCTGCAGCCTTCATCTGCCTCTTGATTTTCCACAGCATCCATTGATGTCCACCATGGATCATAACAAACTCCTTTTGATAGCCACCATCGTTCTACAACAGTGCGAAGCCATCTACAGGCTCTTTCAACTGTTCTACAGGACGAAAAGAAGGCGGCCAAGAAGTGTCTGGGTCCGAAGATGGATCAGGAGAAGAGCAGAGTACGGACTGTACAACAAGCTGATGGTGGAGCTGAGGAACAAAGACCCTCGTGCATTCCAGAACTTCATGAGGATGCCTCCAGCCATGTTTGATGAAGTTGTGGAGTGGCTGAGACCCAGGTTGACCAAGGCAAACACCAACCTCCGGCCCAGCCTGGACCCTGGGCTCAAGGTGGCACTGACTCTGCACCACCTGGCCTCAGGGACCACCAGAGGAGCATGCATGGCTGGAGGGTGCCACAAAACACCATCAGCATTGTGGTCAGAGAAGTGGTGCAGGCCATCATCAAAGAATACCTGGAGGAGCTCCTCCAGTGCCCCTCCACTGAAGAAGGCTGGAAGAAAGTTGCAGAGCAGTGGTATCAGAGGTGGAACTTCCCCCACACCGTTGGAGCCATAGATGGGAAGAACGTGGCCTGCAAAGCTCCAGCCAAGTCGGGGTCCACTTATTTCAACTACAAGGGCTTCTTCAGCATCATCCTCTTCGCCATGGTCGATGCTGACTACAAGTTCATGTACATCGATGCTTCAGGCAACAGGTCAGCTTCAGATGCCCAGATATACAATGCCAGTAACCTCAAGGAGGGGCTGGAACACAACTTCATCATGGGCTGCCCAGATCCAGACCCCCTGCCCAACGACACGCAAGATGTGCCCTACTTCATCATTGGTGATGATGCCTTCTCCCTCAGAACCTACCTCATGAAGCCCTACACTTCAAGACACCTCACCCGTGAAGAGAGGATCTTCAACTACAGGCTGTCCAGGGCAAGACGGGTGGTGGAGAACGCCTTTTGCATCCTGGCCAACAGGTTCCAGGTACTTCTCACCACCATGCAGCATCGCTCAGAGACCATGAGGAGGATCGTGGAAGCTTGCTGCATCCTGCACAAATTATGAGCACCCGCTACCCAGTGTTGCAGAACAGGCTCATGGACCTCCAACAAGGCCATGGGGACATGGAGTCTGGGGAATGGAGGCAAGGGCGAAACCTGATAGACACTAATGATGTGCAAGGCCCCAACAGAGCTTCACAGGAAGGGAAGAAGCAGCGCAACCTCCTGAGACACTGGTGCAACTCCCCAGCTGGAGCAGTGGAGTGGCAAGACAGGATGATAGATGATTAATAGATGCTTCCTTCAGCCTGTCTCATGACACTGATGAGATTGGGCCATGTATTTTGGGTGGGCCTACAATGAACAGGGCATTTAATAAAGAGTTGTGTTTATGTTCAAATGTGTGGATGAATGCTTACACTGTTATTGATAATAAAGGGCCATAGGTATGGCACCTGGGAGGGTGGACCATAGAGTCCGACTATGCTTGCACTGGAGGTTTATCTATCCCACAGCTATTACCCATTCCAAAGGTATCCCTGCCCATACCACAGGTATCCCTGCCCATACCACAGATATTACCCATCCCAAAGATATCCCTGCCCATCCCACTGCTATCTTAATCCATCCCACAAGCATGCAAAGGCTTAAACCATTTCTAAAAGTTTCCACCAAGACTTTATTTAATAAAATGAATGAAGCAAGTGTTTGAAGCAAACACTTTATTAATAACAAGCTGTAAAAGAAAAATGACCCAGGTCAAGTGTCCAAAGCAAAAATAAAATCAACAGGTAGCCACCCAGTCTCTGGCACTCTTCTTGGTCACTCGGAGGCATGCCCAGTCTCAGAGGTGAAGGGTCCTGGTGCTGTGGAGGTGGGTGCTGCTGGAGTGCTGGTCTGATGTGCCACTGTGGTGCCTGGCCCTGAGAGGACAACAGGGGACGGTGTGTTGAGGAAGCTCTCAGACAGCTGGCTCAGCCCCGTGATGTTGAGAGCCCCTTCCTCCATGACATGGGGTGTCAGCCCCAATACTGACGACAGATGTACTGAGTCCGGGCTTGGCTGTGGGGTGGAGGAAGGAGCAGTCTAGTTGGGCTGTCTGGTCTACAGCTGGGTGAGGACTGGCGTGGGTGGCATCTGTGGCATGGGTGGCATCGGTGGCGTAGGTGGCATCGGTGGCATCAGTGGCATCAGTGGCACCGGTGTCATCCGATGTACATGTTCCTGGACTGGGAAGGGCTGCTGCCCGTGCTGCTGGACCTCCTGGTAGCCATAGCCTTTGTAGGGGAGGGCCTGTGGAAAGCCACCTGGGGTGGAGGGGCAGACCTGGACTGGGAGGGAGCAGGTTCATCTTGGTCTGGAGGGTTGTGAAGAAGATTGGCCATCCTGTCTTTCACTACCTGGTACTGGGGTTCCGCCACTTTCATGAGGGTCTGGTTCACATAGGTGAGGAAGGGCTTGCGGTTGGAGGATAGGGCGTCGGTGTGTACCAGCTGAGAGAGGAGATCTACGCTGCTCCTGATGGTGTCTCTTATCTCCAGCAGGACAGTGTGGCTCTGTCCCTCTGGTTTGCCTCTCTTCCTTTCTGTGGAGGTGGAGCTCGGGGTGGATGCAGGTTAGGCTGTGGTGGAAGTGCTATCTCCTTTCTCCCACTGCATCAGGAGGTCCTCTACACGCTCCGCCACAGGTAGTACAGCTGTCGGGGGGGTCTCCGTTGTGGCACGCTCCACAGATACCTGCCTGGAGACAGGAACTGACTCTCTGACAGAAAAGGACTGGCTCTCAGCAGGCTGCCTGAGAGAGAGGGTTGTGAGAGGGGCTGCTCCTCGGTGGCGGATCTCACCCTCTAGGAAGCTGTACTTGGCCATCACATAGGTCTATCTGTCTGTCAGCTTGACCGTGGCCTGGCCAGATTTCTTGAGGTGCAGCTTCCCGTACCAGGTGTGAATGTGCTTCCATCAGCTGAGAAGCACCTCTGAAGTGTAGCCCAGGCTCTCCGCCTTCTCTCTCCAAGCAGCCTGCTTCCTTTTGGTGTCCCTATAGAGCCTGTGTCCCTTCTGCCATAGATACTCATTCTCCCTTAGCCACTCCAGCAGCTCATCCTCATGTTCCTCTTCTATGTTGTGTTGCCTCTTCTCCCGTTTTTGCCTCTGCCTCTTCCTCCCTTTGGCAGGACCATATGGGCCCTCATCAGAGGGGCTTCCAGGTTGTAGGGGCTGCTCCTCCACACCACCACCACTACCAGCAGCAGCAGCAACAGTGGCAGCAAAAGCAGGACCAGCAGGACCAGCAGCACCAGGAGCCCCAGCAGCACCAGGATCAGCAGCAGCAGAGTAAGCACCAGCAGCGCCAGCAGCACCAGCAGGACCAGGAGCACCAGAAGGACCAGGAGCACCAGCAGGACCAGCAGGACGAGGTGCAGCACCAGCAGAGTAAGCACCAGCAGAAGCCCCAGCACCAGGAGCAGTGCCAGCAGAGTAAGCACCAGCAGAAGCACCACTGCCATAAGCAGCATCAGCAGAAGCAGCTCCTCCAGAAGCAGCATCAGCAGAAGCCCCAGCCCAAGAAGAGTGAGCCCGGGCTGCAGAAGCCCCAGCAGAAGCAGAGTGAGGGCCAGGGGGTGGGAGGGTGGCCCTGTCCCTCTTGCCAGGGCTGGCAGCAGATGGCTGAGGCTTTCTCTTCTTCCCCATGGTTGTTGGGTTGTTGGCTGGCTGGCTGGCTGGCTGGCAAGCTGTGTCTGGAAGCAGGTCTTTCCTCAGAATGGTGACCTGCTTGGGAGCTGCTTCCCTTTATATCCGCGGGGCTGACGCAATGCATCCTCCCCGCATGTGCAGTGAATGCTAGGCATCCGCTAGGCATCCACTAGGCTTCTGCTAGGCATCCGCTAGGCTTTCGCTCTTCATCCGCTTTATCCGCTCAGCATCTGCTGTGCATCCGCTTCATCTGCTTGGCATCCGCTCTGCATCTGCTGTATCCGTTCCACGTCCACTTTGCTGTACTCCCCTGGAAGCCTTGCGGATGTGCCATCTGCTCCCATCCGCTTCCATCCACTAGGCTTCCGTGGAGCATCCGCTTTCCATCCGCCCTACGTCCTCCCCCAGTCCGTTCCTTTCCGTGTTGTCTGCTCTGCTTATGCAAATTTTTGCCCCTTTTTAGAGCGGATAACAATTGATGGAACATTTTTCTCGTCCGCTGTGTCCTTTTTACAAACGTTTTGCATCCGTCGGCCAGTGTGACAGGGCCTTAAGCACTTTGATCTGCATTTGAAGATGAAAAACATACCTAAACATACAAAACAGGGCATGTGGTACTTGATCACACTCAAAAGTTTTCCTAAAGGAGATAGTTACAATAATTGAAGAGGCAAGAGAGAGAGTCTTGAGCACAAGTTCATTTTTTTTTTCATTATATTCACTGCATTTATCTTTTCTGGCTTTTCCACTCCAGAAAAAATGCTGGAGGTATGAAAACTGCCAACAAAGGGTACAGACTTATCTTCCTTTCATGCAAGAGAAAGTAAAGTCCTTTGATTGCTCCTTAGCTCATTGCTTGCTAATGTAAAGTTCACTGTCTGCTAATATTATTTATACATGAGTGTTGAAAACTGATCAGATAATTGCTCCAACAAATTCTGTTTACACAGGACTTACAGGGATCTGAGTGATGTACATCTTCCCTATATGAAATTGGGATTAAAAACTATATAAACTGTATCACATTTTAATACTAATTATTATGATTCTGAAAGAATCTTAAATATGTGATTTAATAATATTGTAAAACTGTATTATTAATCAGGTGAAATAACAAAATGCTAACCTGCATATAGAAGTAGAATGACTATGACAAAAAGAAAAGAAAAAAGCGAAGATAATACCAATAATAAGAGGCAATTTGCATACAATCCCAAAACATCTGGAGCACTTGAACGGCAATGGCATTGACAAAATCACCATCAGATGTGGAGTTTAATCCCAGACTTTTTCATTTTGCCTCTCAACATCTTCAGTTAAATCCCTCTCTGTCCAGAGGTTCCTAATTCTGTTTTCCTTATTGACTTCAAGCTGTCTAACAGCAGCCACTTTCCCTCTCCTTTAATCTCCAGAGTCTTGCTCTCTCCAGAGATTCTTATCCCTCCTTGATCCTAACTTCCTCCTGTTACATGCTTTGCAACCAGTTTTTATTCTCTGACATTCTTGCCTCGCAAAATCCTACCAGTTTGCATCAAACTGGTTTTTCCTCAATTATTTCTTGACTCTGCTATAACCACCCAGGTTATATTTATTAGCACAAAATCATCAAAACAGATTGTTAAGGGTAAAGAATATTTCTCTGGCTATATGCAGTTAAGTAGAGCTGAAAATTTCAACTAAATATATGTGGGGTTTTGACAGGCAAACAACAACAAAAATCCTACAAAAAGGCATTGCTCTTTACAATTCAATTAGTCCCATGAATTAACTATTAATGTGAATGAACGGAATGAAAGACTGGAAATTTTCTTTAATAAAGGGGGTTGCATCAATGCATTTTTGCTTCTATAGTTATGTCCACCCCTTCCCCTGCCAAACAAAATTTAATAGCCTGACATCGTCCCCCCAAAAATAGAAATCTTTGGTTTGTCTGTCCCTTCTTGGCCCTGTAGGATTGGGCCCAACTGTAAACTGGAATGATAGAATAGTCCACCCTTTAAAAAGCGGGTGTCAAACTCACGGCATCATGTGACATTTTGTGATGTTTTTCCCATTTGTCGATCTGGAGTCGGCATATATATTTAAATCCTGGATACCATGGGAGAGGGAGAAGACAATCATCTTTCCATGCTTCAAATGGTTGAAAACTTTGCAACAGGCTTGTTTCAAAGTGAATTTAAAGGACCTGGAGTGATTTCAAGCTTGGAGTACCTTGTTGTAGCCAGAACAGTTGTTGTGTTAAAATATCATTAAGCCCTATTCATAGGTTCTTAGACTTATATGATCTGAAAAGAAACAGGGTTAGCAATCTTAGGCAGCCAAACTACGATTCATTCAGTAGATTTCATCCTTTGGAGTCAATATTTAGTCCATTGTGTACTCTATTTTAATCCATACAGAAGAAGAAATTTGAACATCAATAAGTGAAGCTGGACTTAAAAAACTGAAGGACACATCCTCCATTTGTGAATATTTCATGGAAATGTGTTAAATTTATATTTCACCAACAAAGAAATAGGAGGACTGGCATAGATCTATTTCAAGCTACTTAGCTCTCATCAGCTAGCCATACCCTTCTGGCATTCGAACTCGGGCTACCTGCATATTAGGTAGATGTATTAAGCTCTAAGTCTAAGCCATGGACTCTCCTGCCTTTGTCAGCTATACCAGAGATTAAGTGGTTTGTTTGTTTTTAATCAGGGCAATCTGGTCTACCCAAATACTGCTTCCGCTTTTGCCTTTCAACCTGCTCTAAACTTTTAAATAGATCTATACAAGTCTCCCTTTATTCTTTGTTGGTAAAATATAAATTTAACACAAAAATAGTTTGTCGTGAAAGTGACTGCCTGAGATGGCTCCTGAATTGGGCCGGAAAAGAGAAAGTGGAAGCAGCATGCTCTGTCCCATAATTGGGGAGGCCAGGTTGTCCTGATTTAAAAACAAACACTTATTTCATGGAATTTTTTTCATAAAGTAGAAGGAAATCTGGTAGAAAAGTGGGAGAATTTTTCTTCAGCAGGCTAGGTTTAGACTTTTCTATACTGATTATCAAGAACTGGAAGGTACTTCTTTATTTCAGTAAACAGGTTTTCAGTGACTTTGATTACAATAATAAGGCTTGTGGTCCCATTCAATTGAACATGAATAGGAACATTTTTCAGAGTTTCATCTACCACTGGGGTGCAAAGAAAGAAGAACAAATTGGATAAACCATAAGGACCATAAATGTAGTTTTGATTTTGGGAATTTGTGTATTGCAAGGAAATGTATCAAGACATCCTCAAAAGATTTTAAACTAGATCAAATCAGTTTAAAAGGAAAGGCAACTTGGTGAAAAGAATAAATGGAAAGATAACATGGCATCTTTGAGGCCCTCCTGTTGAGCAAACAGCTCACAGTAGCTCTGGCCATTGTCCAGAGGCATTCAGAGGTAGGAAGAAAGGGAAGCAAATGCTGAAAATACATAATGGCATGATGCAAAATCTTCCCCTTTTGTATACATGTCATCTTATGCCACCTTGAGAGGCAAAATGCAGAACAATGGCATGGCAATTGTGCATTGCCACAACACTGTACCCAGCATTTTCTGGGAAGCATCAAATCCCATAGACACCTCTACTGTTGTTCCTTCAACTCTTTCCATTCAAAATATGACCCCTGGTAAAAATTTACCTCCAGGTTGGGAACTAAGAATTATTGCCTCATTAATGAGTTATAGATGCGTAGGTAAAATTTCAAAGATCAAGAATTCAAACTGGCTATCTGTCATGATCTGTCACCATGAAAATTACAATTCTGGCTAACAATTCAAAGTGCAAGGGAACGTGGCTAGGTTTTCACCAAGATGGTTCAAAATAGAGCAATGAAATGCAGCCATATGTAAAAGTACACACTCATTAGTACTGCGCTGTACATGTGGAGCCAAATTAACATCCATTCATTGTCATTACTTAGGTGAAGGCAGTTGGTTCTTCACTGTAAACAAATGGAGCCAAGTTTTAGATTTACAGTCTGTTCTTTCTGTGAATCTCAAGGATTATTTATTAGATCTGCATTATACGAATTTCTTCATTACCCTGGGAGAAAAGAGTAATCAATTCTTCCAGGATCAGCATATTTCATTTCTCACCATACAGAGTCCATTAGTGCTCATCTCCTCCTACTCAGAGAAATTCAAAAATCTAGCTGTAACATCTTTGATGCTTTGAAGTGTTGCAATAATAAGAAGAAAATCAGATCCTTCTCTCCTGCAAATAATAATTTCCATCACCAATATGTTCTAAAGATGAAGGTAGATGAAATATTAGACTCCCAAGTGCATTAAAAAAAAGTTACAAACACACAGTATAAGGGATGTAATTTTCATCAGGAAAATGGTAGAGCACAAAGGACACAAGATGGAACTCCATAAGTTTTTATAAATATGCAATGAAGTAAGAATGGTTATCCAAAGACTGAATTCTCAATGTATTTATGTAGTTTTTAGGATTCTCTCTTAGTTATATTAAAAAGTTTTTATCCACATTTCTTTTAGACTAATTCTTAATGTGAAAATGTTAACAAGCTCTTTTAGTAAATTAGTTTTGTGGAAACTTAGAGACTCTTCATTTGATCTATGGAAAATTAAGTGGAGATACTTTTTGATATGAGCATCATGTAACACTGAAGACACCAATTTGGGTTAATTATGTACTTGATTGGCCTGTTCGTTGTTAAGAAGAAGAACATAATTGGAATGGACTTTGGAGGTCTTCTAGTCCAACCCCCTGCTTAGGCAGGAAATCCTATACCATTTCAGACAAATGGTTATCCAATCTCTTCTTTAAAATGTCCAGGGTTGGAGCATTTACAACTTTTGGAGGCAAGTTGTTCCACTAATTCTTCCAACTGTCAAGAAATTTCTGCTTAGTTCTAGGTTGGTTCTCTCCTTTATTAGTTTGCATTCATTGCTTCTTGTCCTGCCCTCAGGTGCTTTGGAGAATAGGTTGATTTACCCTCTTCTTTGTGGAAGCTCTTTAGATATTGGAACACTGCTATTATGTCATCCCTAGCTCTTCCATTAGACATACCCAATTCCTGAAACTATTCTCCAGATGTTTTAGCCTCCAGTTTCTTAATTATTTTTCTTGCTCTTCTTTGTATTCTTTCCAGAATCTCAGCATCTTTTTTATATCGTATTGATCATACACTGGATACAATATTCCAGGTGTGATGTTACCAAGGCATTCTAAAGTAACACCTACACTGCATGTGATCACTGCATGTGATTCATAGTGCTTTTAAAGTTGTAGCAACGTTTCAGTAGAATCTCATCTGCCATCATCAGGCTTCTGTATTCTGTACTGTATACAAACTCAATACAGAAGCCTGATGATGGCAGATGAGATCACGTCATTGTAGTGCTTTTAAATTATACAAACTCAATACAGAAGCCTGATGATGGCAGATGAGATTCTGCTGAAACGTTGCTACAACTTTAAAAGCACTATATATATATATATGAAGGGACTTTGGAGGTCTTGG
>BLBF01000040.1:11555483-11566295 GCA_015471245.1 Laticauda colubrina | reverse complement strand
CTTCATCTGACTCTTGCTCTTCCACAGCATCCAGACATGTCCACCGTGGATCATAACACAGTCCTTTTGGTAGCCACCATCGTTCTACAACAGTGCGAAGCCATCTACAGGCTCTTTCACCTGTTCTACGGGAAGAAAAGGAGGCGGCCAAGAAGTGTCTGGGTATGAAGATGGTTCACCAGAAGAGCAGAGTACGGACTGTACAAAAAGCTGATGGTGGGGCTGAGGAACAAAGACCCTCGTGCATTCCAGAACTTCATGAGGATGCCTCCAGCCATGTTTGATGAAGTTGTGGAGCGGCTGAGACCCAGGTTGACCAAGGCAAACACCAACTTCCAGCCCAGCCTGGACCCTGGGCTCAAGGTGGCACTGACTCTGCACTTCCTGGCCTTAGGGACCACCTACAGGAGCATGCAGTACGGCTGGAGGGTGCCACAAAACACCATCAGCATTGTGGTCAGAGAAGTGGTGCAGGCCATCATCGAAGAATACCTGGAGGAGCTCCTCCAGTGCCCCTCCACTGAAGAAGGATGGAAGAAAGTTGCAGAGCAGTGGTATTAGAAGTGGAACTTCCCCCACACCATTGGAGCTACAGATGGGAAGCACGTGGCCTGCAAAGCTCCAGCCAAGTCAGGGTCCATTTATTTCAACTACAAGGGCTTCTTCAGCATCGTCCTCTTAGCCATGGTCGATGCTGACTACAAGTTCATGTACATCGATGCTTCAGGCAATGGGTCATGTTCAGATGCCCAGGTATACAATGCCAGTGACCTCAAGGAGGGGGTGGAACGCAACCTCATCGTGGGCTTCCCAGATCCAGACCCGCTGCCCAACGACACGCAAGATGTGCCCTACTTCATCATGGGGGATGATGCCTTCTCCCTCAGAACCTACCTCATGAAGCCCTACACCTCCAGACTCCTCACATGTGAAGAGAGGATCTTCAACTACAGGCTGTACAGGGCAAGGTGGGTGGTGGAGAACGCCTTTGGCATCCTGGCCAACAGGTTCCAGGTACTTCTCACCACCATGCAGCATCACCCAGAGACCGTGAGGAGGATCATGGAAGCTTGCTGCATCCTGCACAATCTCATGCACACATGCTATCCAGTGTTGCACAACAGGCTCGTGGACCTCCAACAAGGCAATGGGGACATGGAGCCTGGGGAATGGAGGCAAGGGCAAAACCTGATAGACACTGAGGATGTGCAAGGCCCCAACAGAGCCTCACGTGAAGGGAAGAAGCAGCACAACCTCCTGAAACACTGGTGCAACTCCCCAGCTGGAGCGGTGGAGTGGCAAGACAGGATGATAGATGCTTAATGGATGCTTCCTTCCGCCTGTCTCATCACACTGATGACATTGGGCCATGTATGTTGAGTGGCCCTACAATGATCAGGGCATTTAATAAAGAGTTGTGTTTGTGTTGACATGTGTGGATGATTATTACATTATTATTGATAATAAAGGGCCATAGGTGTGGCACCTGGGAGGGTGGACCATACAGTCCCACTATGCTTGAACTGGAGGTTTATGTATCCCACAGCTATTACCCATCCCAAAGGTATCCCTGCTCATTCCACAGGTATCCCTGCCCAAGCCACTGCTATCTGAACCCATCCCACAAACATGCAAAGGCTTAAACAATTTCTAAAAGTTTCCACCAAGACTTTATTAAAAAAAAAAATTAAGCAAGTGTGTGAATCAAAGATAGACCTTATTGAACAACAAGCTGTAAAAGAAAAATGACCCAAGTCAAGTGTCCAAATAAAGTTCACAGGTAGCCAGCCAGCCAGTCTCTGGCACTCCTCTTGGTCACTCGGAAGTGTGCCCAGTCTCAGGGGTGAAGTGTACAGGTGCTGTGGAGGTGGGTGCTGCAGGAGTGCTGGTCTGAAGCACCACTGGGGTTCCTGGCCCCGAAAGGACAACAGATGACGATGTGTTGAGAAAGCTCTCGGACAGCTGGCTCAGACCCGTAATGTTGAGAGCTCCTTCTTCCATGCCATGGGGTGTCAGCCCCAGTACTGACAACAGATGTACTGAGGCCGGACTTGGCTGTGGGGTGGAGGAAGGAGCAGTGTAGTGGGGCTGTCTGGTCTGCAGCTGGGTGAGGACTGGGGTTGGTGGCGTTGGTGGCATCAGTATCGTGGGTGGCATCAGTGGAATCAGTGGAACCAGTGGCAATGGTGTCACCCAATGACTCTGTGCCTAGACTGGGAAGGTCTGCTTCCTGTGCTGCTGGACCTCCTGGTAGCCATAGCCCTGATAGGTGAGGGCCTGTGGGAAGCCTTGGAATGGGAGGGACATCACCTGGGGTGGAGAAGCAGACCTGGACTGGGTGGGAGCAGGTTCCTCTGGATCTGGAGGGTTCTGAAACAGCTCGGTGATCCGGTCCTTCACCACCTTGTACTGGGGTTCCGCCATGTCCATGAGGGTCTGGTTGACATAGGTGAGGAAGGGCTTGCAGTTGGAGGATGAGGAGTCGGTGTGGACCAGCTGAGAGAGGAGATTTATGCTGGTCTGGATGGTGTCCTTGATCTCCAGCAGGTCAGTGTGGTTCTGCCCCTCCTGCTGTCTGGCTCTCTGCCTTTCTGTGGAGGTGGAGCTGGGGGTGGATGCAGGTACGGCTGTGGTGGATGCGCCATCTCCTTTCTCCCACCGCACCAGGGAGTCCTCCATGCACTCCACCATGGTTACAACACCTGTCCGCGGGTTCTCCGCTGTGGCACGCTCCACAGAAACTTTCCTGGAGGCCGGATATGACTCTCAACCGGACGAGGACTGGCTCTCAGCAGGCTGCCGGAGAGAGAGGGTAGACAGAGGGGCTGCTCCTCAGTGTCGGATCTCACCCTCCAGGAAGCTGCACCTGGCCATGACGTAGGTCTCTCTGTCCATCAGCTTAACCGTGGCCTGGCCAGATTTCTTCAGGTGCAGCTTCCCGTACCAGGTGTGAATGTGCTTCCACCAGCCGAGGAGCACCTCCAAAGTGTAGCACATACTCTCCGCCTTCTCTCTCCAAGCAGCATGCTTCCGCTTGGTCTCCCTGTACAGTCGGTGTCCCTTCCGCCACAGATAGTCATTCTCTCTCAACCACTCCAGCACCTCATCCTCATGTTCCTCCTCAATGGAGTATTGCCTCCTCTCCCATCCCTCCATACGCCTCTTCCTCCCTTTGGCAGGACCAGATGGGCCCTCATCAGAGGGGCTCCCAGGTGGTAGGGGCTGCTCCTCCACACCACCACCAGCAGCAGCACCAGCAGGATCATCATCATCATCATCATCATCATCATCACCAGCAGGATCATAATCATCATCATCATCATCATCATCATCAGCAGCAGCAGCAGCAGCAGGATCATCATCATCATCATCAGCAGCAGCAGCACCAGCAGGATCAGCAGCAGCAGCACTAGCAGCACCAGCAGCACCAGCAAGAAGCAGGATCAGCAGCAGCAGAGTAAGCACCAGCAGCGCCAGCAAGACCAGGAGCACGAGCAGTACGAGCAGGACGAGCAAGTCCAGGAGCACGAGCAGGACCAGCAGGACCAGGAGCAGCTTTAGCAAGTAAGCACCAGCAGAAGCACCACCGCCAGGAGCAGCTTCAGCAGAGTAAGCACCAGCAGAAGCACCACCGCCAGAAAGAGCTTCAGCAGAGTAAGCACGAGCAGAAGCACCACCGCCAGGAGCAGCTTCAGCAGAAGCTCCAGCACCAGAAGAGAGAGCCCGAGCAGCAGAAGCCCCAGCAGAAGCAGAGTCAGGGACAGGGGGCGGGAGAGTGGCCCTGTCCCTCTTGCCAGTGATGGCGGCAGTTTCCTGAGGCTTTCGCTTCTTCCCCATGGTTGTGGGGTTGCTGGCTGGCAGGGAGGCTGGCAGGCACCAAGGCTGGCAGGAAGACTGGCACCAAGGCTGGCAGGAAAGCTGGCAGGCAGGTATGTACAAAGGCAGGCTGGCAGGCAGGCACCAAGCCTGGTAGGAAGGCTGGCAGGAAGGCATGCAGGCAGGCAGGCACTAAGGCTGGCAGGCAGACTGGCTGGCAGGGAGGCTGTAATGCAGGCTGGCAGAAAGGCTGGCAGGAAGCCTGGCAGGAAGCCTGGCAGGAAGCCTGGCAGGAAGCCTGGCAGGAAGGCATGCAGGCAGGCAGGCACCAAAGCTGGCAGGCAGACTGGCTGGCAGGGAGGCTGGAAGGCAGGCTGGCAGCAAGGCTGGCAGGCAGGCAGAGAGCAAGGCTGGCTGGGAGTCTGGCCAGGAGGCTGGGAGGCAGGCTGGGAGGCAGGCTGGGAGGCAGGCTTGGAGGCAGGCTGGCAGGAAGGCTGGCAGCAAGGCTTGTAGGCAGGCATGCAGGCAGCCATGCAGGCAGGGCAGGCAAGGACTCGATGTTTCCGGCAGCAGGTCTTTCCTCTGAATGGTGACCTGCTTGGGAGCTGCTTCCCTTTATATCTGCGGGGCTTACGCAATGCATCCCCCCCGCATGCACAATTAATCCGTTCGGCTTTCGCTGTGCATCCGCTAGGCTTCCGCTCTGCATCCGCTTCATCCGCTGTGCATCCGCTGTATCCGTTCCATGTCCACTTTGCTGAGGTCCCCTGGAAGCCTAGCGGATGTGCCATCCACTCCCATCCGCTGGGCTTCCGTTCCGCATCCGCTTTCCATCCGCTCTGCGTCCTCCCCACATCCGTTCCTTTCCGTGTTATCCACTCCAGTTGTGCAAATTTTTGCCCCTTTTGAGAGCGGATAACAACGGATGGAATATTTTGTTCGTCCGTTGTGTCCTTTTTACTAATGTTTTGCATCTGTTGGGCAGTGTGACAGGGCCTTAAGGCTTTAGAAAGTGGTACTAATACTTCACGTGATTTTGATTCTATGTCTCTGTTCATACAACCAAGGATTGTATTAGCTTTTATTGACTGCTGCTTTACATTGCTGGCTCATATTTAAGTAATATATTAATATAAACATATACTTGTATATGTTTATATTTCTATGATTCAATTTGTGCTGAATTATTTTAAATTTCTATATTTTGTACTTTAAAAGCTGCTTTGACTTTCTTGTATAGTGCTTCAAGATCTATTTCATATGGGAAGTGGTTTATAAATGACTTAACTGAATGAATAAGAACTTAATATAATTGTTCACCAGAGTGCAGTAGTTTTCTGCAGTACAAGAAACTAATATATGCCTTTTAAGCTCTATAAAAAACACACAATTTGCTGACTTTGGTTTCCTAACAGAGATATTTTGCCTTGTTAAATGCAGGCTTAAAAGTAGCAATTAATGAATAACCCTCTAATTCCCCCACAACACAGACAAACTGACCCTAAGGTGCAGTTTTTAATGAAGAAGTTTCATTGCAATATACTTGCCATTGTAATAAACTAAAACATTGCTTTAAAGTGTAATTGTTGAAAGAACATTTCTTTGTATCTGTTGTTGAAACATCATCTAGTTAATTAGCTATCCCCATCCTGTTTTTGCTAATGCACTTCTTTCAGTCTGCCTTGTCAATGTATATTAATGTCATTCAGAATGTAAACTGCTTCAAAATTCCCTTTATTTTCAGCAGAAATATTTCCAATTGAAATTATTTTTCACAGAAATATTAGTAAGAAAATAAGGAATGTATTTATTGGTTGGTTTTATTTGTTTGTAAGCTAATTTGCTGGTGATACAAATTTAAGGATGGTAGAACAAAATCAGTCCAGGGTAAGCTCTCTAATTTCAGTGGTAAAGCAGTACGAGTGCCTTCCATCAACAATGGGAGCTAAAAGCATCCATGTTAGGAGATGATGTAGACCAAAATAAATAATCAGCTCCACATTAAGGCTAAATTACTTTTATTAATATTAGTTATAGAATCACAATGTTGCAAGTTTGTGCTTTACTCTCTCCTCATCCCCTGTTATTTTGTTGTTGTTGTTGTTGTTGTTAGTTGCGAAGTCGTGTCTGACCCATCGCGACCTCATGGACAACATTCCTCCAGGCCTTCCTGTCCTCTACCATCTTCTGGAGTCCATTTAAGCTCACATCAACTGCTTCAGTGACTCCATCTATCCACTTCATTCTCTGTTGTCCGATTTTTCTTTTGCCCTCAATTGTTCCCAGCCTTAGGGTCTTCTCCAGTGAGTCCTTCCTTCTCATTAGTTGGCCAAAGCATTTGAGTTTCACCTTCAGGATCTGGCCTTCTAAAGAGCAGTCAGGGTTGATCTCCTCTTGGGCTCACCGGTTTGATCGCTTTGCAGTCCAAGAGACTTGCAGGAGTCTTCTCCAGCATCATAATTCAAAGGTCTCAATTCTTTGGCACTCAGCATTTCTTATGGTTCAGCTTTCATAGTCATACACTGCAACTGGGAAAACCATAGCCTTGACCAGTGATGGGATTCAATTTTTTTACTACCGGTTCTGTGGGTGTGGCTTGGTGGGCATGCCAGGGGAAGGATACTGTAAAATCTCCAGTCAGAGGTGGTATTTGCTGGTTCTCTGAACTACTCAAAATTTTCGCTACTGGTTCTCCAGAACTGATCAGAACCTGCTGAATTACCACCTCTGGCCTTGACTATATACACTTTTGTTTGCAGGGTGAATGTCTCTGCTTTTTAGTAGGCTGTCTAGATTTGCCATAGCTTTCCTCTCCAGGAATATTCATTATACCTCACTGTTGTACTCATCAGAATTAGGGAGGTTTCTGTCTGAGTCTTCTGTGCATGAATTTTTCTTGTTTTTGAGTTAACCATGCTTCTCCCTTGCTGCTTTGGATCTGGCCTTTCTTTGGCAAGCTCTTCTTTCTCTACAGTCTGCTGATATGATGTTATGTGGGGATGACCTTGGAGATAGGAGAGAAACAAGATAGGCAATGGTCAGAGAAGAGGCAGTTAATCTTTCAGAAGAAATGGGGGCATGGCAAATATCTCAGAAAGGACCCTCCTAGTTACTTTGACTGCAAAAACAAAGGAGGAAAATATATACTTTAAACTTGCAGTAACTTTAAAGATAGAGCGAGTACTTCTGCATCTGAATTAGTTCACAAGATTGACATCTACCTTCTATGGTATGACATCTACTCACTATCATAGTTAGTGGAGATAACCATCAGCTGTACTAGGAGGAGACATGTAGAGATAACCACAAACATGCTCCTTCAATTGGATTCCACTCAATATCATTGCTTTTGGGTGCTACATAGAAAATCATTAAGTTTATATTCACTACCTGACTCTGTTGTTTACAGTCTCAAACCCTCACAGCTTCAGCCTCAAACTGTCTACCGTGGACCTCACCCCATTCATAAGAGGTCCTTAAAGGGGCATGAATAAGTGCATCAGAGTGCCTACTGTCCCTATCTTACTGTCCCCATTTATCTGTATTTACTTCCTTTGTTCATGTTTATGTTCATACCTATACTTGTTGTCTTGTACATGTTTGACAAAATAAATAAATAATAAATGTAATGTTAGATCCAAAGTTCATTGATATTGAAGTAATGAGGAAGAAAAAATGGTTACTTCCATCAGTTCATGCAATTTTGGTAAAGGTGTATAGTATAGAGATATGATAGCTTGGAGAAAGATCAAGGCAGCTATGGAAAAAGCATATGGCACGTTGTTTATATGTGCAGCCTCTGCAGTGTGTGGAAAATATCCATGGCAATGGTAAAGAAGCATTAGAATAGCAATTAGCAATAGCATTTAGACTTATATACCACTTCATAGTACTTTACACTCCTCTGTAAGCGGTGTACAGAGTCATTATATTGCTCCCAGCAGTCCTCATTTTACCAACCAATGGAGGACTTAATCAATCTTAAGCTGATCAGAATTGAACTCCTGGCAGTGGAATGCAGAGTTAGCCTGCAATACTGCATTCTAACCACTGTGCCACCATGACTCATAGAAGTGGGTTACTACATTTTAAAATCTCTGCATAGGCCTGTTTAACGTGGTTGAAATAGTTGACCAGTAACATAAGGTTATTCCTGTTGCTTGTACATAAAAGACATCAAGCAAGCAGGCCATTGGTGCTATTGAGTTACAACTACACCTCAGCTAGTAGCAGATTCAAACTATTATGTGCCCATATAATAGACAAAGCCATCATGGACTTATGGAAGCTGCTACTTGGAAGGGATGTAAAAAAAATTCATGGGGATAAATATTACACTTAAGTTTTGATGTTTGGTATAACATATATGACTAGAGAGTTTGAAGCATCATTATATTCCCTTCAATAAATATACCCTTGCTGATTTGAATTGCTCCATGACAGGGCTTAATAAAACACTTAGAAATAAATATGTTTGTCATCTATAATCAACAAATCCTGATTATTTAATTATAGCTAATGTCAACTGCCAGAGGAATAGTAAGTATAGTTTACAAGTAATATTTGTTTTGCCTGCTGTAGTGGTGCCTTTGCTCATCAGAGTTACTTCATCTGAATTGCCACATGCTTTTCCTGAGCTATGCTTCACTAATTTCTTATGACATTACTGAATCCTTTTCCTCGACTTCAGTGCCCTCCCTTTGACTTGTGCTTTCGTCACTGGAGTAATGCGGCTGACAAGTGTATATATGGAAGCTGACACAACTCATTGATATATATATTGTTCTCTCAGAGAGCAATTTGCCCAAAGATCATAGCCTACTTAGCTATTTGTCTTACACCTAGCTGGACAGGCATAACTGCATAGCTCATCCATCAGCCTTCAGAGGGATAGCTTGGTGGGAATTTTAAAATGCACAATGAGAAAACAAGAGTTGTATAATCAAGATGAGATAAAAGGTGACATGTGGTAGAGCCAGCATGTCTTGGCAACAAAGGGTCATGGCTAGCTGTAAACTGTTGAGTCCTAAAAGACTTTATGAGGCAATGGAAGATCTAAAATTTCATCAGTAGTGTTGACACATTGTGGTAGTCCTTCAAAGATTACCTAAGAAAGGGAGAGGTAGAATGTATAAATCCTTCAATTCTAATTATGGGGAAGGGCAATATTATTCCTGTTATAACAGTGGTTCAACCTGGCTTTTGTAGAAATGTGGGACCTGCAAAGAATTCTTACTGGACAACTATCCCACATTGCTTGTGTCCTAAACAGCAAATGGAAGTTATGGCCTTACTATGGTTCATCTTCTTAGCATCCGTGTCCATATGCATCAGTTAGGTATAGACGAGAGGTGGTATTCAGCAGGTTCTGACCAGTTCTCGATAGTGGAAATTTTGAGTAGTTCTGAGAACTGGCAGATACCATCTCTGACTGCCCCTGCCCCATCTATTCTCTGCCTCCTGAGTCCCATCTGATTGGCTGGGTTTTCTTTTGCTGCCCTACACAAGAGAACAGAGCTGGAAAGCAGGTTAGTGGGGTGGGGGAGGAATGGGGATTTTGCAGTAACCTCCTCCCAGGACTGAGGAGGGAATGGAGATTTTGCAGTGTCCTTCCCCTGCCACGCCCACCATGCCACACCCACCAAGGCACACCATCAGTGATGGGATTCAGCCAGTTTGCACCACTTTGGGAGAAGTTGTTAACTTTCTGAGCAGTTTGATGAACTGGTTGTTGGAAGAAATCTTAAGGTCAGAGAACTGGTTGTTAGATTATTTGAATCCACCACTGCACACCACACCCACCAAGCCATGCCCAAAGAACCGGTAATAAACATTTTTGAATCCCACCACTAGTATAGACACAGGTTTTGTAAACTGCCAGTTCACAAGTTAAAAGCAGTATTTCATTCATAAGTGGCTTTTGCAATGTGAGGATAGCTCTTCCTATAGCACTGTGGTTAACACTGTTTTGTGGTATATCACAGTTGCACTTCCCAAGCATTATGTCAGGTCCATAGCAAAGAAAAAAGTAGTAGTCTCACGGTTTATTGTGATTATGATAATTACTGAGGTGTCAACTATAATTTCTAATCCATCTTGGAGACAGATAAATGTGCCATATATCCCAGTTTAAGAAACCTGCAGTCCATGTGGACACTCCACAAATCATGGACTAGAGGACTTCCCAGGACTTTACTTGAAATCCCCTGAGATCTGCTAAACTGGACAGCAAGATCACACAACATGAAGAAATTCAATTTATCTTGCAAATGGTGAAATACAACCAGAATGTAAAATTTGAATTAGAGTTGTATTTCATAGAACTTGCAGAGAATCTGAAGAATTGTTATTTAGACACATAAGAGTATCAAAACATTATGAGCTCTAAGAAAACTTGATTTGGAATGGATTTTTTAAAGGAACTCTAAAAATTAAAGGGAAAAACACAGATCCGGTGGTCTTTTTGTTTAAAATATCAAACAATCCCATAGATGAGTTTAAGGTTCACCAACTCCATCATAATATTGGTAACTTATGTTTCCAAATCTTTTTTTTAAATAATGGTTGTTCAACATTATATTTGCTGACATCATTTCTTTGGCTTCATTTCAAAAGACTTTTCCAATAATCAGCTCAGTTCTCTAAGAAATGTCTTTCTGCCAAATTCATATGTATGAAAGTGAACAGACTAAAAAAGATGGTTAGAGAACTTCCATAGTGGCAGCAAAAAAGATTAAGGAAAGCAGATGTTCTCATCCATGTTTAATTCAGGTTTCATGCAAAACTATTTACTCATGCTTTGGCCAGCTGTACATAATGCTTATTCCCAGATATGTGGTGTTTGTCAGCAAAAAAAAAATAAAATCCTTCACATTGGATTGGGAAGATACATAACATGAATGGAATGGAATGGAATGGAATGGAATGGAATGGAATAGAATAGAATAGAATAGAATAGAATAGAATAGAATAGAATAGAATAGAATAGAATAGAAT
>BLBF01000040.1:11524751-11555473 GCA_015471245.1 Laticauda colubrina | reverse complement strand
ATAGAATAGAATAGAATAGAATAGAATAGAATAGAATAGAATAGAATTTCTTTATTGATCAAGTATGAGTGGACTCACAAGGAATTTGTCTCTGGTACATAAGTCCTCAGTTTGTGTGTGTACAACTGATAAATCATAAATCATAAGATACAACACAAAGTGATGGTCATAAGATACTAATACGAGTAGGTAATAGGAAAGATGGGAAGAATAATAGTAATACAGTCTGACTATATCATTAGATATCTTTAGGCATAAGACAGTGCTGAAATTATGTGTGTAACAGAGTGATGGCGTGAGGGGAAAAAACTGTCTTTGTGTCTAGTTTTTGCATGCAATGTCCTATAGTGCTGTTCTGAGAGGAGGAGTTGAAACAGTTTAAGTCCAGGGTGTGAGGGGTCTGTAGATTTTCTTAGCCCTCTTTCTGGTTCATGCATTATACAGGTCCTTAATGGAAGGCAGGCTGATTGATATTGTTTTTCTATAACTATCTGTTGTAGTCTGTGCCTGTCCTGTTTGGTTGCTACACTAAACCAGACAGTTATAGAAATACAAATGACATTGAACAATTCCTCTATAGAACCATATCAGCAGCTCCTTGGGCAGTTTGAGCTTTCTGAGTGATTTACTATCTGAAGAACCTCCATACAACCCCCAAATATATGAACCTGTCCCATTCTGCCACCACCCAGAACAAAGTGTCACATATTGCATGAAAATATGTGACAGAAATTCTGGTTCAAGTAGTTGTCTTATGAACTCATATTTCAATACCCTCTTGTGGTGTTTGTGTTATGAAAATATAATCTGACACATCAGCATGAAACAAATTAGTTCACTTCTGCTGGATAATTATTGTGCCTTCTACCGCTATTTCACCCTATGGGGCATGACTTGTCATTGGAAACAGAAAGGATCAAAATTTGGAGAAGGACCATTGAACAAAGTTTTTCAATAGCGTACCACACGTTTAAGGTTAAGGCAGTGGTCTGAAGCCAAGAGAAAGCTCTCTATTTTTAATAAGCACAGAGCGCTGCCATAAATCTCCAGAGGTTTTATGAGATTTTATTTGCCACATTATTTTGTGCAATGATAGCTTGATGAACACTGTAATAATTCCTCCTTTATGACTTTGGCCTTATGTCATTTAAGGATGTTGGAATAACTCACCAAAAATACAGAGGACAATAATATTTAAGATGTTTATATATCGAGAGGTTCCATTCCTTTAATGGCAATGTCACATTTCTGCTTCTGTTGTTATTATTTCTTTTCCCATGTACCTCATGGTGATTACTAAAAGCTGCTTAAAGATGGCAGGAAAATGGACCTTCTACAATTTGCCAGGAAAATATCAAATATAGCAAATATCCCAAGATGGACAATGTTTCAAGGATTTTTCAGAAATAAATTCAACTGTTCTCAGATTCTATTTTCCCTGCCCAAATTCTCATCAATTTATTTTCCTAGTCTTTTACAGTTCCTCCATGTCTATAAATTCTAAAAAAAAGAGTTGGAGTTATTATATAAATTTATGCTGATCATGTAGGCTTTATTTCAGAATTCAGATTCAGTTTTAGATGGCCCAAAAAAGTTTTAGAATAGAATAGAATAATAATAGGGTTGGAAGGGACCTTGGAGGTCTTCTAGTCCAACCCCCTGCTCAAGCAGGAGATCCTATACCATTCTGGGCAAATGACTGTCCAGTCTCTTTTAAAAGCCTCCAGTGATGGAGCACCCACAACTTCTGTAGGCAAGTTGATTATTTTTTTTAACTGTCAGGAAATTTCTCCTTAGTTCTAGGTTGCTTCTCTCTTTGGTTAGTTTCCATCCATTGTTCCTTGTCTTGCTTTTTGGTGCTTTGGAAAATAGTTTGACTCCCTCCTTGTTTTTGTTGGAGTCCCTCAAAGATTGGAATGCTGCTATCATGTCTCCCCTCGTCTTTCTTTTCATTAGGCTAGACATAACCAATTCCTGTAACCATTCTTCATAGGTTTTCATCAATGGAATTGAAGAATTTTTACTTTATGAGATGAAATAATTTTGTGAGTATGGAATATGAGTCATCTAAGACTATAGCAATTTTGGTATCTTACAAGGATGGACAAATGCTGCTATTTCTTGTGACTCAGGGATTCAACGATTCAACTTTTCCTTCCTTTCCTCACACATATTCATACAAAGTTACTGCTGACTACATAAGGATTTTGAATACAGATAAAGGTACCAATGTGATATTATAATTATGTCCTTGCAGAAATATGTTCATTATTAAATTATCTTGTTTGAAAGGATTATTCTGTAGGGACAATGTCTTCTTTTTGAGGAGTTACAATAGATGCAACATATATACTTCCCAGAATCACTTGAAGTTAGAGTTGCTGATGCCTAAATTAATTTAATTAAATATAATATACAGTACTTGGCTAGAAATAGCCTTTGGCTTGGCCAGTAGGATCTTCATTTTTATTCCTATATTCCCAAAATGTTTTAGTAATGTAGCAGCACAATTGAACTCCACAGTTTTCCCTCATTTTGCAACCTTTCTTGCCACAGTTGTTAAGTGAATCATTGCAGTTGTAATATGGTTATTCAGAGAATCTATTTTCTCCATTGACTTTGTTTGTCAGAAAGTTGCCAAGGGTAATCACATGACCTGGGGACACTGCAAGCATCATAAATATATGTCAGTTGCCATGTGTCCGAATTTTGAACATGTGACCATGGAGATGCTGCAACAGTTGTAAACTGTTGAAAATGTGGAAAATGGTCATAAATTACTTTTTTCAACACTGTTGTTAACTTTGGACATTCACTAAACAAATGGTTATAAGGTGAAGACTACCTGTACACCTTGTTTATTAGGTATTCTCATAAGAATAGAAGATACTGTGATTCAAGAAAAAAAGTAAAACCTGATAGTCAAATTTCTTTAGGGGAAACAAAAGAGTGGGGAAAAGAACATTCTATTATGTCTCACAAAATGGTACTGTCTTATTTTCTAAAAAACATGGGAGAGAAACTGAGCTTTTCACTAGAAAATACTATGTTACATAATTTTCCTTCAATTCAGTGGGACCAACAAATATGTAAATATGGCCTGAGTCATAGACTTCCAATTAATTATACCAAAATAAAGAATACTAATATTATTTAATGGAATCAAGATGTAGTTGTTGTTTTTGAGAAAAATATGCTGGAGAAAACAAAGGGAAAAATAAATTGCATATGCTTTTAAAATAGCTCATTACTGAAGTTTAAAAGGCTAGTGGTGATGAGCATTTGATGATCAGATTTTAGAGTTAAAATATGAGTTTCTGATACTTACAATAATGGGACAGTGACAACATAAATCAGCCTTCCATCCTACCGAGGTGAGTAAAATGAGGACCCAGATTGTTGGGGGCAACATGCTAACTCTGCAAACCACTTTAAAGGGCTGTAAAGCACTATAAAGCAGTATATAAGGATAAGTGCTAATGCTATTGCTATTGCTATAAAGCTATGCTTGCACTTTTACACATACCCATTATGTAGCGCAAAGTTAACAGGACAGAGAGTCACTTAAATTTGATTATTGTGCTTTGTAGAAATGGACGCAAATGTGTCAACAATTTAAACAAAAATAAAACATGACTATGTTGTACAATATTTCACAAAACATAGGGACCTCTTTCATAAGTAATACTAAACTGGAGCAAGCAACTTGTTCAGTAATTGCCACTGTCTGCTTCTCAGCTGTCCTTTCAGATCACTGTTTATAAAATCAGTGTGAAAACTATACAGGTTGTCTTTAACATTCAACCACAGTTGACCCCAAAAATTATGTTGCTAAGCGAGACATTTCAGTGAATTTTGCTCCATTTGAAAACTTTCTTCCCATAGCTGTTCAATGAATCATTTATTATTTATTTTATTTATTTATTTTGTCAAAAGCTTACAATACAATAGAAATAAGAATAAACATAAGTTCAAATGTAAGAAATAGGAACTAATAATTGGGGACAATAGGACAGGGATGGCAGGCATGATTGTGCACTTATGCATGTCCCTTACAGACCTCTTAGAAATAGGGTGAAGTCAATAGAGGTTAATTTGAGGGTAAAGGAGTGGGGGTTTGAGCATGTGACAACAGATTCAGGTAGTGAGTTCCAGACATTGACATCATGGCAGTTGTTAAGTTAATAGCATGCTTATGAAGTGAATCTGGCTTCCCCATTAACTTTGCTGGTCAGATGGACTCAAAAGTTGATCACCGGAACTCGGGACCATCATAAATATGAACCCATTGCCAAGTGTTTGGATTTTGATCACATGACCATGGAGATGCTCCAACAGTCATGTATGAAAAATGGTCAGGGAAAACTTTTCTGTAAATTTGAATGGTTTCTAAATGAATGGCTGTAGGTCAAGGACTACCTGTAGTGCAAAGAATAAAATAAAGATTTTTTTAAAAAGAAAATTAAAATTGGCTCAAAAATTAAGGGAAAAAATATCCTCATTGCAATGGTATGCACGGCGCTTCCTCTTACCAACACTCACTTGATATTCTTCCTTTCTTGCCTGCCACTTTTTTTTTCTTAACTTATTGCGCACATTCCCACTGAAATCTGCCCATGGCTGCTAACTGATAAATCAAACTTTGCAGATAAAATTATACCAAATGCTAAGAAACATTAAAAACATCAAGCTAGTTTAAATCATTTACAAACAGCAACAGTTGACAAGTAATAAAACTCACAGTTACAATCGTAAAGGCCTACATGGCAATCTTAAATACACACACACACACACACACACACACTTTCTTCTTAAACCAAGCTGCAAGGAGTGGGAAGGGAAACAGAACTTCCAAAGGATCCATGGACCTTTTGATATTATTGATGGAGACCTGACCTTGATTGATTCTCTGCTTGCTTCTCTCCAGGTTGGTCCTTCAAACTAATTCTTCATCGAAAATTCAAAGAACAGTGCTTATGTCAATACATTTTACATTCAGTGCAGATTCTACACTAAATAAATATGGAGATCCATTAAAACATCACATGTTGAACTCCAGGTTGTATTTTCTTAATTCCCTGACATGCTGCTTCTTCTCAGATCTTTAAGTCTAGTTATAATCTTACTAGGAACAATCTTCTTGAGAAGTTTTCAGTGAAAATTATCCTGAAATATATCTATGATCCTGAAGCAATCCAGTTCAGTCCAGACCACCTTTTGAGGTTTTAATGGACTGGATTGGTTCAGAGTGATAGATATATTTTAAAAAAAAATTCATAAGAAAGCTTGTCAGGAAGATGAGCTTTCGAGGTCTTGGTGTGTTAAGTGTTAAGAAATTCCCATTAGAAGGATGGAAAGCTACATGCATAGTGAACATTTTTCCATCATGAAAAATTCTGGAACAAGCCATCTTGGGTATTCTTATGCAGAATACCCCATTAAAATGTTTTCTTTATGAAATTGCATCAAAATTCAAGGCAATCTAAATAGACAAATATGGAAAATAAGGAACACACAGTTGAAGGGAACTAGTTATTATTTCCCTCTTGGAGACACAATACTTGTCATTTTAAACCCTTCATGAAATAGCTGCATATTCATTTGACCAGTTGATAGCAGATGACCCTTTCCTTCTGGCGAATGTAGCATTCATTGCATCCTGACCTTAAGTGGCTGATACCCACCTCTTTTTAATTAATTGAATGATTAAAAACATTGCTGCTGTGATTAAACACCTTACCTCTCAGGCAACATGCACAAACTAATGTTATTATGTATTATTAAGATTGTGAGATCTATGCAGATACTACATAAGCATATTTAAGACATGATTCCAAACGTCTAGTAGAATATCCTCCTTAGCAAAAGCTATACATGTGGTGCTTCTACATTTTTGGAAAGGAATATGAATTGGAATTGAAAAACTCAGTTTCTCTGTCTGACTCTGAAATGAAAAAACTCATTCATGCAAGAAGTGGGTAAATTGGTTATATTTTTTATAATGCCAACCCTAAGTTGATTCCATCCCATTTTATCAACCTTAACTGTTTCTTAAAGCATTGCATGAAGGTTTATATACATTTTCATAGCAATTTTTATTTTGCACATTATGGTGTACTGCCGTGTTTATCATTTTAGTCATATACCTTTTCTTGTTACATTCTTTTTTTGCACTAAATTCCTATCTTATATAGTATTTGCAGGAAGACTTTTCAAATAAAATAATTTGGGTGGCTGATTTTCCTAAATGCATTCGTAAAGCCCATGTCACACTGAACCAAGGGATGCAAAGAGGATGTAAAACGGACAAAAAAGCTTGCCATCCGTTGGAAAACGCGATGTACTCACTGCCTCTGTTTTGCTTCCTCTCTATCCGTCCAGTATCCGTTTATTGACGTTTCATCTGCCCAGAAAGTTTTGGGCTGCACAAAACTTCTGTGCGGAAAATGTATCCAATTTGTCCATTCTGCATCCGCTAGGCATCCGCTAGGCATCCGTTATGCATCCGTTATGCATCCGCTATATCCACTAGGAATCCGTTCTGCATCCGCGCAACTCGCATCCGCTCGGACGCAGGGAGGAAGCGGAATGGATGTGGAACGGATACAGAATGGAGGCAACATGGAAACAAAGTGTTTAAAATGGAAAAAACGTTCGCAGAGGGGACCTTTCTCGGATATTAAGGATGTCTAGAGGATGCCTAGAGGATGCCTAGAGGATGCCTAGAGGATGCAAAGGGACACCTATATGGCCTATAAAAGGGGGGAGCAACTCACCTGGATCTCACTTTCAGACCAGCAGCCTAGGTGTGCAGGCCTCTGCAGCCTTCATCTGACTCTTGCTCTTCCACAGCATCCAGTCATGTCAACCGTGGATCGTAACAAAGTCCTTTTGGCAGCCACCATCCTTCTGCAACACTGCGAAGCCATCTACAGGCTCTGTGAACTCTACTACGGGAAGAAAAGGAGGCGGCCAAGAAGCGTCTGGGTCCGAAGATGGATCGGGAGAAGAGCAGAGTACGGACTGTACAACAAGCTGATGGTGGAGCTCAGAAACAAAGACACTCGGGCATTCCAGAACTTCATGAGGATGCCTCCAGCCATGTTTGACGAAGTTGTGCAGCGGCTGACACCCAGGTTGACCAAGGCAAACACCAACTTCCGGCTCAGCCTGCAACCTGGGCTCAAGGTGGCGCTGACTCTGTGCCACCTGGCCTCAGGGACCACCTACAGGAGCATGCAGTATGGCTGTAGGGTGCCACACAACACCATCAGCATTGTGGTCAGAGAAGTGGTGCAGGCCATCATCGAAGAATACCTGCAGGAGCTCCTCCAGTGCCCCTCCACTGAAGAAGGATGGAAGAAAGTTGCAGAGCAGTGGTATCAGAGGTGGAACTTCCCACACACCGTTGGAGCCATAGATGGGAAGCACGTGGCCTGAAAAGCACCACCCAAGGTGGGCTCCAATTATTTCAACTACAAGGGCTTCTTCAGCATCGCCCTCTTAGCCATGGTCGATGCTGACTACAAGTTCATGTACATCGATGCTTCAGGCTACGGCTCATCTTCAGATGCCCAGGTATACAACGCCAGTGACCTCAAGGAGGGGCTGGAAGGCAACCTCATCATGGCCTTTCTCCCACTGCACCAGGGAGTCCTCCACGCGCTCCACCATGGTTACCACACCTGTCCGCGGGTTCTCTGCCGTGGCACGCTCCACAGTAACCTACCTGACTCTCGGCCGGAAGAGGACTGGGTCTCAGCAGGCTGCCAGAGAGAGAGGGTCATGAGAGGGGCTGCTGGTGCTCCTCGGTGGTGGACCTCACCCTCCAGGAAGCTGCACCTGGCCATGACGTAGGTCTCTCTGTCTGTCAACTTAACCGTGGCCTGGCCAGATTTCTTCAGGTGCAGCTTCCCGTACCAGGTGTGCATGTGCTTCCACCAGCCGAGGAGCACATCCAAAGTGTAACCCATACTCTCCGCCCTCTCTCTCCAAGCAGCCTGCTTCCTTTTGGTGTCTCTGTACAGCCGGTGTCCCTTCCGCCATAGATAATCATTCTCTCTCAGCCAATCTAGCACCTCATCCTCGTGCACCTCCTCAATAAAGGATTGCCTCCTCTCCCGTCCCCACATATGCCTCTTCCTCCCTTTGGCAGGACCAGATGGGCCCTCATCAGAGGGGCTCCCAGGTAGTAGGGGCTGCTCTTCCACACCAGCAGCAGCAGCAGCACCAGCAAGATCATCATCATCATCATCATCATCATCATCACCAGCAGGATCATCATCATCATCAGCAGCAGCAGCAGCAGCAGCACCAGCAGGATCATCATCATCATCATCAGCAGCAGCAGCAGCAGCACCAGCAGGATCAGCAGCAGCAGCAGCAGGACCAGGATCAGCAGCAGCAGAGTAAGCACCAGCAGTGCCAGCAAGTCCAGGAGCACGAGCAGGACCAGGAGCATGAGCAGGATGAGCAGTACGAGCAAGTCCAGGAGCACGAGCAGGACCAGCAGGACCAGGAGCAGCTTCAGCAGAGTAAGCACCAGCAGAAGCACCACCGCCAGGAGCAGCTTCAGCAGAGTTAGCACCAGCAGAAGCACCACCGCCAGGAGCAGCTTCAGCAGAAGCTCCAGCACCAGAAGAGCGAGCCCGAGCAGCAGAAGCCCCAGCAGAAGCAGAGTCAGGGACAGGGGGCAGGAGGGTGGCCCTGTCCCTCTTGTCAGGGATGGCGGCAGGCTGCTGAGGGTTTCGCTTCTTCCCCACGGTTGTGGGGTTGCTGGCTGTCAGGGAGGCTGTCAGGGAGGCTGGCAGGCACCAAGGCTGGCAGGAAGGCTGGCACCATGGCTGGCAGGAAGGCAGGCACCAAGGGTGGCAGGCAGATAGGCACCAAGGATGGCAGGAAGCCTGGCAGGAAGCCTGGCAGGAAGGCAGGCAGGCACGCAGGCACCAAGGCTGGCTGGAAGGCAGGCTGGCAGGGAGGCTGGCAGGAAGGCTGGCAGGAAGGCTGGCAGGCAGGGCAGGCAAGGACTCGATGTATCCAGCAGCAGGTCTTTCCTCCGAATGCTGGCCACGTGCGAGCTGCTTCCCTTTATATCCGCGTGGCTTACGCAATGCATCCCCCCCGCATTCACAATTAACGCTCGGCATCCGTTCGGCTTCTGCTGTGCATCCGCTAGGCTTCCGCTGTGCATCTGCTTCATCCGCTGTGCATCCGCTGTGCATCTGCTGTATCCGTTCCGTGTCCGCTTTGCTGCGGTCCCCTGGAAGCCTAGCGGATGTGCCATCTGCTCCCATCCGCTTCCCTCCGCTGGGCTTCCATTCCGCATCCGCTTTCCATCCACCCCGCATCCTCCCCGCATTCGTGTTATCCTTCCAGTTATGCAAATTTTTGCCCCTTTTGAGAGCGGATAACAACGGATGGAACATTTTGCTCATCCGCTGTGTCCTTTTTGCATCCGTTGGGTAGTGTGACACAGCCTTTACATATGTCTTGATTTGAGGGTGACATTTCACAGTGCCACACTGAAAGCCTGTTTCTTCCATCAAGGTGAAGCAGCCTCCCTGGGTTTAAATATATAAGGAACACATTTTTGCACAAAGCTGTTTCTAAGGGTTGCTAATTGATTTAAAAGCCATTCTCCCTCTTCCTCTAGCCCTTTGCCCTCTTTTTGTACTTCCCATGGGTGGAAAGAAAAGGAGGTAAGAGAAGGGGAAAAAAGGTCTTTTTTCTAACTAAGGACCAGAAATAGACCCCACCAAGGTTAATTTTACTTCATGGGACTAAGGGCCAAAGCTATGGTAGTGATCAGTTATACTGCAGGAGAAAACAGCAACTTTTTGGTGAATCTAGAATGAAGCTGCAGGAAGACGCACAATCATTTCTTTCAAAAAAAAAAAAAAAAACCACTGAACATCTGCATGTTCAATATTCCCCAGAACAACTGGCAGTTCTTGGAAGCTTTCATCAGTGGCAAAGAAAAATGTGGAAAGAAAGATGGAATAAGCCTTTTTCTATCTCTATATTTCTTGCTATAGGTATCACAGCAAGCAGGTAAAGAAAGTAGGAGAGAAATTGTATGGAATGGGTCCTTTGATTATTTCATGGGATCAAAAAATTGAAAAAGGACCTGGAAATCTTCAGTGACAAGTATTGACACCAAACATGCTGTTCACCACCTGCCTCTTTCCTCCTTCCATTTTTGGTGCTTAGAAAGCAGTATTGTAGACAAACTCTGCCCACAGACTGGAGTTCGATCCTGACTGGCTCAAAACGCCTTTCAGCCTTCCAAGGTTGGTAAAATATTGCCTCAGATTGTCGTGGGCAATATGCTGATATTGTAAACTACTCAGAGAGTGCTGTAAGGTATCCTGGAGCGGTAGATAAGTCTAGTCGCAATTATTATTGCTGTTTGTTGTGGACAGGATCTCTGCTTTTCTTCATTGATGGAGCAGAAAAGGGACTGGAGGTGTGCTCAACAATTATTTTGGACAGCATAGTTTTCGTGGGTAGAAGCATTTTAGTGGTTTCATGAAGAAAAACATTCTGATGGGAATCCTGCCTTTGTGGCTTTTAACAGCTGCATGATTATATTATGGAAATATTATTTAAGGTACTGTATAGAAACTGCTACACTAGCTCTTTTCAACTCCAAAGATTTACATCTTTGTGAATTAATATAAGCGAACATAATTATTTCCATTATTTCATCTGAAAGAAAAATCTTCTTTTGAGATCAAAGAAATCTTCTTTACATTAACGGTTTCCCAATGAGGAAAAAAGAAATGCATGAATAGAAGGGAAAAAAATATATACATGCGAAATGTCTTTAAAAGGGGTAAGACTGACAATTAAAAGACTTAAAGGCCCTGTCACACTGCCCAATGGATGCAAAACAGACGAGCAAAATGTTCCATCCATTGTTATCCGCTCTCAAAAGGGGCAAAAATTTGCATAACCAGAGGGGATAACACGGACGCGGGGAGGATGCAGAGCGGATGGAAAATGGATGCGGAATGGAAGCCTAGCGGATGGAAGCGGATGAGAGCGGATGGCACATCCACAGGGCTTCTGGGGAGCCTCAGCAAAGCAGATGCGGAACGGATGAAGCGGATGCAGAACGGATGCACAGCAGATGAAGCGGATGCAGAGCGGAAGCCTAGCAGATGCACAGCGGAAGCCTAACGGATGCCTGGCGTTAATTGTGCATGCAGGGGGGTTGCATTGTGCAAGCCCTCCGGATATAAAGGGAAGCAGCTTGCACGTGGCCAGCATTCGGAGGAAAGACCTGCTGCAGGATACATCGAGTTCTTGCCTACCCTGCCTGCATGTCTGCCTGGTGCTTCTGCTGCATACTCTGCTGAAGCTGCTGCTGGTCCTGCTGGTCCTGCTCGTGCTCCTGGACTTGCTCGTCCTGCTCGTGCTCCTGGACTTGCTTGTACTGCTCGTACTGCTTGTGCTCCTGGTCTTGCTCGTCCTGCTCATGCTCCTTGTCCTGCTCGTGCTCCTGGTCCTGCTGGTGCTCCTGGTGCTGCTGGGGCTGGTGCTGCTGGGGCTCCTGGTGATTACTCTGCTGCTGCTGATCCTGGTCCTGCTGATCCTGCTGCTGCTGCTGCTTCTGCTGCTGCTGCTGCTGATGATAATGATCCTGCTGCTGCTCTGCTGCTGATGATGATGATGATGCTGCTGATGATCCTACTGGTGATGATGATGATGATGATCCTGCTGGTGCTGCTGCTGCTGGTGGTGTGGAGGAGCAGCCCCTACCACCTGGGAGCCCCTCTGATGAGGGCCCATCTGGTCCTGGCAAAGGGAGGAAGAGGCGTATGCGGGGACGGGAGAGGAGGCAATACTTCACTGAGGAGGAACACGAGGATGAGGTGCTGGAGTGGCTGAGAGAGAATGACTATCTGTGGCGGAAGGGACACCGGCTGTACAGGGACACCAAGTGGAAGCAGGCTGCTTGGAGAGAGAGGGTGGAGAGTATGGGTTATACTTTGGGGGTGCTCCTCGGCTGGTGGAAACATATGCACACCTGGTACGGGAAGCTGCACCTGAAGAAATCTGGCCAGGCCACAGTAAAGCTGATGGACAGAGAGACCTACGTCATGGCCAGGTGCAGCTTCCTGGAGGGTGAGATCCACCAGTGAGGACCACCAGGAGCCCCTCTGTCTATTCTCTCTCTCCGGCAGCCTGCTGCGACCCAGTCCTCTTCCAGCCGAGAATCAGTCCCTGTCTCCAGGCAGGTTTCTGTGGAGTGTGCCATGGCGGAGAACCCGCGGACAGCTGTTGTCACCGTGGTGGAGCACGTGGAGGACTCCCTGGTGCAGTGGGAGAGAGGAGACATCGAGTCCACCACAGTCGTAGCCGCATCCACCACCCCCAGCTCCGCCTCCACAGAAAGGCAGAGAGCCAGATAGCAGGAGGCAGCAGAGCCACACTGTCCTGCTGGAGATCAGGGACACCATCCGCACCAGTATAGATCTCCTCTCGCAGCTGGTCAGCACTGACTCCTCATCCTCCAACCGCAAGCCCTTCCTCACCTATGTCAACCAGACCCTCAAGAACATGGAGGATCCCCAGTACCAGGTGGTGAAGGACTGGATCACCGAGATGCTTCACAACCCTCCAGACCCAGAGGAACCTGCTCCCACCCAGTCCAGGTCTGCTCCTCCACCCCAGGTAATGTCCCTCCCATACCAAGGCTTCCCACAGCCCCTCACCTACCAGGGCTACGGCTACCCGGAGGTCCAGCAGCACAGGCAGCAGCCCTTCCCAGCCCAGGCACAGAGTCATCGGGTGACACCATTGCCACCAGTTCCACTGATGCCACCAATGCCACCCACGACAATGGTGCCACCCACGACAGCGATGCCACCAATGCCAGTCCTCACCCAGCTGCAGACCAGACAGCCCCAGTACACTACTCCTTCCTCCACCCCACAGCCAAGCCCAGCCTCAGTACATCTCTCATCAGGGATACCTTTGGATTGGGTAATAGCTGTGGGATGGGTAAGGATAGCAGTGGTATATATAAGCCTCCAGTGCAAGCATAGTGGGACTGTATGGTCCACCCTCCCTGGTGCCACACCTATGGCCCTTTATTATCAATAATAATGTAATAATCATCCACACATGTCAACACAAACAAAACTCTTTCTTAAACACCCTGTTCATTGTAGGCCCACCCAACATACATGGCCCAATCTCATCCGTGTGATGAGACAGGCTAAAGGAAGCACTCATTAATCATCTATCATCCTGTCTTGCCACTCCACTGCTCCAGCTGGGGAGTTGCACCAGTGTCTCAGGAGGTTGCGCTACTTCTTCCCTTCACGTGAAGCTCTGTTGGGGCCTTGCACATCCTGAGTGTCTATCAGGTTTTGCCCTTGCCTCCATTCCCCAGGCTCCATGTGCCCATTGCCTTGTTGAAGGTCCATGTGCCTGTTCTGCAAGACCGGGTAGCGGGTGCGCATGAGATTGCGCAGGATGCAGCAAGCTTCCACGATCCTCCTCACGGTCTCTGGGTGATGCTGCATGGTGGTGAGAAGTACCTGGAACCTGTTGGCCAGGATGCCAAAGGCATTCTCCACCACCCGCCTTTCCCTGGACAGCATGTAGTTGAAGATCCTCTCTTCACGGGTGAGGTATTTGGAGGTGTAGGGCTTCATGAGGTAGGTTGTGAGGAAGAAGGCGTCATCCCCCACAATGAAGTTGGGCACATCTTGCGTGTCTTTGGGCAGGGGGTCTGGATCTGGAAAGCCCATGATGAGGTTGCCTTCCAGCCCTTCCTTGAGGTCACTGGCGTTGTATACCTGGGCATCTGAACATGAGCCGCTGCCTGAAGCATCGATGTACATGAACTTGTAGTCAGCATCGACCATGGCAAAGAGGACGATGCTGAAGAAGCCCTTGTAGTTGAAATAAGTGGACCCCGACTTGGCTGGAGCTTTGCAGGCCACGTGCTTCCCATCTATGGCTCCAACGGTGTGTGGCAAGTTCCACCTCTGATACCACTGCTCTGCAACTTTCTTCCATCCTTCATCAATGGATGGGCACTGGAGGATCTCCTGCAGGTATTCTTCGAAGATGGCCTGCACCACTTCTCTGACCACAATGCTGTTGGTGTTGTGTGGCACCTTCCAGCCATACTGCATGCTCCTGTAGGTGGTCCCTGAGGCCAGGTGGCGCAGAGTGAGTGCCACCTTGAGCCCAGGTTCCAGGGTGGGCCAGAAGTTGGTGTTTGACTTGGTCAACCTGGGTCTCAGCCACTGCACAACTTCGTCAATCATGGCTGGAGGCATCCTAATGAAGTTCTGGAATGCCCGAGTGTCTTTGTTCCTGAGCTCCACCATCAGGTTGTTGTACAGTCCATACTCTGCTCTTCTCCTGATCCATCATCGGACCCAGACGCTTCTTGGCCGCCTCCTTTTCTTCCCGTAGTAGAGTTCACAGAGCCTGTAGATGGCTTCGCAGTGTTGCAGAAGGATGGTGGCTGCCAAAAGGACTGTGTTACGATCCACGGTTGACATGACTGGATGCTGTGGAAGAGCAAGAGTCAGATGAAGGCTGCAGAGGCCTGCACACCTAGGCTGCTGGTCTGAAAGTGAGATGCAGGTGAGTTGCTCCCCCTTTTTATAGGCAGTATAGGTTTTCCCCTATGTGTCCTTTTGCATCCTCTAGGCATCCTCTAGACATCCTTAATATCTGAGATAGGTCCCCTCTGCGAACGTTTTTTCCGTTTTAAATGCTTTGTTTCTGTGCAGCATCCGTTCTGCATCCATTCTGCATCCGTTCTGCGTCCGTTCCACTTCCTCCCTCCGTCTATGCGGATGCGAGTTGCGCGGATGTGGAACGTATGCCTAGCGGATATTGTGGATGCGTAACGGATGCAGAACGGATGCCTAGCGGATGCCCAGCGGATGCAGATCGGACGAATTGGATACATTTTCTGCGCAAAAGTTTTCGGTAGCTCAAAACTTTTTGAGCGGATGAAACGTCAATAGACGGATGCTGGACGGATAGAGGGGAAGCAAAATGGAGGCAGTGAGTACATCGTGTTATCCAACGGATGGCAAGCTTTTTTGTCCATTTTACATCCTCTTTACATCTGCTGGTGCAGTGTGACAGGGGCTTAAAGTTCATTGTATGGCACCTACCTTACAATATTACCATTATTTCAAGGAAAATATTTTGCATTGTTGATAGCTGAACTGTCTGTAGATTCATTCAGTGTCAGAGAGAGATCTGTGATGTTATATGACCTGATCACAAAGTCTTTTACAGTCTATTTTTTGTATTACTTCTTTCAAAGATTTATAAGCTTCTGAAGATGGCTTATAACAAAATTCAAAATTTAAGGCTACAATAAAATCAAGACAGCAGCAAAACGAGATGAAATCTGCAACTGAAACTATTTTAGTGATATATAGACCAGTGTAAACCTTGTTCATTTTACTAGTCATATTAGCAAAGCAGAATTCTAATACATAAAAAAGAAGTTGAAGAAAAAAGTCTGATCTTTATTCAAATTTTTCCTCATGTGGGATGCAAGTAGAGATATGAAATTTATTTTAATTTTACATGGCCTTTTACATAAATGTCCTAAAATAATCTTTCAAGTTGTATGTTTTCTACATAACAATATCCATGTTAGTTTCTTATCAAGAGTACTCTAGTCAATCACTACTGCATTATTACTATTGCATTATTCTAGAACTGTATTTCTCAATCTTGGAAACTTGAAAATGTGTGAACCTTCAATTTCCTGAATATGTTCTACAACACTGGTATCAAATTCGTGGTGTCATTTTGCCATCATGTGATGTTTTGTGATGTCTTTCCCTTCGCGGAGCTGGAATGGGCGTGTATGATGCATCCGGCCCATGGACTGCCAATTTGACACCCCTGTTCTAGAATATATTTCCATTTTTTCAATCTGATCCATACATAGCCTTAGGATTTTCTCATGGTTTCCCATCCAAATACTAATGACTTTTTGGAAAACTTGTCTATATCAGCTTCGATAGTTTCCCTGTGATGATTTTATCTACATATTAAGTACAATGTATATTTTGATTGTGAATGATTTTGATATATACAGGTCGCTATTTTACATTACTGGATTTGGAAGAAGAATGCATGAAAATGCAGTCTGATTTTCTCTCCTAGAAGTTCTAATCAAAAGGCAAGGCAATTTTATATTTTTCAGCCTTCTGAGCAATCATCTTAGATATGTTTTACATATTGCATGACCTAGATGTACAGCTACAGTATTTCAAAAGGAGTAAATAGCAGATGCAATTTTCAATGTATAAACAATACAGTACTGATATAAACAAGATTTCAATTGTAGATATACAAAGCATGTCAATTTTACCTATTTTTAAGCATGAGTCTGTTCTAGTTTCTTCCTCATTCTGTAGATTAAAAAACCTATACAAATTTATAAACTCTATTCATATTTGTGGTCTCAATTTCCCCTGTTGTATGCATTTAGCACTCAACATTATCAATATTTGAATAACCCTTTGATCAGGAAATGCAGATAACTATGTCATTTGGAAACAAAAATTGATCTACAATCTTAATCTGGGAATGCTTATTGAACTGCACTTAAAATGCAAACCAAACTAAATTCTTTCCATCTGGCCTTTAACTATTTCAAATATTATAAGTTGAGACTCAACTTCTCATGTTAAATCTTTGGCTTCATTTGGTGCTGCCAAAAAGACTCCATATAGCACAGCCTTGGTGGGGCAAAAAACTGTACCTACCTCAAAAGTGGTGCAGAATAAAATATTACTGAAAATTATAGCCAGCTTCTTTTTGACATGTTCTTCTTTGGTTGAGGTGAAATGCAATCCCTCTATTCCTTTAAATAAGTATGGACAAATACATTTCTCCATTGTCTTAGAAATAATGTTACTTTCCTAAACTGTACAAGGCAGTCAAGACATTTTCAGTTGCTTCTCTATAGAGAATTAATGTTTCTTGGTTCTGATTGTTATTTGAAGATGGCTCATCTTCCAATAAAATGTTTGCATCAGAGGTTGATATTCAGCAGGTTCTGACTAGTTCTGGAGAATTGGTAAGAGAAATTTTGAGAAGTTTGGAGTACTGCAATACCACCTCTGACTGGCCCTGCCCCATCTATTCTCTGCCTCCCAAGTCCCAACTGAGTGGCTGAGTGGTCTTCTTTTGTTGCCCTGCACAGGAGCAACATGGTCACATGAGCATGGTCACAGGATCAAAAGTCAGACACTTGACCTCTAGCTCGTATTTATGATGATTGTACTGTCCTGGATTGTGTGATCACCTTTTGTGACTTTCTGACAAGCAAGGTCAGTGATTAAGCCAGATTCACTTTACAACCATGTAAAGTGTTTTACAACCAACTTGATTCACTTAACCGTGACAAGAAATGTGGTAAAATGGGGCAAACTCAATTAATTGTCTCACTTAGCAACAAAAATTTTGGGCTCAACTCTGGTTGTAAATTGAGGATTGTCTTTATAGAAGAGGTAAAAGGTAAAACTTTGTCTGTCAGTCATACCCAACTTTAGGGCACAGTGGTCATCTACGTTTCTTGGCCAAGAGAGCCAATATTGTCCAAAAATAAATTCCATGGTCACGTGGCTAGCATGGTTATATGCCAAAGGTGCATGAAACACTATTATCTTCCCATCAAACTGGTACCTATTTACCTACTTGCATTTGCATGCTTTCTAACAGCTCGGTGGGTAGTGTTGTGGTTTGCCGGCAGCCTGTGCAGACGGCAGCAGAATTGGACAGTGGGGAAGAAAGGGGATCAGTCCAGGAGTCTGGAGAGCACTTGGATGAGGGTCCTATGTCCAATGCAAAGATGGGACCAGGACCATCTGGGAGTGGGGTGCTGCCTTCGGAGCCTTTGGAGTCTGGCAGAAGCAAGGAAGAGGACCCAGGGGAGTTCGTTCCCAGTGTACATGTGCACAGAACTGCTAGAAGGGGAGAGCAGCTGAAAGAAAAGAGGCGACTTGGGAGTAAGGCTGGGAGGTGATTGCCTCTCCCATAAGGTATAAAGGACAGCCAAAGATGATGAAACCTTTGCAGGAAGCAAAGTCATTTGTTTGGTTCAGACTTATTCTTGAAGCTCTTTGTACTTTGATTGGTTTTTGTTCTAGTTTATTTGACACTTCTGTTATTGGCAGCACTTCACAGGAAAGAAAGGTGGGTGCTTATCTCGAGGGACTATGTGATTTATTACCATCTGGGAATGAAAATAATTTCCAGCATTGCAATAAAACAAGACTTGTTTTTAAAATAAGCGTGTGAGTAATTATGGTCTCAGAAGCCTTGGTCAGAATAGGCAGGAGCTGGGGCAAGTGACAGGAGCTCACCCCATTGCGCAGAGCTTGGGTATCGAACATGGGCTGACAAGCTGAGCATCATTAACCACTGAGCCATCACATCTGATCTACATAGAAGAGGAGCAATTGAGTTTTCCCAAAAAACTGCAATGTCAACTTAACAGACCCCCTGAATTCAGAACATTTCCAATGTTTAAGGAACAAATGGCCTTTTACTTCAACTATTTACATATATCACTGACCATTGTTGACACAGAATAGCTATTGGGAGGAAACATTAGTCACACAAATTAAGACGTTTTGTCAGTCATTATATACTGAATCAAGAATTACCTTGAATTTTCTCTGTGATAGGAGGGTATCAATCTGGTTCAGTGGAGAGGTTTTAAGGGGAGAAAATGTCTCCAAATGAGTTTTTCACTCTGATGTAGTGCTGTATTTTTTTCTACTATCAAGGTTCTTAATGATTCTCATTAACTGTGAACTCCTGTGGCATTTAAGTAAGTTTAAAGCATTAGCTACACAGGGACATCTGCAGAGGAATAAAACATCATGGTGGCAGACATGGTTGTGCAATGAAAGACCCACCTTGTTTTTATACGTGGCATATGTGGGCAAAGGCTTTGATGGCACAATTGCAGCTGTCATTGTGTAACCATACATTTCATCTGGAGAAACATTTTGTGTTATAAATCACCTTTAGAATAAACTCTAAAGTCTAGTCAAAGCTGAAGAAGCTACTTGGATGAGAAGCAAAACATCTTCAAAGAAAAACCAGAAAGTCCAGGAAGTTGTGGGAGCACCATCACTTGAGACTTTCAAGAAGAGATTGGACTGCCATTTGGCAGAAATGGTGTAGGGTCTCCTGCTTGGGTGGGGGGTTGGACTAGGTGACCTATAAGGTCTCTTCCAACTCTGATGATATGTTATCTGTA
The DNA here is from genome assembly GCA_015471245.1 of Laticauda colubrina. Classification (NCBI taxonomy): domain Eukaryota; kingdom Metazoa; phylum Chordata; class Lepidosauria; order Squamata; family Elapidae; genus Laticauda; species Laticauda colubrina. Next base: position 11,536,194 of record BLBF01000040.1, on the reverse strand, counting down.
CAGTTGCCTCTTGAAAAAGCCCCTTTGGGACAACCATGGCCTGGATGATTGAGAATCTCCATTGACTTTAGCTTTGCCCTTTGGGATGAACATCTTTTGAATGCTGTTGAGAGTATGAATGGATTTCCGGAAAAAATGAAGACTGGAGGAACCATTTGCTCTTTAGTTTAAGATGCAGACAACACAGTCTCATCTCCAACAGTCTGTGCTTGTGTTCAACAATGAAGGAACACAGGGCAGAAAACATCCTGCAGCCAAAAAGTCTCCACATCCATTTGCACTACTCAGGTGACCCTGGGACACAGGTAAACCTCTGAATGGCCTCAACAACTATCTAAAAGAATGTAAATGACCAGCTGTCTGCAAAGAGAATAACCCCTTCCATTTCCCACCATCCAATCACAGCTGAAGAAGCTTCTTGGATGAGAAGCAAATGTGTTCAAAGAAAAACAAAAAAGTCCAGTTGCCTTATGAAAAAGCACCTTTGGGTCCTGGATGGTTGAGAATCTCCATAGACTTTTAGCAATGTACTTTGGGGTGAACATCCTTCAAATGGTGTAGGAGTATGAATAGATTTCCAGACACTACAGGAACCATTTGTGCTTCAGTTTGAGATGAAGACAACATGGACTCCTCCCCAACAGCCTGTGCCTGTCTTCAACAGTGAAGGAAAACAAGGCAGAAAACATCCTGCATCTAGGAACATCCATTTGGACTACTCAGGTGACCCTGGATACACAGATGAATCTCCAAGTGGCCTCAACAACTCTCTAAAAAGAACACAAATGACCAGCTATCTGCAATGAATATAAATTCCCTACCATCCAGTCAGAAGTGAAGAAGCTTCTTGGATGAGAAGTGAAATGTCTTCAAAAAAAAAATAAGAAAACCCAGTTGCCTCTTGAAAAAGCACCTTTGGGATAGCCATGACTTGGATGACTGAGAATCTCCATAGACAAATAAACTCTAAAAGAAATGATGGGCTCTAGAATGTTAGTTCCAGCTACTTTGCCATCATTTTTGTTAATTCTCATAAATTTCATCCACTAATTATACCATGAAAATCGTTTTCAGAGGACATTTCCATGTGGCACAATGAGCATGAATTATTCGATCATATTCAAGTGTTATATATCTGGCTATAATCTTCCATGCCTCTGGCAGTCTGGTGATATACAGGTAGTTGATGACTTACAGCTATTTTAGTAACCATTTGAAATAACAATGCATTGGAAAAAAAAGATTTATGACTGGTCCTTGCATATATGACCATCACAGCATCCCCATAGTCATGGAATCAAAATGTTGTTGCTTGGCAACTGCCATGTATTTTTAATACATGTTTGCAGCATTCAAGAGTAATGTGGCCACAATTCGCAATCTTGCCTTCAACAAGCTTTCAACAAGCAATGTCAATAAGGAAGTTGGATTTGCTTCACAACACCAGGAGTCATTTAAAAACTGCAGTAATTCCCTTAACAACTTGGAAAAAGAAGCGTTGTAAAATTGAGTACATTTAATAACTGCCTTGGCTTAGTAACAAAAATTCTTGTCCTAATCATGCATCAAAGACTATCAATCCTCAAATTATGCATTACAGAAATGCTTTTAAGTAAACTCTGCTTTTTTACCACTCCAAACAGGTTCAATAGCATTTCAATTATTTTTAAAACAGCTAGAATGCATCTTCTTGAGGAACATATTCTAACCGTGGGTGTCTCAGATATGGTTCTGCATCAAGGAGGAGACATAATTGCAGTGGAAAATGAAATGAAGATTAACATTTTAAATCATTGGTCGAAATAATATTCTTTTTGCTGGTTTGGTTTCTGGGTTTTACTAGATAATTTGATTCCTTAATAGAGAGGTTCTATTATGCAATGCCTGAACCAATACAAATTTTCACAAGAAACATTATTAACTTTGGGCTATGATTAGGCCAAGGCAGAGCGAAGGCAGAGAGCCTTAGATATATTGAAGGGCAAGAATGACATACTTGCCTGCCAAGATGGATTTATCTTGGTAGTCCGCCTATTAATTCCATTGCAGCTACATATTTAAGTGAAATTTCACAAGTCAAGAGAGCTATGGCAGCATGCTTTAATGCATTATCAACAGCTGTATTAGAATATAGATGAAGGGTAATCTCATATTAAGATCACCTTTGTCCAAGGCTCATCCCTTCTTACACAGTAGTTTAATAAAAATATCTGATATCTTTGATAGATCACAATATATATCTCCATTAATAATTACATTTCCAGGCATTCAAATTCTTTCGATTTCTAATATCTGTTGCCTGATAATGTTGAAGTAATTTCATTAAATATCTTTAAATATAGTTGTTCACAATGTTATCGCATCTAAACTTAGTATTACTATTGTTTTATTGTGGCATTTAGTTTTTAGCAATTTTATCAACTGTGTGTTTAACTGTAGTAATAACGAATCTGAAAGCCTCATGAAAACAACCTTCAACTCAATCCCAGATACAGTATAATAGAAGCAGATTACACTTGACTTCAATTTTTCTTATCATAAAACCTTTTCCATTTATTTTTTCTGATGTCTGTTTTGCTCTCCAAGAATTCTGTGAAGTCTCACTAATGATATTGAAAATGACATAGTTAGAGCTCAGCTCTATCTATTCCTGTTGGTCATTTTTGAATTCTTTGGGCACATCCCTCCCCTCTCAATGTTGGAAACCTGCTGTAATTATGATTTTGGTCTGAGATGCAGGAAAAATTGGCTTTCTGGCTTTCACAGAAGCATTCACTTCTATAATACCTAACAAGGGATTTGCAAAGTGGCATGCAACATGGCAATTTGGAATGCTTACATATAGAAGCCTTGTGTACTTCTTAAAACACATTAAACTTTTTAAAAAGCCTAGTGTTTTTTTTAAAAGAATTGTAGATCTATGTTGTTTGTTTGTTTTTAAAAAAACAGGATTGCAATGTTATTAAAAGGAAAACTGACTTCAACCAAGAAAGACAGCCAGATTTTCCTAGCTGTGTTTGAAATAAGAGCATTGCCAATTTTTTCCTATTTTTGCCAGCTTTTTCGATGCTGGGGTGTGGGCTGTGAGCTCTTAATGATTTCCATTGTTATTACGGTTTTATATTCTCGATGGGATACTTTTGGGTGCTTTTAGCTGGAGCCACTGTAGCTTGCAATGCTGGGGTTCTTTTCCCTCAGGACTTGTAGTTTAAGATGTTTAGTGGATAGAGTGAAAAAAATGATCAAAGTTCAGCCAGATTCTTCTCCCAGGCTGAGTGGTAAGTCAGAGACAAAAGGGGCATGGATGAAGTAAAGGAGAAAGTGCCCCTTCCTCCATGTCTCTCCAAATGCTCCTGAAAACCTGCCAATTTTTCTTACAACTATGACTCAGGTTATAGTGCTTAAAAAAGGTCTACTGATTTTCTGAAACCTATACTCCAAATAGTGATCTGAATGAGGCAGAGGAAAATCATCTAGGAAGGAGCAGTTTTGATCTGTTCTGACAGCTCTTTTCCACCTCACACTATATCTTAAGCCGCTGTCAGACTGCACCAATGGATGGAAAGAGGATGTAAAACGGAGGAAAACACTTGTCATCCGTTGGTTAATGCAATGTATCCGTTCTGTACTCACTGCCTCCGTTTTGCATCCTCTCTATCCGTCCAGCATCCGTTTATTGATGTTTCATCCGCTCAGAAAGTTTTGAACTGCTCAAAACTTTTGAGCGGAAAACGTATCCAATGCGTCCGTTCTGCATCCGCTAGGCATCCATTTGGCATCCGTTATGCATCCGTTATGCATCCGCTATATCCGCTAGGCATCTGCTGTGCATCCGCGCAACTCCATCCGCACCAGTGGTAAACGGATGCAGGGAGGAAGCAGAACGGACGCAGAATGGATGCAGAACGGATGCCTAGCAGATGCAGCATGGAAACAAAGCATTTAAAACAGAAAAAACGTTCACAGAGGGGACCTATCTCAGATATTAAGGATGTCTAGAGGATGCCTAGAGGATGCAAAGGAACACCTAAGGGAAAACCTATACTGCCTATAAAAAGGGGGAGCAACTCACCTGCATCTCACCTTCAGACCAGCAACCCAGCTGTGCAGACCTCTGCAGCCTTCATCTGATTCTTCCTCTTCCACAGCATCCAGTCCTGTCCAACGTGGATCGTAACAAAGTCCTTTTGGCAGCCACCATCGTTTTGCAACAGTGCGAAGCCAGCTACAGGCTCTGTGAACTCTACTACGGGAAGAAAAGGAGGTGGCCAAAAAGCATCTGGGTACGGAGATGGATCGGGAAAAGAGCAGAGTACGGACTGTACAACAAGCTGATGGTGGAGCTCAGGAAGGAAGACAATCGGGCATTCCAGAACTTCATGAGGATGCCTCCAGCCATGTTTGACGAAGTTGTGCAGTGGCTGACACCCAGGTTGACCAAGGTAAACACCAATTTCTGGCCCACCCTGGAACCTGGGCTCAAGGTGGCACTGACTCTGCGCCACCTGGCCTCAGGGACCACCTACAGGAGCATGCAGTATGGCTGAAGGGTGTCACACAACACCATCAGCATTGTGGTCAGAGAAGTGGTGCAGGCCATCATCGAAAAATAGGTGTGCAAGGCCCCAACAGAGCCTCACGTGAAGGGAAGAAGCAGCGCAACCTCCTGAAACACTGGTGCAACTCCCCAGCTGGAGTGGTGGAGTGGCAACACAGGATGATAGATGCTTAATGGATGCTTCCTTCAGCCTGTCTCATCACACGGATGAGATTGGGCCATGTATGTTGGGTGGCCCTACAATGAACAGGGCATTTAATAAAGTGTTGTGTTTATGTTGACATGTGTGGATCAATGCTTACTTTGTTATTGATAATGAAGGGCTATAGGTGTGGTACCTGGGAGGGTGGACCATACAGTCCCACTATGCTTGCACTGGAGGTTTATCTATCCCACAGCTATCACCCATACCAAAGGTATCCCTGCCCATTCCACAGCTATTACCCATCCCACAGGTATCCCTGCCCACTCCACTGCTATCTGAACCCATCCCACAAGCATGCAAAGGCTTAAACCAATTCTAAAAGTTTCCACCAAGACTTTATTAAAAAAAAGAAATGAAGCAAGTGTGTGAATCAAAGATAAACTTTATTAAATAACAAGCTGTAAAAGAATAATGACCCAAGTCAAGTGTCCAAATAAAGTCCACAGGTAGCCAGCCACCCAGTCTCTGGCACTCCTCTTGGTCATTCGGAGGTGTGCCCAGTCTCAGGGGTGAAGGGTCCAGGTGCTGTGGAGGTGGCTGGTGCTGGAGTGCTGGTCTGAAGCCCCACTGGGGTGCCTGTCCCCGAAAGGACAACAGGTGACGGTGTGTTGAGAAAGCTCTCGGACAGCTAGCTCAGACCCGTGATGTTGAGAGCTCCTTCCTCCATGCCATGGGGTGTCAGCCCCAGTACCGATGACAGATGTACTGAGGCCAGGCTTGGCTATGGGGTGGAGGAAGGAGCAGTGTAGTGGGGCTGTCTGGTCTGCAGCTGGGTGAAGACTGGCATCGGTGGCATCGGTGGCATGTGTGGCATCAGTGTTGTGGGTGGCATCGATGGCATCAGTGGAACCGGTGGCAATGGTTTCGTCCAATGACTCTGTGCTTGGACTGGGAAGGGCTGCTGCCTGTGATGCTGGACCTCCTGGTAGCCGTAGCCCTGATAGGTGAGGGGCTGTGGAAAGCCTTGGAATGGGAGGGACATCACCTGGGGTGGAGGAGCAGACCTGGACTGGGTGGGAGCAGGTTCCTCTGGATCTGGTGGGTTGTGAAGCAACTTGGTGATCTGGTCCTTCAGCACCTGGTACTGGGGTTCCTCCATGTCCACGAGGGTCTGGTTGACATCGGTGAGGAAGGGCTTGCAGTTGGAGGATGAGGAGTCAGTGTGGTCCAGCTGAGAGAGAAGGTCTATGCTGGTCCGGATGGTGTCCCTGATTTCTAGCAGGACAGTTTGACTCTGCCCCTCCTGCTGTCTGGCTCTCTGCCTTTCTGTGGAGGTGGAGCTGGGGATGGATGTGGGTACGGCTGTGGTGGATGCGCTGTCTCCTTTCTCCCACCGCACCAGGGAGTCCTCCACGCGCTCCAACACAGTTACAACACCTGTCCGCGGGTTCTCTGCCGTGGCACGTTCCACAGAAACCTGCCTGGAGACAGGGACTGACTCTCGGCCGGAAGAGGACTGGCTCTCAGCAGGCTGCTGGAGAGAGAGGGTAGTGAGAGGGACTGCTGGTGTTCCTCGGTGGCGGATCTCACCCTCCAGGAAGCTGCACCTGGCCATGACATAGGTCTCTCTGTCCGTCAGCTTAACTGTGGCCTGGCCAGATTTCTTCAGGTGCAGCTTCCCGTACCAGGTGTGCATGTGCTTCCACCAGCCGAGGAGCACCTTCAAAGTGTAGCCCATACTCTCCGCCTTCTCTCTCCAAGCAGCATGCTTCCGCTTGGTGTCCCTGTACAGCTGGTGTCCCTTCTGCCACAGATAGTCATTCTCTCTCAGCCACTCCAGCACCTCATCCTTGTGTTCCTCCTCAATGGAATATTGCCTCCTCTCCCATCCCCGCATACGCCTCTTCCTCCCTTTGGCAGGACCAGATGGGCCCTCATCAGAGGGGCTCCCAGGTAGTAGGGGCTGCTACTCCACACCACCAGCAGCAGCAGCACCAGCAGGATCATCATCATCATCATCAGCAGCAGCAGCAGCATCACCAGCAGGATCATCATCATCATCAGCAGCAGCAGCAGCAGCAGCAGCAGCACCAGCAGGATCATCATCATCATCATCAGCAGCAGCAGCAGCAGCAGCACCAGCAGGATCATCATCATCATCATCATCATCATCAGCAGCAGCAGCAGCAGGACCAGCAGGACCAGGATCAGCAGCAGCAGAGTAAGCACCAGCAGCGCCAGCAAGACCAGGAGCACGAGTAGGACCAGGAGCACGAGCATGATGAGCAGGACGAGCAAGACCAGGAGCACGAGCAGGACGAGCAAGTCCAGGAGTACGAGCAGGACGAGCAGGACCAGCAGGACGAGGAGCAGCTTCAGCAGGGTACGCACCAGCAGAAGCACCACCGCCAGGAGCAGCTTCAGCAGAGTAAGCACGAGCAGAAGCACCACCGCCAGGAGCAGCCTCAGCAGAGTATGCAGCAGCAGAAGCACCAACGCCAGGAGCAGCTTCAGCAGAGTAAGCACAAGCAGAAGCACCACCGCCAGGAGCAGCTTCAACAGAGTAAACACGAGCAGAAGCACCACTGCCAGGAGCAGCTTCAGCAGAGTAAGCACGAGCAGAAGCACCTCCGCCAGGAGCAGCCTCAGCAGAGTACGCAGAAGCAGAAGCACCAATGCCAGGAGCAGCTTCAGCAGAGTAAGCACAAGCAGAAGCACCACCGCCAGGAGCAGCTTCAACAGAGTAAGCACGAGCAGAAGCACCACCGCCAGGAGCAGCCTCAGCAGAGTACGCAGCAGAAGAAGCACCAACACCAGGAGCAGCTTTAGCAGAGTAAGCACTAGCAGAAGCACCACCGCCAGGAGCAGCTTCAGCAGACTAAGCACGAGCAGAAGCACTACCGCCAGGAGCAGCGCCAGCAGAAGCTCGAACACCAGAAGAGAGAGCCCGAGCAGCAGAAGCCCCAGCAGAAGCAGAGTCAGGAACAGGGGGCAGGAGGGTGGCCCTGTCCCTCTTGTCAGGGATGGCGGCAGGCTGCTGAGGGTTTCGCTTCTTCCCCATGGTTGTGGGTTTGCTGGCTGGCAGGGAGGCTGGCAGGGAGGCTGGCAGGCACCAAGGCTGGCAGGAAGGCTTGTAGGAAGGCTGGCAGGCAGCCAGGCATGAAGGGTGGCAGGCAGGCACACACCAAGGCTGGCAGGAAGCTTGGCAGAAAGGCTTGCAGGAAGGCTGGCAGGCAGGCAGGCACCAAGGCTGGCAGGCAGGCAGGCACCAAGGCTGGCAAGCAGACTGGCTGGCAGGGAGGCTGGAAGGCAGGCTGGCAGGCAGAGAGCAAGGCTGGCAGGGAGTCTGGCCAGGAGGCTGGGAGGCAGGCTGGGAGGCAGGCTTGGAGGCAGGCTGGCAGGAAGGCTGGCAGCAAGGCTTGCAGCAAGGCTTGCAGGCAGGCATGCAGGCAGGGCAGGCAAGAACTCGATGCATCCGGCAGCAGGTCTTTCCTCCGAATGGTGACCTGCTTGGGAGCTGCTTCCCTTTATATCCATGGGGCTTACGCAATGCATCCCCCCCGCATGCGCAATTAACGCTCGGCGTCCGTTCGGCTTCCGCTCTGCATCTGCTAGGCTTCCGCTGTGAATCCGCTTCATCCGTTGTGCATCCGCTGTGCATCTGCTTGATCTGCTCGGCATCCGCTCTGCATCCGCTCTTTCCGTTCCGTGTCTGCTTTGCTGAGGTCCCCCGGAAGTCTTGCGGATGTGCCATCTGCTCTCATCCGCTTCCATCCGCTGGGCTTCCATTCCACATCCGCTTCCCATCCGCTCTGCGTCCTCCCCCCGTCCATTCCTTTCCGTGTTATCCGCTCTGGTTATGCAAATTTTTGCCCCTTTTGAGAGAGGATAACAATGGATGGAACATTTTTCTCATCCACTGTGTCCTTTTTACTAACGTTTTGCATCCGTTGGGCAGTGTGACAGGGCCTTTAGTTTCACATTTGACCAATTTGTCATGTCCCTCGTCTATCATTTTTTAAATTTATGGTTTACTTATAGATACTTTAAGAGATCTGACATCTCATTCCCCCCCCCCCCACCCATTTTATTGTTTATTTCTCCATAACTCATATTTGGACCATGAAGAAAGCAATAATTCAAAATTCCACATCCATTGCTGTGATGGCACCCTGATTGATAGGAAGGATAATATGCATAATTTCTAGGGTTTAAAAATATTATACGATAGCTGTCACTCCAGAATCTGTTCATGGTAATCAAGGCAATATGACTCTAAAATTGGATGGATGGACAAAGTATGGGAAGAGATTCTACTCCCCCCCAAAAAACCAAACTTATAAGGCATAACATAATTAAGTGCATCTCTTAAAGAGGCAAAAGAAATAGGTTTCTTCAGATCCTGGATTTCAGTTTACTTCTAAGAATGTTTCAAGAATGTCCAGCTGATATATATTTGATTCTGTTCTTGCCATTAGCTTAGTTCTCATCTCTAATTTGCACATATTTGGCAGATGGTTTAAATCTGTCTTTCTGTGATCATGTAGAATGTAGAATACATTATTGGCCAAGTGTGATTGGATAAACAAGGAATTTGTCTTAGTGTAAATACTCTCAGTATACATAAAGAAAAGGTACATTCGTTAAGAATCAAGAATCATAACGTACAACACTTAATGATAGTCATAGGGTACAATCAACAATCAAATCATACAAAGAAACAGTCAATATAAATCATGAGGATATAAGCAACAAAGTTACAGTCCTACAATCACAAGTGGGAAGGGATGGGTGATAAGGAGTGATGAGAAGATTAACAGTAATAGTTTACACTTTGTAAATAGTTGAACAGTGTTGAGGGAATTATTTGTTTAGCAGAATGATGGCTTTCAGGGGAAAACTTTTCTTGTGCCTAGTTGTTCTGGTGTGCAGTGCTCTATAGCGTCATTTTGAGGAAAGGAGTTGAAACAGTTTATGTCCTGTATGTGAAGGGCCTGTAAATATTTTCATAGCCCTCTTTTTGACTCATGCAGTACACAGGTCCTCAACTGAAGGCAGTTGGGTAGTAATTTTTTCTGCAGTCCTAATTATTCTCTGAAGTCTGTGTCTGTCCTGTTGAGTTACAGAACCAAACCAGTTATAGAGGTGCAGAGGATAGACTCAATAATTCCTATGTAGAACTGGATCAGCAGCTCCTTGGGCAGTTTGAGCTTTCTGAGTTGGTGCACAAAGAACATTCTTTGTTGTGCTTTTTTGATGATGTTTTTGATGTTAAGTGTCCATTTTAGGTCATATGATACAGTAGAACCTAGAAATTTGAAAGTCTCTACTGTTTGAAGTGTCTCTACTGTTTGAAGGTCTCTACTGTTTGAAATTTGAAGGTCTCTACTCTCCAGTAGAGACTCACAGTCTCTACTGCTGATACTGTGTTGTCTAGTATTGTAAGAGGTGGTAGTATGGGAGGGCTTCTTCTAAAGTCTACCACCATTTCTACAGTTTTGAGTATGTTCAGTTCTAGACTGTTCTGGTTACACCACGAGGCAAGTTGTATAACCTCTTGTCTGTATGCAGATTCATCATTGTTTCGAATGAGACCAATCATTGTTGTGTCATCAGCAAACTTCAGTATTTTAACAGATGGATCGTTTGAGATGCAGTCATTGGTACATAGGGAGAAGAGAAGTGGAGATAGCACACAGCCTTGGGGGGGGGGGGGCTGTGCTGATTGTACAGGTATCAGATGGGATTCCACCTAGCTTCACCTGCTGTTTCCTGTATGTTAGGAAGCTTATGATCCAGTTACAAGTGTGTTCAGGTCCCTCTAGTTGGTTTAATTTACTTAAAAGAGTGTCTGGAATTATAATATTGAATGCTGAACTGAAGTCTACAAAGAGGACCCTTGGGTAAGTATTTGGAGATTCAAGGTGTTGTAGGATGTAATGCAGAGCCATGTTAATAGTATCATCTGTCGATCTATTTGCTTGGTATGCAAACTGCATGGGATCTAACAGTAGATCCGTGATGGTTTTCTGGTGCAACAGCACAAACCTTTCAAAGATTTTCATAACTACAGATGTTAGAGCAACTAGTTTGTAGTCATTCAGTTCCTTGATGGAGGGCTTCTTTGGCACTGGGATGATGGTAGAACGTTTGAAGCAGAAAGGAACATAGCACATCCCTCATGATCTTTTGAAGATTCGGGTGAAGATGGGGGCCAATTAGTCAGCATAGACTTTTAAGCAAAAAGGAGTTATCTTGTCTGGCCCTGGTGCTTTTCCTGGTTTCTGTCTGTGTAATAGATCTTGTACTTCTTTTTCTGTGATTACCAGATGTTGTGAGCCCAGTGGATTGGGGCCAGTTGTAGGAGGCTTGGGTGTTGTTGGTTTGTTTGAGATGTGGGTTGTGGAGATAGGTGGCTGTTGTTTCTTTTCAAACCTGCAGTAAAACACATTCAGGTCATCTGCTAGTTGTTGATTTCCTTCTGCCTAGGAAGGAGGTTTGCTGAAGCTAGTGATGTTTTTAAGAGTTTTCCACATGTTTGCTGGTTCATTTGTTGAGAATTGATTCTTTAACTTTTCAGAATAGCTTCTTTTTGCTGCTCTGATCTCTCTTGTTAATATGTTTCTGGCCTGGTTGTATAGCATTATGTCATCTTTTCTGTAGGCTTCCTCTTTGGAATGGTGTAGCTGCTTAAGATTAGCTGTGAACCAATGTTTATTGTGAATACATATATACATATA
>BLBF01000040.1:11481358-11493085 GCA_015471245.1 Laticauda colubrina | reverse complement strand
AGAATAGAATAGAATAGAATAGAATAGAATAGAATAGAATAGAATAGAATAGAATAGAATAGAATAGAATAGAATAGTTTATTGGCCAAGTGTGATTGGACACACTTAGATACACAAGACAAAGGAATTTGTCTTGGTGTAAATACTCTCAGTATACATGAAAGAAAAGATACATTCATCAGGAGTTGAGAATCATAAGGTACATTCTGCTCATAATAATGCTCAACTTTTAACTGAGAGAAAATTTTCACTAGCAGCTTGCCTGTCCTTTTGTGAGCAAATACTACTTGTACAAGAAATTCTTCCATGATTCCTGGAATAGAATCTTGCTTTAATAGCAATCAAATGGGAACATTGTAAGTTAAATACCATTTTCTTCTATTTAACTGGACTCTTTGGATTTTGGCAGATCAATATTGATTGGGTACAGGTAGTCCTGAATGTATGGACTGGAATTTTGGTCACTAAATATAATGGTCATCACATGACTGGACCTGCTTTGATGACCATTTTTACTGCAGTTGCAAAGAGAATCAACTGGCTTCCCTAATTGACTTGGATTGTTGGAAGCCAGTTGAGAAGGTTATAAATCATGATTATGTGACTGCAAGACATTGCAACCATCATAAATGTGAGCAGATTGCTAAGCACTCAATTTGTGATCACATGACTGTGGTGGTGGTGTGATGGGCATAACTTCAAGGACAAGTCATGAGTTTTCCAAGGCCATCATAACTTTGAACTGTCATTACATTAATGGCTATAAATTAAGGACTACTTCTGTTTGGCAGAAGTTTTGCAAAACTTACATGCTTGGCAAAATCAAGCTTGCTGAACAGAGGAAAAAAGCAAAGTATTAAATAATACAAGATCAAAATCATCTTTGATTCGACAAAAATCACAATGTATAGTTGCTAATAATGAAGGTCTCATTTAACCATGATATAGCAACACAGAAGTAGAAGTGGCCTAAGTTCTGAAGTCTTCTTCCAGAATTAAACACTGTGGGTAAGATGGTCATTGAGAATGGCTACACAAGGATCTATTACAGTGTTTCTCAGCAATGTTCAATTGTGTGGACTTCAACTTTCAAAATTCCCCAGCCAGCAACACTTTACCTATTAGATTGAAATATGTGGGCATAGGAGCAAGAAATCACTCTGTAGTATTTGCAGTAGTTGTGATGATTAAGTGCTACTTCTATGAAGAACTATTAGGAAGAGTTAAAATGGGGAAAATGTGTCTGAACTTGGGCCCCCATCCCTGACTTAAAATATAATAATATTTGATACTCAATATCTTCAAGAGGAATTTTTGGATTGATCTCAGAAATAGAACTTCCTTCTGAATGTTGAAGTTAAACCCATTTTCCAGCAGGTTCCCCCAGTGTGTTCACTGGGCTGAAATGAATTGTCATTCCTATTTTGCCTTTAGGATCCATATAACAGATATATTCTGTATCCTTTAAACAAAATATACTGGAATTTCCTAGATGTTTTATTATCCCCACACTCTTCAGTCCTTTCCAACTCATTAATATCTTTCCTAGATTGTATGCTTACTGATTACAATATGCTAAATGAGGGGTTAGACTCAATAATGTGCATCTACCCCCCTGCTGCTTCTGTATCCATTACCAAAGTACTGTCAATAAAATCCTGCAAAAGATTGCCAAGGAAGTGGCTTCTTTGTCCATTCAAAAAGCTTTCTCCAAATCCAACCAAGAAAAATACATTTCTGTAACAAACAAAAATACCATTTCTGAAAGCTACTTGCAAAAATAGGTCATTGCATTTTAAATCAGACTTTGCATAAAATAAATTACTTCTAAAAACCTATTTGAGGCAAATATCTGTAATAAGGAATGACATCTGAGTATTTTATGTTAACGATTTGTACCATTGGGAATTTATGCTAAAATTGTGTATAGTGGAAGTTTCTTAGAAAAGCAACATATGTTAAAAGCTGCAGATAGAAATAGGTATAGATTTTTTAATGGATTGTATTTTTTAAGCAAGACATTAATTAAATTAGTATGGAACACAAATCAAATTATGTTGAATATATATCTATAACTATATATCTACATGGGATATCTGCATTGATAAGCAAATAGTTCATTTATTTTTGAGATTTTTCCCCCTGCTAATATGAATTGTAAAAATCTTGTTACTAATATAAAATAGCAATGGTGCAAAACTAAATATAGGCATCCAGATGAAACAGTCTCACATAGATCTGTAGCAAAGCAGCTGATTCAGTGACAAGTATAGTAGAATCAATGAATTCTACATAGTATTAATGAGTATTCCTTTGGTGCCATCGTTCAACCAATTATGAGTTCATCTAACAGTAAAATCATCTAGAAGTAAAATCATCCAGACCAGTGTTTCTCAGCAACTTTTAGAAGATGAATTCAGTTCCCAGAATTCCTTAGAAAAATCAGAAATACTGACATAGAACATATTTCTTATATTTATTTATTTACTTTTATTATGCTTTTTCACATTTACATATCTCATTCTCATCTTTAACAACACTCATCGTTCTTACACATACAGATGTCCATACATTTATATACATTTTTCTTATATCTACTATTCTTATTCTTACTATTCAACCATTCGTACCAATTATCCCGGACTGCATAGTACTCTGACTCTGATTTCACTGTGTTGGCTTTTACTGAACATTTTGCTGAGATCGAGGTATACTACATATAGGACATTTCCCTTCTTTACTAGACTAGTAACTTTCCCAAAGAGAGTTAATTTGATCTGATTTGTCTGCATTTAATTCACACTGGCTCCTTGAAGTATGTATGTAAATATCTTTTGCTCTCTTCTAAGGACATCATTACTTGTGCAGGAGTTCTCCAAAATGACAAAGAATTGTTCTGTTCTGTGGTTCTGTGACCACCTCTGCTAATTCTTATAGTACTCTAACAATCCATCTGGCCTTGGAGAGTTAAATTTGTGTAACTTAGCTAAATTATCTGTTATTCTTTTATCTATCTATCTTAAGCTTCAATTCAGAGGTGGTATTCAGTAAGGAAAACTGGTAGCAGAAATTTTGAGTAGATCAGAGAACTGGTAGTGGAAATTTTGAGTAGTTCAGAATGTGATATTCTGACTGGCCCTGATCCTATCTATTTTCTGCCTCCCATGTCCCAGCTGATTGGCTGGGTCTTTTTTTGTTGCCCTGCACAGAACAATGGAGCTGGAAATCAGGTTAATGGGGTGGGAAGAGAATGGAGATTTTACAGTATCCTTCCCCTGTCATGCCCACCAAGCCATGCCCACAGAACCGGTAGTAAAAAAAAATAATAATTCCACCAAAATTTTTTGAATCAGTTCCCTCCTGACTAGTAGAGTTCTACTAATAGCATATTCAATCTAGGAGATTAAAAATAGGGGTATCTGTCCTGTGAAACAGCTTCCATAATGGAGACAAAACCTGGCTGGGAGAAAGAACATTGGGGTGATGTTAAATTTAGGATCTAGCCCAGCTAATTGATGCCAGGGTTAAATAATTTGTTGTGCTTCGTTGTATTTAGCTCTGCTTTCTTCTTACATGTACTTGGGATCATTTGCAGCAGAGTAGCAAGTTTCTAGTATTCTATTATCAGGTCACCACTTTCTTCTTGTACTCTGTTTGGCTTTCCTTTCATTTCTAACATTCATTAAAATCCATTCCTCTAAAGCCCAATATAAAGGCCTCATCACCTCAGTACCTCATCACCTGGTTATTATAAGTTCAAGGATAACATGATTGCTTTTCCCCAGCTGCTGGTCACTTTCATTTCTTCAGTGATTTTACTCTATTTGTGAAAACCGTATCCAGGTCGCAGAACCCTTGTTCTTTTTTTCTATTTTCTGACTAAGTCGTTATTACTCTTGTTTCTTTTTCTTCTGATCCAAACATTTTCAACAGGATTTCTGTTGAGGTAATTCCCCATTAGAAGAATGAGCGCATACAAGGAGACGTATTTGAGAGTAGTGTTTGAATAATACACACACAGCACACAGATACACTGTACATTAAATATAGGTTTTTACTTCTAGAAAGGTTTAAAACAAAGTTAAAAACAAGCAGTCCAAAGTCATTCACAGGAAAAATCAGTCAGTTTTCACTCAGGGATAATCCAAAAACAAAGTCCAGTGTCAAAAACAGTTCAGTATCAGAATTACATCAAATCCATGAATTAGGAAAAATGGAGGAATGGCAAAACTCTCCAACAGAAGGAAACAGATACTCACTGAGACTTCTTCTCAGACTAAGACTAAACAACCCAGGTTTCTGGCTCCATCTTAAGCCCCTGTCACACTGCACCAATGGGTGCAAAGAGGATGTAAAACGGACAAAAAACCTTGCCATCCGTTGGAAAACGTGATGTACTCACTGCCTCCATTTTGCTTCCTCTCTATCCGTCCAGCATCCGTTTATTGACGTTTCATTGGCTTCAAAAGTTTTGGGCTGCCTAAAACTTTTGCGTGGAAAATGTATCCAATTCGTCCGTTCTGCATCCACTACGCATCTGTTATGCATCTGTAATGCATCTGCTATATCCTCTAGGCATACGCTATGCATCCGCGCAACTCGCATCCGCCTGGACGCAGGGAGGAAGCGGAACAATTGCAGAACGGATGCCTAGTGGATGCAGAACGGAAACAATGCGTTTAAAATGGAAAAAACGTCCGCAGAGGGGACTTATCTAGGATATTAAGGATGTCTAGAGGATGCCAAGAGGATACCTAGAGGATGCAAAGGGACACCTTTACTGCCTATAAAAAGGGGGAGCAACTTGTCTGCATCTCACTTTCAGACCAGCAGCCCAGCTGTGCAGACCTCTGCAGCCTTCATCTGACTCTTCCTCTTCCACAGCATCCAGTCATGTCCACCGTGGATTGCGACAAAATCCTTTTGGCAGCCAACATCCTTCTGCAACATTGCGAAACCATCTACAGTCTCTGTGAACTCTACTACGGGAAGAAAAGGAGGCACCCAAAAAAAGTCTGGGTCCAAAGATGGTTTGCCAGAAGAGCAGAGGACGGACTGTACAACAAGCTGATGGTGGAGCTCAGGAGCGAAGACACTCGGGCGTTTCAGAACTTCATGAGGATGCCTCCAGCCTTGTTTGACGAAGTTGTGCAGCGCCTGACATCCAGGTTGACCAAGACAAACACCAACTTCCCGCCCATCCTGGAACCTGGGCTCAAGGTGGCACTCAATCTGCGCCACCTGGCCTCTGGGACCACCTACAGGAGCATGCAGTACGGCTGGAGGGTGCCACCCAGCACCATCAGCTTTGTTGTCAGAGAAGTTGCTTTGTTGTCAGGATGGAAGAAAGTTGCAGAACAGTGGTATCAGAAGTGGAACTTCCCCCACACCGTTGGAGCCATAGACGGCAAGCACGTGGCCTGCAAATCACCAGCCAAGTCGGGGTCCACTTATTTCAACTACAAGGGCTTCTTCAGCATCATCCTCTTTGCCATGGTCGATGCTCACTACAAGTTCATGTACATCGATGTTTCAGGCAACGGCTCATCTTCAGATGCCCAGGTATACAATGACAGTCACCTCAAGGAGGGGCTGGAAAGCAACCTCATGGTAGGCTTCCCAGATCCAGACCCGCTGCCCAATGACACACAAGATGTGCCCTACTTCATTGTGGGGGATGACGCCTTCTCCCTCACAACCTACCTCATGAAGCCCTACACCTCCAAATACCTCACCCGTGAAGAGAGGATCTTCAACTGCAGGCTGTCCAGGGCAAGGCGGGTGGTGGAGAACGCATTTGGCATCCTGGCCAACAGGTTCCAGGTACTTCTCACCAACATGCAGAGGATCGTGAGACCATGAGGAGACCCAGAGACCATGAGGAGGATCGTGGAAGCTTGCTGCATCCTGCACAATCTCATGTGCACCCACTACCCAGTCTTGCAGAACAGGCTCGTGTACCTCCAGCAAGGCAATGGGGACATGGAGCCTGGGGAATGGAGGCAAAGGCAAAACCTGCTAGACACTGATGATGTGCAAGGGCCCAACAGAGCCTCACGTGAGGCAAAGAAGCAGCGCAACCTCCTGAAACACTGGTGCAATTCCCCAGCTGGAGCGGTGGAGTGGCAAGACAGGATGGTAGATGCTTAATGGATGCTTCCTTCAGCCTGTCTCATCACACTGATGAGATTGTCCCATGTATGTTGGGTGGGCGTACAATGAACAGGGCATTTAATAAAGAGTTGTGTTTATGTTGACATGTGTGGATCAATACTTACATTGTAATTGATAATGAAGGGCCATAGGGGTGGCACCTGGGAGGGTGGACCATACAGTCCCACTATGCTTGCACTGGAGGTTTATCTATCCCACAACTATTACCCATCCCATAGGTATCCCTTCCCATCCCACAGGTATCCCTTCCCATCCCACAGGTATCCCTTCCCATCCCACAGCTATCTTAACCCATCCCAAAGGTATCACTGCCCATCCCACTGCTATCTTAACCCATCCCACAAGCATGCAAAGGCTAAACCATTTCTAAAAGTTTCCACCCAGACTTTATAGAAAAAAAATAATGAAGCAAGTGTGTCAAACAAAGATAAACTTTATTAATAACAAGCTGTAAAATAAACATGACCCAAGTCAAGTGTCCAAATAAAGTCCACAAATATCAAGGCAGCCAGTCTCTGGCACTCCTCTTGGTCACTCGGAGGTGTGTGCCCAGTCTAAGGTGTTAGGGTGTAGGTGCTGTGGAGGTGGGTGCTGCTGCAGTGCTGGTCTGAGGTGTTGTTGGAGTGCCTGGCCCCGAGAGGACAACAGGGGACGGTGTGTTGAGGAAGGTGTCGGACAGCTGGCTCAGCCTCGTGATGCTGAGAGGTCCTTCCTCCATGCCATGGGGTGTCAGCCCCAGTACTGAGGACAGATGTACTGAGGCCGGGCTTGGCTGTGGGATGGAGGAAGGAGCAGTGTAGTGGGGCTGTCTGGTCTGCAGCGGGGTGAGGACTGGTATGGGTGGCATCGGTGGCGTGGGTGGCATCGGTGGCATCATTGGAACCGGTGACAACGGTGTCGCCCGATGACTCTGTGCCTGCATTTGGAAGGGCTGCTGTCTGTGCTGCTGGACCTCCGGGTAGCTGTACCCCTGGTAGGTGAGGGGCAGTGGGAAGCCTTGGTATGTCCCCCAGGGACATCACCTGGGGTGGAGGAGCAGACCTGGACTGGATGGGAGCAGGTTCCTCTGGGTCTGGAGGATTGTTAAGCAGCGTGGTGATCCTCTCCTTCACCACCTGGTACTGGGGATCCGCCATCTCCTTGAGGGTCTGGTTGACATAATTGAGGAAGGGCTTGCGGTTGGAGGAGGAGGAGTCGATGGGGACCAGCTGAGAGAGGAGACCTATGCTGGTGCGGATGGTGTCCCTGATCTCCACCAGGACCTTGTGGCTCTGCCCCTCCTGCGGTCTGGCTCTCTGCCTTACTGTGGAGGCGGAGGTGTGGGTGGATGCGACTTTGGCAGCGGTGGACTCGATGTCTCCTTTCTCCCACTGCACCAGGGAGTCCTCCTTGCTCTCCACCATGCTTTCAACACCTGCCCGGGCGTTCTCCGCCGTGGCACGCTCCACAGATACCTGCATGGAGACAGGGACTGACTCTCGGCCGCCAGAGGACTGGCTCCCAGCAGGCTGCCGGAGAGAGTGGGTAGAGATTTGGGCTCCTGGTGGCGGACCTCACCCTCCAGGAAGCTGCACTTGGCCATGCCATAGTTCTCTCTGTCCATCAGCTTAACCATGGCCTGGCCAGATTTTTTGAGGTGCAGCTTCCCGTACCAGGTGTGCATGTGTTTCCACCAGCCAAGGAGCACATCCAATGTGTATCCCAGACTCTCCGCCCTCTCTCTCCAAGCAGCCTGCTTCCGCTTGGTGTCCCTGTACAGCCAGTGTCCCTTCTGCCACAGATAGTCATTCTCTCTCAGCCACTCCAGCACCTCATCCTCGTGCGCTTCCTCAATGTAGTACTGCCTCCTCTCCCGTTGTGGCATACACCTCTTCCTCCCTTTGGCAGGACCAGATGGGCCCTCATCAGAGGGGCTTCCAGATTATAGGGGCTGCTCCTCCACACCAACAGCAGCAGCAGCAGCAGCAGCAGCAGCAGCAGCAGCAGGATCATAATCAGCAGCAGCAGCAGCAGCAGCATAATCACCAGCAGGATCATAATCAGCAGCAGCAGCAGGATCATCATCATCATCAGCAGCAGCAGCAGCAGCAGCAGCAGCAAGACCAGGATCAGCAGCATCAGAGTAAGCACCAGCAGCAGGGTCAGCAAGACCAGGAGCACGAGCAGAACGAGCAGGACCAGCAGGATCAGCAGGACCAGGAGCAGCTTCAGCAGAGTACACAGCAGCAGAAGCACCACCACCAGGAGCAGCTTCAGCAGAGTATGCAGCAGAAGCACCACTGCCAGGAGCAGCTACAGCAGAAGCTCCAGCAACAGAAGAGCGAGCCCAAGCAGCAGAAGCCCCAGCAGAAGATGAGTCAGGGACATGGGGTGGGAGGGTGGCCCTGTCCCTCTTGCCAGGGATGGCGGCAGGTTGCTGAGACTTTTGCTTCTTCTCCATGGTTGTGGGGTTGCTGGCTGGCAGGAAGGCTTGTAGGCACCAAGGCTGGCAGGAAGGCTGGCAGGAAGCCTGGCAGGAAGCCTGGCAGGAAGGCAGGCACCAAGGCTGGCAGACAGACTGGCTGGCAGGGAGGCTGAAAGCAGGCTGCCAGCAAGGCTGGAAGGGAGGCTGGAAGGCAGGCTGCCAGCAAGGCTGGAAGGCAGGCTGGCATTAAGGCTGGCAGGGAGGCTGCCCAGGAGGCTGGGAGGCAGGCTTGGAGGCAGGCTGGCAGCAAGGCTTGCAGGCAGACATGCAGGCAAGAACTCGAGGTATCCAGCAGCAGGTCTTTCCTCCAAATGCTGGCCACGTGCGAGCTGCTTCCCTTTATATCTGCGGGGCTTGCGCAATGCATCCCCCCCGCATGCGCAATTAATGCCAGGCATCCATTAGGCTTCCGCTGTGCATCCGCCAGGCTTCCTCTGTGCATCCGCTTCATCCGCTGTGCATCCGTTCTGCATCCGTTTTTTCCGTTCCGCATCCACTTTGCTGAGGCCCCCTGGAAGCCCTGCGGTTGCGCCATCCGCTTCCATCCACTGGGCTTCCGTTCCACATCCGCTTTGCATCCGCCCTGCGTCCTCCCCGTGTCCATGTTATCCACTCCAATTATGCAAATTTTCACCCCTTTTGAGCGCAGATACAACGGATGTAACATTTTTCTCTTCTGTTGTGTCCTTTTTGCATCCATTGGACAGTGTGACACGGCCTTTATGGCCGTTTGAGAAACCACAGCCAATTACAGTTTTACATTTTCTTAAAGATACAGTATTAAAATGTCTATCCTGGTTTATATATTTCCAGCCCAAATAGCTGTTAGGTGCCTTATATTCCTAATATTCTCCCCTTTTGGGTAGGACAATATGTACAACCTTACATTGTAAGTCCATAATCTTCACAGCATGCCTTATGCTTTATATAGAGCCTTGGGCCTTTGTAAAATGATCTGCGATATTGTTTTCTGACATACAGTATTCTACTTAATCATCTTACTTTGAATACATTGTCTCATATTTAAATATCTTAAATCTGTGTGTTTTGTTTTTGTTTTAACAGCAATATTTGAAGCCATCTGTATTGCTGATTGGTTATCTTCATAAACAATAGAATCTGTTACATTAATTCCCAAATCAATCAATAGTTGCTTATACAAAACTAAATCTGTACATAATAAAGACAGACATAAGAATTCAGCCTCCATTATTGACAAACTTAGATGTTTCTGTCTATTAGACCTCCATCCAATCAATGCTTTTCCCATTACCCAATGTAGATTTTTATGTATTATGTAGCAAAACTTGCATCAGCATATGCAATTAAATTCAGTTCATTCTTAGGCTCCAAATACAATGCATAATGCATTGTTTGTTTCAGATATCTTAACATACATTTAGCAGCTTGCCAGTGCCTTTCAGTCAGCTCAATGTTAAATCTTGCTAATTAATTAACACTGTATGCAATATCTGGCCTTGACCAATTACTGAGATAAGATAAACTACCAGTCAAGGACTGATAAATGTTCTTATCAAAAATAGGACTTTGAACATCATTATGGCTAAACTCCTGGCTCATTGATGTCTTAGCCGGCTTCCAAAGTTCCATTTTAAAAACTTTTAGTAATTGGTTGATTTTATCTGCTGTGAGATTGACTCAAAGTGTCCATGTAGTTCATTGGACAACAGTAAAGAGATGTCTACTACGGTGAGATTTCCCACGATTTTTGTTGAAATCCTAATCTAGCCAACTGTTTTGGTATTGTTAGGTCATCTGGAGGTCTATCATCCCTAAATGCTAGTCCCCTTACCTTTTGGAGATCATGCAAAGTGATCTTAGCAATACACAGAACAACTCCACCACTGTTTATGCTGGACCTATTTCTTTGGAATCTTATAAAGGAGACTCCATCATCACCATCCCACCCTATCCCATAAAGTTTTAGTTGTTTTTGTCACATTATCATTATCATTCTGTGAGAAATATGGAGAACTAAAGATCCCATTTTCCATACTATGCATAAGTGTAGAAATATCTGAAATTTGAAGAGTAATTTCCAGGATAACTCTTCATCCAAGTGTCTTCTTTCTCCTTTTCTGTTGTGCTTATTTGGCTCTAGACCTTGGCTGAGCTTTTGCTATCTGAGCTTTCTGAGCTTTTGCTATTCTTTATTCTGGTGTAATATCTCCTGATAAATCTGGCAAGGTATGTGCCAAACACTGACTTTCTAGCCTTCATTCATGATAGCCTTCCAGAGTCTGTAGCCAAAAACTACATAGGTGGCAATTTTAGATATTTTCTGAAAAAATATTGCAGGCTTTTTGGTTGGTTTAATTTCTGCTGACAAACATTATGGAAACACTGAGGAATTTCAACTTGAGAATTTAATTGTTTAAATATCGATTTGTTAGTTCAGATAACTAACTCTTTCTGCCAAGATGTTGACTGTTTGAAAATCAATAGTTTAAAAATACTTTTAACTTCAGGGTCTCCAAATAACTCATTTGACCGGAAAGACAATATTTCACTGCAAAAATTTTAATTACAATTGATGGATAGAAGTGGTGACATAGAGCTGGTGATATAGAGCTAAGTGGTGATATAGAGCTACATTTAAAAACAATCAATAACCAATATCTCAATGATGAGATCAGTAACTACAAACAAGCTTCTGTTTAAAGGTAATTTTTCCACTGTTACTGATTTTTCCAGTAATATACTGTATATCTGCAGGAAAATAGAATATGTGTTCTAGTTAGGACAGAGTCAAAACATCCTTCTGTTTCTCTGCTACCTTCACAGACTCCTACATGAAGATTGTTCTGAGTAATTTGAGTCGAAATGTTTGCCAGATCATCAAAACTTTGTAACTGTCACTTTTTAATTTTGTTTTAATCTGGTTTATAACTCTTGTTTTAATATGATTTTAACTTGTTTTTACCTATAACTTTTATATTATTTTACTACTTTATCTGCAAACTACCCAGAGGCTGGCAAGTGTGATATTTAATAGAGAAATTAGATGATAGATGGATAGATAGATAGATAGATAGATAGATAGATAGATAGATAGATAGATAGATAGA
>BLBF01000040.1:11425353-11472684 GCA_015471245.1 Laticauda colubrina | reverse complement strand
TCTGTCTGTCTGTCTGTCTGTCTGTCTGTCTGTCTGTCTGTCTGTCTAGCTAGCTAGCTAGCTAGCTAGTTATCTATCTATTCCCCCTCCCTCCCTCTCTCCTTCTCTCTCTCTCTCTCCCTCCCTCTTTTTTATTGATCTATCAATCTATCTATCAATTGATCTAGTAAAGGTTTTTCCTATCTTCCATCATGTCTGACTCTTGAGGGTGGTATTCATCTCCATTTCTTAGCTGAGAGAGTCAGCATTGTCCAAAGACATATCTGCAGTCATGTGGCCAGCATGACATCATGCCATAGCCCAGAGTATGTGGAGAAACATGGAACACTGTTACCTTCCCACCAAAGTGACATTTATTTATCTACTCCATTTTCATGCTTTCAAACTGCTACGTATGCAGTTGGAGCAAGATATTAGGTTTCCAGCTGACAAGTTCAGCTTCTTAACTGCTGAGCCAATGCATCTCCATACATACAGACCCCGCAAAACCCCTCACAGAGACATACTGAAATACCTATTTCTTCTCTGTGTTCTTAACATACAATATGTGATGCTTGAGATTCAGATATGAAAATATTCTCCATTAAGGAAACTTTATCACTGCCCCAACTATCTATTGGTAATATAGAAAGCATTGATTGTATAACAGTCAATGATAATGATGTTCAAATAGCTTGTTGAATGCTAATAGAAACTTTAAGCAGTCCAATAATTGAAGGGAAAATTTGAAGTTCCAGTAGTGGGATTCCCAGTCGTGGGATTCGATTTTTTTTACTACTGGTTCTGTGTGCGTGGTTTGGTGCATGGCTTGGGATTTGCCAGTTCTCCAAACTACTCAAAATTTCTGCCACTGGTTTTCCAGAACTGATCAGAACCTGCTGAATACCACCTCTGTTCCCTGCCCTGTTCACAGAGCAACTGAAATAGTTCATGC
This sequence comes from Laticauda colubrina, assembly GCA_015471245.1. NCBI lineage: Eukaryota > Metazoa > Chordata > Lepidosauria > Squamata > Elapidae > Laticauda > Laticauda colubrina. The sequence continues at coordinate 11,471,750 of BLBF01000040.1, read as the reverse complement.
AGATAAGGATAGACGTTTGCAATCTCCTTGCTCTTTCTATTTAATAGTTCAAAAATCTTTCCTTTCTCCCCAATGACATAAAATGCAAAGAATATGCTAAGAGCCATTAGCATAGACATTTTATGCCTAAATACTGGGTTTGAGGAGTATTTATTTCTTAATCAAATTGTAATATTTATTTTTGGTTCCCAAACAACAAACACAAGTGCAAAATTTAAAATATAGATATATTGGTAAGAAAAAATCTTGTAGCTAAGATGCTATAGATGTTATTCATGTTAGGTCTTGAGTTCAATTTTATTTGAAATTGGGCAGGGAGAAGAGCACACCATCATGAATCCTTTAGCCTCATCTACAGGTCTTGGTATTCTTTTCGTCTTTCATATGAGGAGGGAAAAATGGGACAACTCGTCACAGCCAACTCACCAGTCAACTCACCATGTTCAGCTTGCCGTGGCCAACTCACCACAGAACTACCTGCTATGGCCAACTCACTACCAGACAACTCACCGCAGGACCACTCAACAATTCAATTTAATTTTTTAAAATAATTACAAAGATACTTTAATTTTTGTTGTTCACATTTCATTTTGTCCCTCCTTTGGCATCCTTTCTTTAATTCTATTCCACTATTTCTTCAATATCAATATAACACTTCTCCTGTGGTAAGTTGTCTGGCAGCAAGTTGGCCATGGTGATTTACTCTGCGGTGAGTTAGCCATGTTGAGTTGTCATAGATCCTGTGGAGGTATAGTATGATTATTATTTTTTAAAGCCAAAAGATACCTTTCATAGTAAAGGTTAACCCGAAGGGGTATAGTACTAAATGTGTATCCATGTAGACCAGGGGTATCAAACTGGTGGCCCATGGACCAGATGTGTCACATGCAGGCCACACCCACCCCAGCTCCACAAAGGGAAAAAACATTACAGAAGTCACATGATGGCAACATGACACCACAAGTTTGACACCCTTGATGTTGACCTTTGGTTTTGCTTGTTGTCATCAAGAAAATCTGGTGTCACATTCACTGAGTTGCTGGATGGTCACTAATACTGTTAGTATTGCTCTCTAAGAGAAGTCATGGTCAATGTTCAATCTTTGACCACCATGATCTTCATGACAATCAATATTACTCATCCAGTTGACTTCTGTGCTATACTCCTAATGCCTGCTGTTTGTCCATCCCATTAGTGTTTGACTTTCTTAGGGCAAAGGATAATTATTTATAATGGGTTCTCCTGAAGTAAATTATAGTTGGGTGATACTGAATCTGTTGGTCTGGTCCAACGATTAGGAATATTCTTGGGCCTTGAAGTATTTTTGTTTTTACAGAAGCTCAGTGCATTTTCAGTGCAATATCAATTTATATGAAGGTCAGCACTAAGTTTGCCCTCTCCTGAAAAACTGCAATATTTGACAATGTGCTGATGCTTGAGTTCAATCTCCAAAATAGCTCAGTATTGTGACCAAAGTAAGATTATTTCTTAGTTTATGGAATATTGTACTTAGGACATTTTGAAAATCATAGCATTGCCATTTTGAAGATTGTATTTAATGCAGACTAGCCAAATCTCAACCCCATTTCAGCTCATGAAGGACATTTTGAGAACTATTATTTTGATCATCCACAATATTTTTCAGTTTACATAATTATTTTTCTTCTTTTAATAAAACTCCTTTTGCTTTCACTTCATATATTTTCAGCGTGAGTTGTCAGTCCTGAAAAAAGGTTTTATCATCTTCAGAATTGCTGTCTGGGGATATTAATTAATTTCCTGGTTTGATGCTGTACTTTCCATGGTGTCACTAAAATGGACCCATTAAGAATGAATGATAGATATAGTAATTTCATTAGCAACATCAATAATGCATTGCACTTACCTTTTAAGAATCTTTCTGAATAGATTACAGTGACTGGGAATTATATTTACGTGATCAAAATAGTTAAGGTTGAAGAGAAATATTATGAAGTGATTAGTCAATTGGAACTGGATTGATGTCCTTTTAATAACATAATGAAAAAGTTATGGTGTTTGCAATAGTCCATGTATCATTTGGAGAGCCTAATATAAAGTTGCCACATAGTATTTTCTACACAAATCACAATCCCATCCTACACATACGATCTTATTCTTGCATACAAAGATACACATGGTATGTATGTATGTATGTATGTATGTATGTATGTATGTATGTATGATAACTTTGCACCCTTATTTTGAAGACATGAATCATCCCATTGACACTGAGATCAATATATTGGATTATATGGTGCTCCATCTTCCCTACTAATTTTTTTTTCATCTTTGCTAAAATAAAATTCTGCATCTGACTGTTCTTGAAGGTGGAAATGTAAACCTATCTGAGAACTTCCAGGGGAGGTATGTCAAATTAAAGAAGGCTCTATGAAAGTGGAGCCAACAACCAGGGCAAAGATCAAGGAACTGATGAGTAGATGGTTTCTTTAAAGCTGTCAAGATAGAGTGGACAAGATATTTTCCACATGTGGGCATTCTGGATGGCTGCTTCTCAGGAGACCACAAGATATTGGTTTTCTGCAAGTCTAAGCACTGGAAAACAAAGGGATTACCCTTCTTTGCTCATAGCAGTGGCAGAGACTTTTAAAAGATGCTCAGTTTGCAAACTTCATTTTGTAATCACTTTTAGAAATTGCTCATTAACTACTACTAAGCTATTAGATGCCTTTGGGTTTACAAGTTTAAAAATGCTGGGCAAGTTACCTTCAATTCTGAACAAAAAACAGTTTTAATTATAACCTTACAAATTAAAGCACCTGAAATAAACAACCAAAAAGTAACTAAGATTTTAATCTCAGAAAATTATAGACATTCTAAGCATCTAGATAAAGTTGGAATATTGAACCTTTTACATCATTCTTATGGGAAATAGATCCTATTTTGATTTTACAAAATGTAACAAAGATAACCAAGTTTATTTAAAAGCAGGACACTAGAGGAGACTAAAGATTTTAGGTAAATTAAAGATATACAGGCCAGTAAGATGATGCAAAGCAATATTAAAGGAGACTTTTGAAGAGCATAATAGCTACAGTATCAACAATGAAAATAATGATTCCATGGATAGTCTATGTCCGAGATATATAATATAGAGATATCAGATATTGAACAAATATTGTATGAAAAGATATAGTGTTGGAAGATAATTTACAGCTGATTGTAACAGAATGATTTAGAAAAGTATGCTTAATTGTATCTACAAAAGAAATTGGCTGAGATTTAAAACTATAAAAGAGAAATACTGACAAGTCAAGAGAGTGATTATTATACATAGATTTATTTCCCACTAGATTTGCAAAAGAAACTTGTTAAATCCTTGAAAAACTCTATGTGATGGTAGAAGACATAAAGGGAAATTAAATCCTATGACAATATTTGAATGAATTAAAGATTAAGACTCTAGAATCAGATTAGAAATTCTAGAACTCTAGAAGTAAATTGGATGTTAAAGGGAGAAATATAAGGATGGTTTATTTGATCAAGGTTAAAACAAAATATGTTGTTACTACCGAATATTGACTTTCTACGAAGAGAAAATCTGGCATTTTATAGATTTGTTTACTGATAAGAGATGCGTTATAGGATAAAAATAAATAAATATTTGTAATTCTAGAGAAGGTTACTAAATTTGTTCATATTTGGGATATTCTTACTTTTGCTCTTTTGTTTTTCTTGAATATTTACTTTTCTCTTTATGTTCATTTTTTAGGCTATGTTAGATTTCACTATAATAATTGAAATTCTTAATTAAAAATTATATATGGCAAACGATAGATATTGCAAATTTACCTTTCTTTTAAAATCCACATCCTAGTTTAAGCCCATGTCACACTGCACCAATGGATGGAAAGAGGATGTAAAATGGAGAGAAACACTTGCCATCTGTTGGTTAACGCGATTCATCCGTTCTGTACTCACTGCCTCCATTTTTCATCCTCTCTATCCGTCCAGCATCCGTCGACTGAGGTTCCATCCGCTCAAAAAGTTTTGAGCTGCTCAAAACTTTTTGAGCAGAAAATGTATCTAACTCGTCCATTCTGCATCCACAACGCATACGGGGAACATCCGTTCTACATCCATCGTCATCCGTTACGCGTCTGCTATATCCGCTAGGCATCCGCTGCACTTCTGCACAAATCAAATCTGCTCCAGCGGAAAAGGGACACAGGGAGGAAGCAAAATGGATGCGGAATAGACGCACAGCGTTAGTAGCACGGACGGAGAAAGGATGAAAGCGGATACAGCTCGCATACAAAGCATAAAAACGGAAAAAACGTTCGCAGACGGGACTTATCTCAGATATTAAGGATGTCTAGAGGATGCCTAGAGGATGCAAAAGGACACCTAGTGGAAAACCTATATTGCCTATAAAAAGGGGGAGAAACTCACCTGGATCTCACTTTCAGACCAGCAGCCCAGCTGTTCAGACCTCTGCAGCCTTCATCTGGCCCTTGCTCTTCCACAGCATCTAGTCATCTCCACCATGGATTGTAACAAAGTCCTTTTGGCAGCCATCATCATTCTGCAACAGTGCGAAGCCATCTACAGCTCTTTCACCTGTTCTACGGGAAGAAAAGGAGGTGGCCAAGAAGTGTCTGGGTCAGAAGATGGATCAGGAGAAGAGCAGAGTACGGACTGTACAACAAGCTGATGGTGGAGCTGAGGAACGAAGATCCTCGTGCATTCCAGAACTTCATGAGGATGCCTCCAGCCATGTTTGACGAAGCTGTGGAGCGGCTGAGACCCAGATTGACCAAGGCAAACACCAACTTCCGGCCCAGCCTGGACCCTGGGCTCAAGGTGGCACTGACTCTGTGCCACCTGGTCTCAGGGACCACCTACAGAAGCATGCAGTACGGCTGGAGGGTGCCACACAACACAACTCCTCCAGTGCCCCTCCACTGAAGAAGGATGGAAGAAAGTTGCAGAGCAGTGGTATCAGAAGTGGAACTTCCCCCACACCGTTGGAGCCATAGATGGGAAGCACGTGGCCTACAAAACTCCAGCCAAGTCAGGGTCCACTTATTTCAACTACAAGGGCTTCTTCAGCATCATCCTCTTCACCATGGTCGATGCTGACTACAGGTTCATGTACATCGATGCTTCAGGCAACGGGTCAGCTTCAGATGCCCAGTTATACAATGCCAGTGACCTCAAGGAGGGGCTGGAATGCAACCTCATCATGGGTTCCCAGATCCAGAACCCCTGCCCAACGACACGCAAGATGTGCCCTACTTCATCGTGGGGGATGACGCCTCCTTCCTCAGAACCTACCTCATGAAGCCCTACACTTCCAGACACCTCACCCATGAAGAGAGGATCTTCAACTTCAGGCTGTCCAGGGCAAGGCAGGTGGTGGAGAACCCCTTTGGCATCCTGGCCAACAGGTTCCAGGTACCTCTCACCACCATGCAGCGTTGCCCAGAGACCGTGAGGAGGATCGTGGAAGCTTGCTGCATCCTGCACAATCTCATGCTCACCCACTACCCAGTGTTACAGAACAGGCTCATGGACCTCCAACAAGGCAATGGGGACATGGAGCCTGGGGAATGGAGGCAAGGGCGAAACCTGATAGACATTAAGGAAGTGCAAGTCCCCAACAGAGCTTCACGTGAAGGGAAGAAGCAGCGCAACCTCCTGAAACACTGGTGCAACTCCCCAGCTGGAGCAGTGGAGTGGCAAGACAGGATGATAGATGATTAATGGATGCTTCCTTCAGCCTGTCTCATCACACCTACAATGAACAGGGCATTTAATAAAGAGTTGTGTTTATGTTGACATGTGTGGATGATTGATTACATTATTATTGATAATAAAGTGCCATAAGTGTGGCACCGGGGAGGGTGGAACATTCAGTCCCACTATGCTTGCACTGGAGGTTTATCTATCCCACAGCTATTACCCATACCAAAGGTATCCCTGCCCATCCCACTGCTATCCTCACCCATCCCACAAGCATGCAAAGGCTTAAACCATTTCTAAAAGTTTCCAAGACTTTATTGACCAAGACTTTATTGACAAAAATAAATGAAGCAAGTGTGTGAAGCAAAGATAAGCTTTATTAATTACAAGCTGTAAAAGAAAAATGACCCAAGTCAAGTGTCCAAAGCAAAAATAAAGTCAACAGGTAGCCACCCAGTCTCTGGCACTCCTCTTGGTCACTCTGAGGTGTGCCCAGTCTGAGGGGTGAAGGGTCCAGGTGCTGTGGAGGTGCTGCTGCTGGAGTGCTGGTCTGAGGCACCACTGGGGTGCCTGGCCCTGAGAAGACAACAGGGACAATGTGTTGAGGAAGCTCTCAGACAGCTGGCTCAGCCCCGTGATGTTGAGAGCCCCTTCCTCCATGACATGGGGTGTCAGCCCCAATACCGATGACAGATGTACTGAGGCCGTGCTTGGCTGTGGGGTGGAGGAAGGAGCAGTGTAGTGGGGCTGTCTGATCTGCAGCTGTGTGAGGACTGGCATCGGTGGCATCGGTGGCGTGGGTGGCATCTGTGGCGTGGCTGGCATCGGCATGGGTGGCATCAGTGGCATCAGTGGCACTGGTGGCATCCGATGTATCTGTGCCTGGACTGGGAAGGGCTGCCTGTGCTGCTGGACCTCCTGGTAGCCATAGCCTTGGTTGGGGAGGGCCTGTGGAAAGCCTTGGAAGGGCAGTGACATCACCTAGGGTGGAGGAGCAGGCCTGGACTGGGTGGGAGCAGGTTCATCTTGGTCTGGAGGGTTGTGAAGAAGATCGGTGATCCTGTCCTTCCCCACCTGGTACTGGGGTTCCGACATGTTCATGAGGGTCTGGTTGACGTAGGTGAGGAAGGGCTTGTGGTTGGAGGATGGGGCATTGGTGTGTACCAGCTGAGAGAGGAGATCTACGCTGCTCCTGATTGTGTCTCTTATCTCCAGCAGGACAGTGTGGCTCTGCCCCTCCGGTCTGCCTCTCTGCCTTTCTGTGGAGGTGGAACTGGGGGTGGATGCGGGTTGGGCTGTGGTGGAAGTGCTGTCTCCTTTCTCCCACTGCATCAGGGGGTCCTCCACGCGCTCCGCCAGGGGTAGTACAGCTGTGGGGGGGGGGTCTCCGTCGTGGCACACTCCACAGATACCTGCCTGGACACAGGAGCTGACTCTTTGCCAGAAGAAGACTGGCTCTCAGCAGGCTGCCTGAGAGAGAGGGTTGTGAGAGGGGCTGCTCCTCAGTGGCGGATCTCACCCTCCAAGAAGCTGCACTTGGCCATCATGTAGGTCTCTCTATCTGTCAGCTTGACCGCGGCCTGGCCAGATTTTTTCAGGTGCAGCTTCCTATACCAGGTGTGCATGTGCTTCCATCACCCGAGGAGGATCTCCGAAGTGTAGCCCAGGCTCTCCGCCTTCTCTCTCCAAACAGCCTGCTTCCTTTTGGTGTCTCACTAGAGCCTGTGTCCCTTCCGCCAAAGATACTCGTTCTCCCTCAGCCACTCCAGCACCTCCTCCTCATGTTCCTCTTCGATTGTGTATTGCCTCCTCTCCCATTCACACGTCTGCCTCTTCCTCCCTTTGGCAGGGCCATATGGGCCCTCATCAGAAGGGCTTCGAGGTTGTAGGGGCTGCTCCTCCACACCACCACCACCAGCAACAGCAGCAACAACAACAGTAGCAGCAAAAGCAGGTCCAGCAGCACCAGCAGCACCAGCAGCACCAGCAGGACCAGGAGCACCAGCAGCACCAGCAGCACCAGCAGCAGGACCAGTAGCACCAGCAGGACCAGTAGCACCAGCAGGACCAGGATCACCAGCAGGACCATCAGGACCAGGAGCAGCGCCAGCAGAGTAAGAACCAGCAGAAGCCCCATCACCAGGAGCAGCGCCAGCAGAGTAAGCACCAGCAGAAGCACCAGCACCAGGAGCAGTGCCAGCAGAGTAAGCATCAGCAGAAGCACCACCACCAGAAGCAGCATCAGCAGAAGCACCACCACCAGAAGCAGCATCAGCAGAGTAAGCACCAGCAGAAGCACCACCTCCAGAAGCAGCATCAGCAGAAGCCCTAGCACCAGAAGATCGAGCCCGGGCAGCAGAAGCAGAGTCAGGGCCAGGGGGTGGGAGCGTGGCCCTGTCCCTCTTGCCAGGGCTGGCAGCAGATGGCTGAGGCTTCCTTTTCTTCCCCATGGTTGTTGGGTTGCTGGCTGGCTGGCCCAGCTGTGTCTGGAAGCAGGTCTTTACTCTAAATGGTGACCTGCTTGCGAGCTGCTTCCCTTTATATCCGCGGGGCTGATGCAATGCATCCTCCCCGCATGCGCAGTGAACGCTAGGAATCCCCTAGGCATCTGCTAGGCTTCCGCTGCTCTGCATCCGCTGTATCCACTCTGCATCCGCTCTTTCCGTTCCGCATCCACTTTTCTGTGCTCCCCGGAAGCCTTGCGGATGTGCCATTCACTTCCATCCGCTAGGCTTCCATGGAGCATCCGCTTTCCATCCGCCCTAGTCCTCCCCCCATCTGTTCCTTTCCATGTTGTCCGCTCTGGTTATGCAAATTCGGGGCACTTTTGAAAGCGGATAACAACGGATGGAACATTTTGCTCGTCCGCTGTGTCCATTTTACAAACGTTTTGCATCCATCGGCCAGTGTGACAGGGCCTTTAATTGTTCAAATATGTTCATTTTGTACACTTGGAGAAGCAGAGGTAAATCACTGTGCTTTGTTGCTGCATATTATTGAATTAAGAAAATGTAAGACAGTAGCCTTCATTTATATTGCCAAGTATATTTTACTGTTTACTTCTTTCCCCCAACTCCTTATTATTGGGAGAATAATCATCTCTGTACTTTTTTTTTTTAGACTTCTAGTTTCCATATTGAATCTACCTTTACTGCTATATCCAATGAACACAGTCAACAAAAATAATTATGGATTGCTTTCTGGCAGCCTGATTTATTTTTAAGCTAAATCTAAAAGTTAAATTGTCCTGAAAGTAAAAGCTTGCTATAAAGGTAATGTTTGACTTACACCCACTCATTTAGTAACATTTGAATTTACAATGGCAATGAAAAAAGAGACTTCCTCAGTTATCATCATCACAACATCCCCACAGTCACATGATCAAAATTTGGGTGCTTGAAAATTAGCATGTGTTTATGATGGTTGGAGCATCCTAGGCTCATGTGATCACCATTTGCAACCTTCCTGGCCAGCTTCCACTAAGCTAAGACAAGGGGAAAGCCACTTTTGCTTAGCCACCACATAATTCATTTGAAAACTGCAGTAATTTGCTTAACAACCATGGCAAAAAGGATTGTAAATCAGGCATGTCTTACTTAGCAACCCACCTTTATTAGCAATAGAAATTCGAATCCCAATTTTACATGGAATAGAATTCTTTACTGGCCAAGTGTGATTGGACACACAAGGAATTTGTCTTGGTGCAAATGCTCTCAGTGTATATAAAAGAAAAGATACATTCATCAAGAATTATAAGGTACAACACTTAATGATAATCATAGGGTATAATAAGCAATCGAATCATACTAGGAAACAGTCAATATAAATTTTACAACATAAATTTTACAGTTGAGATTGTAAATCAAGGTCTACCTTTGCTGAGTACTTAGAACGGCTGTGTTATATTTACTAAGGTTTCACTTTTTCATTGGCTGTAGCAAAGCATCTTTTTGAAGCAAAACCAAGTGTATACTTATTTGATCGTATATCCTGAAGCCTAGCAGGAATCTCATTCAAAATGAAATGCCTCATTGCCCTGTCCTGACCACACAACAGATGGTCACACAACCACATTGGAACAGTTCATCACACTCAACATGAGGCAAAGGATGAGTTACACAAGCTTAATGCTTTAGGGTGTTTCAGCATGTGTCCCCTTTGACCCCAATGATTTGTGCACCATTCTAAGAGATGACAATTATGAAAGATTTATGATACATACATCTACTAATTCCAAGTATCCAAACTGAACTGCCTGTACCTCATTTGTCATGTGGTGCTGAAGATCAATTACTTACTTTTTGCATCTTCACTTAAAAGAACCCATTTTAAAAATGACCACTTTGAAAGGTCTTGAGAGGTCATTGATATTTAAAGACTAGGTTGCCATTATGCTTGTCTTTCATGCGCAAACTCATCAACTCTGCCACTAGAAAGTGCCAGCTTGGGCATTTAGGAAAGAAAGACCCTAGACTCCATTTGTATTGAAAGGTATACTTTTACTAAAGCCAAATGGTTACAGAATAAGCAAAGCTGGATCTCAATATTCCCACTCAAACCCTGCCCTTTTTCCATTTCCCAAAGCCTTCCCCCTTGACCAATTCATGAGTGTCCAATAGTATTCAAATTTGCTGTTTTGGTAACAGCTTTAAGAATTGGCACCTCTTTGGTGTAGTTTCATATTCCATTATAGTGCTTATGTACTTAGATGCACTGTTCTCTTCTGAATTGGCACCTATGGTTCCTGTCATCCTATCATTCCCTCCCCTACATTCCCTTTCTCCCTGTCCCACATTTTATGGCAGGAGGTAAAACAGGCTGAAGCATTTATGATGGTAGACCTGAAATACAGATATATCATTCTGGCAAATATTGCCTTTTCCCTTACAGGATTTTATTTTAGAGTATAACTTTCTTTATGAATATTTTAGAAAACATGTCCCACAACTAGAAATTATAGCTGAAACCAAATTAGCAAGTTTTCCTATAAATTCTCTTTTTCAGCACAGGGTTAGCACTGCATGCAAAAAAAAAAGAATGTTTACAATGACTATGTTCAGAAGTCCTCATAAAGATAGCCAAGTAGCAGCCATTCAGTTCCCACGGATCTACCAAAAGGAATTTATAACCATGATTTGAAGTTCTGAGACTGTCCCTCTGTGTTACATGATTGCATTTTGGGTGCTTAACATCTGAACTACATTTACAGCCATTTGCAGTGTCCCTTACTCACATGTCCATAATTTATGATTTTTTTTAACCATAAACCAGCATTTACTTCTGGTTTCCAGCAAAAATTAAAAAGCCCATTTTAGTCAATTAGCAGCCATAGATCAACTTGTAAAACATTCCTTTACCTGTTTTCAAGTTGCCATAAACAAGGGGGAGGGGAAATCTGAAGGAGCAGTATGGCAGTTTAAAACTAGAAATACATTCCACCCTTATCTTAAAAAGATTGTAGCTAGGTTACCAGATTTTCTGCCCACGAAAATCTGTGAATGTGTGCCAGAGTTGGCTTCATTTAGGTTAATGCTGGTATGTTGCTCCTAATAAATCTTTTGAATTTTTTTGAAGTACGGCCTGAGGCTCATGATTTAATTAAAGCAATTGCCGTAACCCTGACACTACAGTTATCTAACAACTGCTGCAAAAAATGTTGTAACATCAGATCAGTCGTGTCGGTAAGATTTACAACCATCATGACATATAACAGAGGTTCCAAGATCCATTATGGAAGTAAGTCAAGGATTACCTTTATGTCTAACATTGTGACATTTAAAAATAACAAGAAAAATAGCCACCCTCTGTGTATTAAATAAAACATATTTGAAGAACCAAGGATAGACAGAAAATGAAATGGCAAATTGTGAGGAATGGTGAACAAAGTTGAGATATTGGGCATGGGGGAGACAGTCCTCCCTGCTGCAGAATTGTTCCAATGTGTCCCAAGGTGGTTTGTTTTCAGTAGTAGGGATGGAGTGTTTTGCCAATCCATTTGGCTTATGTACAGGAATTTACTTTCCTCATGGACAGTTGGTTTTATGGGATTGCTTTTTTCCAGTCTTAAGTTTGCACATAAATATGCAATTTATTTTAAAAGTAAACATGCACATTAAAATATATGCTTTTTTACATGGGTTTTTTTCTTATGGTATATGATTTCTTTTAAGCTCTACTGTATAATTCTCTTGATATGTACAAGTTTGCCTTTTGTGCTCTCTGCTGTAATACATTTTGTAAACCATTTGCAAACAATTTGTTAGACAGTTTTGCGATGTGTACATACCTTTGAGCAAATATTCTTACTAGATAACTCAATTCTAGCATTTGGATATTCCCATTAAACAATTGCCATGTTTCAGTTCTTGCTATGTATCTGGAACTGCAAATGGGAAAAGTGTGCATTCAAATTCACCCAGTACAAATTTCTTCCAGTCCATAAAATAATCTTTAAAAAAAAATAAAGCCCCATATGGCATGGATCCAACCTGAAGAGCATCTCACCCTGATGAGACTAACTCATCTCAATTCTTCCACTGGAAGAGGCCTAATGCAGATCCCATTAGCCAAGGAATTCTGTCTGATGGGATCAAGGAAAAGAGCCTTTTATGCTGTGGGCCTGGTCCTGTGGAACATTCTACCACCGGAAGTGAGAGCTGCTCCCATACTTCTGGCCTTCTGAAAGGGGATCAGATTATAGATTGTTAGATAGACGGGACCTTGTAGGTCATTTAGTCCAATCCCCCACCCAAGCAGCACACCCTACACCATTTCTGACAAATAGCAGTCCAATCTCTTCTTGGAAACTTCCAGTGATGAAGCTCCCACAACTTCTGAAGGCAACTTCTGTTCCATTGGTTGATTGTTCTCACTGTCAGAAAATTTATCCTTATTTCCAGGTTGAATCTCTCCTTGTTCAGTTTCTATTATTCCTTTTCTGGCCTACAGGTGCTTAAGAAAATAGCTGGACCCCTTCCTCTCTGTGACAGCCCCTCAAATATTAGAAGACTTCTACCATATCTCCCCTGGTCCTTCTCTTCACTAGACTAGCCAGGCCCAGTTCCTATAACCGTTCTTCATGTTTTTGTCTCCAGTCCACTAAGCATCCTGGTTGCTCTTCTCTGCACTCTTTGTAGAGACTTTTTTATAGTGTGGTCATCAAAACTTTATCAAAAAGGTATCAAAACATTTGGTGCTTGGGGCCCCAAGGGGCTTCACCTTTGGAAGTGGTTAACAGTGTAACCTCGGAAGAATTTGAAAGCAGGGTGGATCTATGGAAAGCTACCAAGAACCAACACTGGATGGAACCAACAGAGAAGCTGGCACCTGGGTCTGATGAAAGCTGGGAAGTATGGAAATCATTGAATACAGTGCCACATGAGTACGACAAAATCCAGAGACACTCTGAACAAATGGGGCTATCTGGTTGTTCCTGCTATGTACGATTGTGGTGACATGCAAAGAGTGTACGTATACCTTTCTTCCCTTTGTGCTCCAATCAATGTATACTTGAGGACAGAACACAATGCACAGAACACAATGTTGTTAGTTTCTGGGCAAGATCTGTTTAAGTTGTACCTATTTTAATCTTGTATTTTATATTCTATATTTATGTCATATATGTCAGTGTGCCTTTTTTAAATTGTTTTAATTTTAATTGTGATGTTTCTGACACAAATAAACATTGACACAAATAAACAGTAGCATTGTCATTCTTTCTATATTTATCTTTTTTATTGTTTGTAAGCTGCCCAGAGTCACCTTATCAATGAGAGGGGCAGTATATAAATAAACAGAAATCTACTGGGTTGGCTGTAGATCAGAACTTCTTTTCTCATTCTGGACTTCTCTCACCTTACTACAAGGTTGCATTGAAATGCAAGAGGAATTTCCAAGCATCAGCATCTTTAAATTTTTCAATGCTATAGTAAGTTATGAAAGTTCCCAAGCCTTTAAGGGATGGGTCCATTTCTTGTTTTCGCAGCTACAAAAGAATCATTTCAAAGTGCATTTATCAAGTTGCCATTTATCCTGTATTTTCTGTTGATGTAGCTAGCCAACCCCTCTCTCTTTAAATGGTAATTAGACAGCTCCGATAGTGATCTGCAAAAAATACTCTCTGCTAGTCTTCTGGGTGACTATCACTGGCAGTTTTATTACTAATTTGCAGTTGCTACTGGGCTTGTCTATAATTAAGTTACTAATGGACTGTCTTGGCTGAGCTACTTTCTTTCTTTTTTTTTTTTTTCCTCCTCTCCTTCCCTTGCCATTCTTCTTATGAAACCTCTTTTCATACATTTGAAGATAAAGCTCTACCTGTGATCGCTCATCAACCTTTTAGGTGTGCTTTTAATTGTTTTCCAACTTCACACTCTTTGGTTCACAACCAAAAATGCTTCCGGGTAGAGATTTATATGATATTTACATACTGCTTTAATTAGAGTAATGATTCCACCTCTTTTAAGATAATATGTATTACTCGCTGCCAACCAGAAACACATTAACTGGAGCCAGCCTGCATAGAGGTTGCCTTTGAAAAGATGTTTAATTTTGCAGTAACATTTTAAATAATGTTGCTTAAAGTATTAAAGAATTCTATTATATTCTAAGTATTAATTATGGAAGTGCTCGGCTGGACATTTTATAATACAAAAATAACTTGGCAGAATACCATGAAAGAGTTGCTTCATGAAAATAACTTTTACATCCCCAAACAGCTGTCCTAATATCAAAATCAGTTCATCAGGGTAAGTCAAAATTTGCTCAAGCAATTTGATTATTCCTGAGAATTCTAAAAGCTGAAGCTGAAGCTCATCCAAGTTAGCTTGATATCCAGTTGAAGCTCATCCAAATTAGCTTGATTCTCAAAATGGCTCACAAATAGTTTGAATAAATAATAAATAACATTGACACACAAAGTAGTCCTTGACTTACATAATGGAGCCTATCCATTATGTTCGTAAGATGTGATCATAATAACATAGGTTACCCATGTCACTGACCCATTTTTTAATTTATTCTATTTATATGCTACCCATCTAGCTATCCAAAAGATTTTAAAATATTTTTTTGCAGTGATCATGAAGCGAATCCATTGTTTGTATGGGCCAATTTTGCCTGTGATAAATGCTGGTTTTCAGCCAAAGTTTTCAGCAAAAGTATCATCACATTTTGGGTTTAATGGGAAAAATACTTAGGAGAAAAAAAATGGAACTTTGATGTTATATATGTTGATGGCAGTAAGACTACTTTACCCACAGAAATGGAAGGATGTTGCAATCACCAAATGGATGAAGAGCTTAAAAAATTGATGGAATTAGCAGATATGGCTAAATTGACTGCTTTTTCAAAGAAAAAAAAATATGAATTCTTTTATTTCTACTTGGAAACCATTTCTGGACTTTGTGCTTGAGGTGGGAAAAAATGAACCATTGACTTTTGGTTTTACCAGTTAGGTAGATTTATTGTGATAGAAATGGCTGGTTTATACTATTATGTAAAAGTAAAAGTTGAGCTTTGATGTTAATGTTAATTCTACTGCACCAAAGGGAGTTGGTAGTCAATGCATTTTCTTTCTTTTTCCTCTTCTTTACTCTTCTTCCCTTCCTTTTTCCCTTTCCTGTTTTTTCCATTATTTACTCTTGTATTTTCTCTGCATGCTACATTGTAAACTCATAAACAAATTTTGTGGGGGTGAGGAAATGTGACTGAAACATGCTACAAACCGCTGTAAATGCAGGCTGGTTGTTGAGTGCTCAAAATAGGGTCAAGTGACCATGGGCGACTGGCAACCGTTGGAACTTCAGAACTGGATTGTAAGTAACCCCAGGGAGGTCTGTCCTGATTTCAAATAGTCGCTAAGCAATTGGTTGTAAGCAGGGGTGAGCTGCTGGGGGTTTGCAGGGGTTCAGGAGAGCCCCTAGCTAAGATTCTGTACAGTTTGGAGAACCCCCAAATCCCACACGCTGGTCCTGCCCACCCTGCCCCTCCCAGAAATCCCCACGCAGCCTGTTTTGGATGCAGGTAAGTGCAGGGTTTGCATGGAGGCTCAGGGGAGGGCAAAAAATAGGCCTCCCAGAAGTTCAGGAAGGCTGGAAATGGACTTGTTTCTGGCTTCCAGAACCCAGGGAGGCCATTTTCATCCTCCTGGAGGCTCAAGAAAATTTTCCGGAGCCCTGAAAGGGCAAAAATGCCCCCCCAGGAGGGTTGTGGTGTAGCAGGCTGACTAGGCCATGCACACCATGGCCACAATCACCCAGCAACTGGGCAGAGAACCCATTGCTAAAAATTTTGAGGCCCACCCCGGTTGTAAGTTGAGAACTACATATAAGTAGTCAAATTACAATGCTCTGTTTGTTGAGCAAAACAAAGGATGAGACACATTAGTTTACGTTGTATGAAAGTTTGCAGTTTGCATGGATCATTGGAAATTTTATGTCTTGTTGTGTAAAATTACTGCTTACAGATTTCTCCTCTGCATGAATGAAAAAAATCTGAAGAGCAAAATATGTCAATAGTTATGAAACAAAAACTATAGATAAAATATTAAAACACATGCAAAAATTTAAGATGTCTCCATTATGGAAAATATAGGTGTTGTACTGTCCCAGTCGTGTGTTTCTTCTTGAAGGGGCAATATTTTTTTAAAAAAATTGCTGAATTACTCTGAAACAGTGTAGTAAAATTGTACAAGGGATAAAAAGACATCCTAGTGAAGAGTAAGCTTTATGGAGGTTAGGATACTCTTCTGAAGGACAAAACAAAAGGAATGTCATGAATTGATGTTGTGATTTATAGTTCATCCTTCTGGATGATGCTTGTAAAATTAGATTCTCAGAATTACAGATGAGCAAATTTCTGGGAAATCAGACAAAATGTACACATTCAATTTCTGAGCTTGCCAAGGCTTAGTATTACTACATGCCAGGCTCAGTAGACAACATTTGTAATTTGGAAAATATGGCTACCACCTGACAGCATCACTGATGAATTCAGATGAATGTTTATATATCTGTTTTCATCCGCTTAAGGCAATCATTTACTCTTTTTCTTGGTTGTTTTTTCCCTCTAGAAATATCCTTTATCGACTTGATGACAGGACACACCAATTTTCAGTACTTCTAGAGGCAGCAGAGCACTGGAAGTTATATCAGTCAAATGAGACTCTACAAGCTATCTTGTCAAAAGTGTTCAACAGTTTCAAATCAGCTCAGGTTTGTTTCAAAGCAGGACTTGAGGTCTTTGAGGCGACCTCAGTGGGAAACCAATGATGAACTTGGCTTTTTTGGCATCTGCACACACGCCACTAAGAACCTTGTTTACATTTTCCAGAAGACTTGGGATCACACTTGAAATTATATTGGGTTGAAATCTTTCTTTGGTTTCTCAATTTTTTTTAAAAAAAGGAATCCTTATTTCAAGCTAGTCCCAAAGGTGTTTTTTTTTAAAGAGGGAAGTCCAGGTGCTTCTTGAAAAAGCACCTTTGGAACAACCATGACTTGGATAACCAAGAATCTCCATAGACATTTGTTTCAAGGTATTTTATTGTATCCCTAGATAATGCTAAAGCAGCCTTTTGCACTGTTGAGAGTTTATTGCGTATCTCTATTTTTGGAATATGTGCATATGGATAGCTGTATATGTATTGATAGATCAAGAACTAAATGAGGAAGATTTGAAATTGGATAACTAGAAAACAATTCCACACAGTGGATCCAAGCTTCAAGAAGAAATTAATGTGCTTTTATCTTTCCTGCTTACTGCATTTCTAATTGCACACAGAAAACACATTGAAATAATCCTTCCCATTTCCATTCATGTCCTATATGGAATACCTGAGCTTCCATCTGTTCCCTTTTTTTGCAATCATTGGTCACATGTGGCTGCTTTTTGTAAATACTATTTATATTTTTAAATATAAGGCCAACATGCAAGTGCATTGACTAGCACTTGCCTAATGTTGCCATTCTGCAGCAAAAACCATTTGTGAAACATTCATTCAAAAATATCTTATCTTATATGTGGCACTGGATATTTCTGTTCAACAGGAGCCATTTGTGAACAGCAGCCATGAAATCTGATAATATGTGGTTAATCATGGATGTTTTAAGAATTCATAGAACACCTGATTCACCAACACCTGATGGTTGATTCACAAGTGAACTTTAACTGAACTGAACCTACTGCAGAAGACTCACAACTGAATAGAATGAAAAATGAAATGTCAGTGGTGTTATCCTATAGTAGGAGTGTCAAACTCGATTTCATTGAGGCCGCATCAGGGTTGTGTTTGACCTTTGGGGACGGGGTGGGCATGGTCAACATGACATCACTCGTGTTGGGGTCACCTGTGGTGGCCCAAGCTCTCTGCCAGCAAAAACAGGCTCCCAAGCTCCGTTTTTGCTGGCAGAGGCACCTTGTGCCAGTCCTTTGCTGTTTCCAGGGTGGCCCCATAGGTGTGATCTAAACAACCCCTGAGCCTTGAGTTTGACACCCTTGTCCTACAGGAAACAAAAGAAGTTAATCTTTTTTATTATTTATGCACAATGTTCATAATATCATATACAGGTCTGAAAGAAAAACTGCATGAACCCATAGCATGGTCACATGTAGGCTATCCCCAGAAAGCATCCCTTAACTTGCCATGAACTACACCTGTGATTTATTTTGATGGGGAAACAGGTTTTCTAGAGACATTCTTTATTGCTTTGTCATAGGTCATATACCAGTATCTAGTAAAATGAACACAGTAGTGAATAGTTCTAACAACTAGGAAACTTAATAGCTAATATATTTGTGTGTTTAAAGTGTATGGAAATGAAATTATAATGAATAAGCTAACATGATTTATAATGCCTATTGCAGAGGGAATCATTAAAAAAAAACATATACTACAATCAAATCAGACAAGTAATAAGTATACCAGAGAATTGTCATTTGGCCACTAAATTCATGATAGATTGTAAATTGTTTTGAATAATTTAAGGGAAAAACTTAAAATCTAATGTTTAGAGTCATAAACTGTTTAACCTGGAAATTTTGTATGGAAATAAGGAGAAAGTTTCTGACAGTGAAAACAATCAACCACTGGAACAGCTTGCCTTCGGAAGTTTTGGGAGCTTCATCACTTGAGACTTTCAAGACGAGATTGGAGTGCCATTTGTCAGAAATGGTGTAGGGTCTCCTGCTCGGGCGGGGGTTGGACTAGATTGCCTTCCAACTCTGTTAATCTGTAATAAAAACAACTATAAGATCTTTTTTCCGCTCTCTTCATTCTAAAACATAAGAAAAAGGCATATCTGTCCACCTACCTATTTAATCACCCATCATAGGTGACTCTGTTTAAGCAAGGGACCAGCAAACCTTTACTGAAGCATAAATTGTTTTATTGATCCATGCAGGAAGCAAACACAGACCTCAAGAAAGGAGGCATTACAGTTCCCTTTTTATAAATGTTTGCAAATTAACTACAATTAATTTGGCTTTAATTCACTGATTGCGTTTCACCATTATGCATTAATAGGTTAGGGAATAAGTCAGGATAGGTATGTAATGGATTTTTATGCAAGATACTTTTTAAAAACAACAGGCCAAAGAAATTACATCTGAAATTGGTCTGTTCCTCTAGCCATGACCTACAAACCTCAAATTATATCTTAATCCTTTCTTGGCCTAGTTTGCATTCTTGCAGTTAGCACTTTGATTAACTTAACCAAATGTAAGATTCTGAGTATTCCCACTGCCTAATTATTTATTGCTGAGATATTTTTTCCGGCACATTAAAAAAACAAACAAATCCAGGCACACTGTTTTTTTAAATCATATTGTTGCAGTGACCAAAGCTGACTTTTTTTATAACTATAATCCTGGCCTTGACAAATACATTTTGTTTTGGTTTGGGGATTTATGGTTGTTTTTTTCATCAGTACTGATGTCCATTCCAAGTGGCTGGATTTGGTCTGTGGGATCAGTGCTGATCTTTCCATTATGATTCAGGACAAAGCATAAGAAACACATTTCATATCTGCCTGTGAAAACAGGATTTATGGAGCTACTGGCTGTCACTCGTGATCACCCCCATGTGAGGTGGAAGCAGATAAAAAGACCACCAAAAGATTTGTTGATCCAAGGAAAGCAAGGTTTTATTCACGTGTCTGCAGAGACGGGTTCCCTCAGGCATTGAAGGAACACAGAGCAAAATTCAGGCAGAATTTTTATACCCTAACTGTCCGCCCCCTCGTACGAAGGCTTGGCTCACATTCTTTCTGTTTTCAAATTGACACATATATTTCGAAGGTTCATCCTAGCTCCCTATCTAGCAAAAGTAGTTACACGGTTTCTGACATCGCAGCACTTTGTTACAGTTCCCCATTGTTCTAGCCTTATCTTGTTTTTTCTCTTGTGAACAAACTGGAACACTTTCTTATTTAGCAGAGCTACTGAGTTTGAGACACACTTCCTTAATTCAATTCAATGGGCCATCCAACATGACTTCGGTTCTGCTCACAATCCCCCCTTTTTTTCTTTTTCCACTCTTGTCTCAAACTCAAATAGCAGATCCTCTGCTTCTTTCAGAGTGATTTCTCTCTGATACATCATTAGAGGTTCTGCTTCCTGCTTCTTCTCAAATCTTGAACCCAAGGATTTCCTTATCTTCCCACATGTTGTTATTGCACCAGGGAGACACTGAACACAACAACACAACAATACACAGCATATAATAATCAATATAATTCCCATTATGGTAGATCTAAACCAAGTGGAACTGGGAAGCCAAGACCATAGTGCTCCCCACAGGTCTGGCAATGAGGAGTCACCTCTTTGTGATAATGGATTAGAGTGAATACGTTCTTCCATTACTTTTACTGTCTTTGTAATATTGGGTTGGAAATCATGGATGTATACACAGCAATGTGAATGAATCAGAGCACACACACCCCCTTTTGTAGCTAATACAATGTCTAAAGGATACCTATTTTGTAGAGCAACCTGTCTTACTTCAGAAAGCTCAGTGTTGATCATTTTAATATTCTTTATTGTATCATTGAACATTGTTACCGTGAAGTTAATTAGAATATGTATATCTCGGTAATTCATGGCTACTCCCAATGGTGTTATTATACCATGGGAGATTTGGGTCCAGAGTCTCCGGGTAAAGCCAGATTCTGAGTCTCTTTTATTACGTATCCAGCCTTGGGGAAGGCCATCAAGTTTATATATCACTGGTATCACATACCCGAGTGTACATGTGCCACTCCAGTAAGGTGGCATCTCCCTGTATGCATATTTCCCACATAATACCCACCTAAAATTTTCCATAGCATAGGTCTGTTGTGAAGTTCGGGTCCAATTGATCATTTCTTCAAAATGCATACACATCTGATACTGATCTTGATTAAAATAATCTAATTTATGATAACTCTTGATATAGCTATGGTTACTACAGGATGATGGCATATCAAAAGTATTATTACATTTTTCCCAATCTCCTAAATGGATCCCTCTAGTTTCATTTCTCCTAAAACACACATACGCTGTTTCCCTTAAATGAACAAAAATCCTTCCTATTATATTTCGTTCTACACTATATTTTTCCGTCCCATGCCCCTGTGGTCTTAGTCTGTTCTGATCAAGTAGAATTGCATGTAGGATTAATCCTTCACCTGTTCTTCCTGGCAGGTGCATGCATAACCAGCACTTGGTGATGTTCAAGGAATGTGAGACCTTTTTGAGATCCTTTATGAACACATTGTCATCCCACAAGCCTGTTCCCAAGTCACCCGCAGGTCCAACATATTGTGAACTTCTTTGATGTATTAATGTAAATATAGTTGCAACAAATAGTCCTCTCCAGAATTCAGCCGACATCTCCATGGTGGTTTCTGCTGGCTATTTCTTCAAGGTTACCTTTAACAGCTGACCGTCCACTGGGATTGCCTTCCAAGGTTTCTCAGGTTCCGGTGCTTTCTTGACTCTGCTGTAATGCATCCAGCCTCCTTTCCGAGTACGGACTGCAGATTCAGTCATCAGTAACACCTGGTACGGACCTTCCCAGCTTGGTTGCAGTTTTTCACTTCTCCAAGTCTTTATCAGGACCCAGTCTCCAGCCTCATGTGGGTGTTGGCTACCAGCCAAAGGTGGTCATTGCACCAACAGTCCCTGTTTGTGAAGAGAAAGCAAAGACCGAGACAGTGCCAGCAAATATTTCCAAAGGAACAAGTCCCTGAACTCTGCTATGGGATTGCCTAGTTTGGCCAAATAGGGTCTCCCCATCAGCATTTCAAAAGGAGAAACCCCTGTGTTCCCCAATGTCCTCCTTCATGAACTTTCTCCAATATTCCCCTCATGATAACGGGTGACACCACCTTGGCTCCCTCCGATATCTTCCATCCCTCTGGGTATCACATACCTCTTTCTCTAACTCCAACTTTTCCTTTTTCTCTGGCTCCCATTCCTCCCTCTTGTCCTCCTTTTCCAGTATTGGTATAGATACCATTACCAACTCTATCTCCCCTGCAGCTTCCTTCACCCATTTGTCCGCCCATCGGTTTCCCACAACACTGGTGTGTTCCCCTTCTGATGTGCGCTCACATGGACAATTGATACTCGGCTGGGGAGTTGCAATGTCTCTAAGGCTTATTCTCCTGAATGCACTTGCTCTATTTGCTTCCCATCCACCATGATATACCCTCTTTCTTTCCAGATTTTCCCAAACGTGTGCACCACCCCCCATGCATACTTGGAATCAGTCCAAATCATTACTTCCATCCCCTCAGCCAATTCCAAGGCTCTGGTAAGGGCAAGCAATTCTCAATTCTGGACTGACCAAGCAAAAAGCCTTCTTCAGCTCTTCCCACCTTTCACTATCTCCCTCCTCCCATTCTATGTGCTCTCCCTTTCCAGGCAACTTTCTATGCAAAAACTGTGCCAACACTGTGAATTGGTCTACCCAGATTCTACAATACCCCAATAATCCCAACGCTTTCTGCACCTCTGTCTTGTTCCTGGGAGGAGCCAAGCTCATGATCCCCTTCACCCTTTCAGGGTCCAAGGACCTAACCCCATGCTGAATGTAATGTCCCAAATATTTCACCTTTTTTTCAACAAACTGAAGCTTCTCTTTTGAGACTTTCAGCCCCTCCTTCTTCAGCCAATTCAACAGACTCACAGAAGCTGCTCTCACTTCCTTCTCTTTCTCCCCAGTTAACAACAAGTCATCCACATACTGAATTAGGGTGATTCCTTTCTCTCTCTCAAACGACACCAATTTTTCTTCCAACGCCTGTCCAAACAACAAAGGGCTCTTGGTATATCCCTGAGGAACAGTTCTTGGTATGTGTATTCATTGGGCCCCAGAAACAATTCCAACTGTTCCGCCACTTCATGAGCATTCTCATGGAGTTTCAGAAAGGTCTTTTTCAGATCCCGTAACTCAGCAGATTTTATGGGGACAGCCATGAAAACGGTGACTGGATTCCCCTGTGCATTCATGCCATTTGGGACTTCTCTGACTGGGAAAGCCGACACGGGATTGGCCGACCTTCCTTCTAGAGGCAAATTCTCTAGGTCCTTGTTTAATTGAGACAGTTCCCTTTTGAGTCCTGGATATGCAGGTGGAGGTGGAGCCTGGGCAACTGGAGCCGGCAGGGGCGGTGGTGCCTGGACTGCCGGAGCCGATGCCGGTGGACTCCCCATCCAGTCCTCAGTTTCGCTTTTTTCCACCTTGCTGACAAACTGTCCTACTTCTGTTTCTGGTGGAACGGAGCATGATATCATAGCTCCACATAGGGTATTTGCTCCTTCATCCGGTGTTTCACTATATACTCTTTCAACTGAGTTATCCAGTACGTGCTGGTATTCCCTTCAGGATCCCAGTGGTAAGGAAACTCAGGGTCTACTAGGGGATACTTTGGCCACCTATATTGGCATAGGTAGATCATTTTCTTTTTCTCTAGACTCCGAGTGTAAGTCCTCAGATGGGGCAACGACCATTGTTGTAGTAGTTGACCCAATGGGGTGTCAGTCAGAATCAGCCTTCTCGGGGTCTTTTCTATCTCAATACCCATTCCCTCTTGGAACGTCTCACACTTGCTTTGTCCCTTTCCCATTCTCCACGCTGCCCACCAACAATCTCCCAGAGATTCCCAACTCAGGGATTTACACTGTCCTCCAGCAATCGCTGGATCCCCAGAGTTTAAGGACAGTATATCCCTTCTTCTATCCTGAAAGGCAACAAACTCACCTGATACACCCCTGGTCTCCCAGAGACGAAAGGAGTGTGGGTGTGCCCACTTCAGGTGATCAACAACACTCCTAGACCGTCAGGCTGGCTTCTCTCTCTCTTGTTTCCAAGGATCGTCTGCTGAATGCAGTTATCCCGGGATCCAACTGAGACAAGGGAGGGGCCCCTCTACAATGGGAGGCGGTGGCGCCACACTTACCCAGTCTCTTTTCTCCAGTCGAAATTCCATTGGGGCCCCACGTTGGGCACCAAATAGTGAGGTGGAAGCAGATAAAAAAACCACCAAAAGATTTGTTGATCCAAGGAAAACAAGGTTTTATTCATGTGTCTGCAGAGACGGGTTCCCTCAGGCATTGAAGGAACACAGAGCAAAATTCAGGCAGCATTTTTGTACCCTAACTGTCCACCCCCTTGTACGAGGGCTTGGCTCACATTCTTTCTTTTTTCAAATTGACACATATATTTCGAAGGTTCATCCTAGCTCCCTATCTAGCAAAAGTAGTTACACGGTTTCTGACATCGCAGCACTTTATTACAGTTTCCCATTGTTCTAGCCTTATCTTGTTTTTTCTCTTGTGAACAAACTGGAACAGTTTCTTATTTAGCAGAGCTATTGAGTTTGAGACACACTTCCTTAATTCAATTCAATGGGCCATCCAACATGACTTCGGTTCTGCTCACACCCAGGAAGGTAAAAATCTGCAAGATGTTTAATATGGTGATTTTGACCTAGCAATGGTAGATCAGTTGTCTCTGTATGTAGGTGGTTCATTGTTTGGGGTTGTGGAGTCATTGTTTGCATGGATAAAGTGGTATAGATTTTGAAGTCTAATGTGTCCATCTGTGAAATAGGATCTTCCCTACAATGATCCCATAGTTGTAGAATTTTGCTTTTAAGGAGGGATTTTCATTAAGTTTATGTACATATGCTCGTCACTGGGAATTTGTATGGAGTAGACATATGTAAGGTTGTACTATAAAAATATTTCTATTCTGGACAAAGCTTACAGCTTAGATGTTGAACTTATTACTCTTCCTAATTGTCTTTTAATTTGTTCTGATTTCTTGATTTCCTGAGTTGTTGATTATGCATTTGAATGAGTCTGAATGATATATTTTCCTATAAAAAATCCAGTTCAACTTGACTTCTATTGATATGAGGGTTTGATGATTAGGTGACCTCGGGGGCCTTTTACTTTGGATTCTATGGATTAAGTCTCTAGCTGACTTAGATCTCAAAAAAAGCTGATTGGGCTTGCAAAGTAGTTAAATGGGAAACTATCAAATAATCTAGAACTGGAAGAGGAGCTAAGAGAGAGAAAAAGAGAGAGAGAAATCCTGGAAAAGCTATGTTAAGCCTGGGTTCCCCAACCAGGGTTAGGTAGACAAGCTAAACAGAATGTGCAGCGTTAGTCAGATAGGCACACAGATAAATGAGTGAGCTAAGCTTGTATGTTTATTAACATACAGTAAAAATAACAGATACGCTTGTGCTATCAAGAATATATTTTATTCCAGTATAAGTTTATAGCATAGTCAAAAACAGTCCAATATTCATTTACCATGTAGTCAGTCCATTCAGGGATATTCAGTTAGCAAAGTCCATGTAGAATATCCTATTGTCAGTTCACATAAATCAGTCCGTTGTTGTCTCTCCCGTTCGAGCAATGCAGTCTTGCTTCCAAGCAGTAATCAGTGATCATCAAATCCAGAGAGAGAGAGAGAGCTGTAGCCTTGCTACTTTTATATGGTTTTCATAACCACACCCACAATTGCTATTTTACATTTAAAGCTGCATACATTAACTATGATTCATAGTTAGTATTTCACCTAAAACAGTTAGGGTGAACAATGTTATCCCTAACAAGCTATTTAGGTATTTTAAATTGATTGGCTGTTTCCATGTAATCAGAAGAGTTTGACTAAACAGATATTTTTTTACTTATAAGTATCATCCACCGAGCAAAGGAAAATATGAGAACTCGAAATAATGACAAGGAAAAGGATTAATGACAACTTTCCTGCATACATTTTGTAGAGGTTTTAGATGACTTAGTGTGTAAACTTGGCAGTGTGGCCATCATGCTTACCAGTAAATTTGTTGTGCAATTCTGTATATATTTACTGAGATGAGTATCTCCAATTTCAGCTTGAGTTACTTCTAAGGGCACTAAATAAGCTTATATAGCCTAGAGTGAGCCCTTCATTGGTGAGCCTGAGTAAAAACAACATTGGGGTGGAAGCAAGTAGCAGTGGCCATGCTTTGGATAGTTGAGTGTAGTTGCCATTTATATTTCTTATACTCTCCAGGAAAGATTGTTAAATTTTGGTGCAATTGTGTTGGATTACCCAAATACCCCAGGGGAGTGAGGGTGAGTGATACAAAGGGGTATCCAAAAATGCATGCCCCATACTCTCTTCTGCATGAGGAATGAGTTCAATATATTGCAATACAAGTGCTACATGTTATGCATAGTGTGTGGCTCGGCACTACACAATGTACGAAATATGCAAGGAAATGGGTAATGCAGTTTCAGCTTAAAAGCTTAGTATATTCTCATCTAGGCCTCCCAGCCAACATCACAAAGGCTATGGCAGATAGCAAGAACACTTAGACTTATACTCAGCTTTACAATGCTTTACAGCCCTCTCTCAGCAGTTTACAAAGTTAGTTTATTGCCCCCAACAATACCTTATTTTACCAACCTCAGAAAGATGGAAGTATGGAAGGCTGAGTCAACTTCAAGCCACTCAGAATTGAACTCCTGGCAGTCAGCAGACTCAGACCCTAACCCACTGCACCACCAAGGCTGCTGCACAAGGATTATTTTATATGATGATCTTAAGGTAGAGTGGAAGAGTGGAAGGTTCACCATTTTAAATGGTATATTAGCTTCAAATCTTACTGGGATGAGGCTATCTTGTAGGGTCTATTATGTGATCCTCTCCTGATGAGCAAAAATGAAAGATGATAGTATTTCCTATTTCTTTTTTTTCTGACTTTAAAGTATGTGTCATATAATGCAATGGAATTATTTCCTTTATTGTCTCCTTATTATATAGTTACTGTAAGAATGCAAGACACTAAGTGGAAGGAGTAGAATGAGATTTTTGTAAAAGTATTCCAAAGGTACAATAAATGTCCTATCAGAATCACCAATTGATTTAAAGTAGTTCGCTCTACTTCTTTGAAAACACAAAAGGTTTTACAAAACTAGGTCTTTGAAAGGGATAGAAAGAAGTAGCTTTTGACATGTTTTTTGTGTTAAACTTTGCTGCTTCAGTGTTATGTAAAGAAGTAGATTGGATGTCACAACTTCCATGGATATAGAAACTATTGTTAGAGCCATAGATTTTACTTCTCTTCAAAACCTTCAAGTCAAGTACAAATCAGGATTTAAGGGAAACTGCTTAAACCACATTAGGAGCTGGTTGATATAGTCCTTCCCACTTTCTGTCTCCTTTCCCCCCAAAAAAGGATTTGTACGAGGAGAAAATGTTGCAAATCAAAACCCAGAGAAAGGAAATGAATCTTTTCCCCTCCTTTTATTTCTTGGCTAAAGTGTTTCTCACATGTTCTTTCTCCTCAAAGACAGCTTTTTGTAGAAACAGCCACTTTAGGACAATGGGAGTTACCAGGAGGGTGTTTAGGAGGTAGCAGGAAAACAATGTGGCAAACAAAATTATTCTTTGTCATATCCAAAAGTTCTCTGTGTCATTTCTACAAACTTAGTTGAAATGTACTTTTAAATATGAGCACTTGCAATGGCTTGTAGCTTGGCCTTAACTGTGCCACAAAGAATTGGCGTATCCTCCAGAAGCAAGATGTGCGCTATGTGTTTACAGCCTTCTGAGACTAAAAAATGAATATCAATGTTTGAATTTACCTTTGCATTGCTCTCCAAGATATCTTGTTGAAAAGTGAGAAAATGATGATAACCTTGTATAGTCCATAGCACTGCGAGTTGACAATGTGTACAATCAGATAACCCCATTTTCCCTCTCTTGGGCTTGGGACAAATATTATAGGTCATTTCTGCAGGTTTTCAACTCTTAGTTGGTTTCATCTCATTTGACTGCTCCTTTTTTCATTGGGAGGGGGATTAAGCAAGGTTTTCCACTTTTGTATATGTTACTGGCAATATATGAAAAGCTGGCATTGTACAGAATGCCCAGGAAATCTATAGAATGTGTGACATTTTTAGGTAAAGTATGATATGTCTAGGTTATTTTAATATTCACTTGCCCTAGGCATTGTATTAACAGATTAACAGAGTTGAAAGGATCCTTGTAAATCATCCATTCCAACCCACCCACCCAAACAGGAGACCCTACATCATTTCTGACAGATGGCAGTCCAGTCTCTTCTTGAAAGACGTTATAAAATGAAATACCTAGACATTGTGCATAATGACAAGAACTATTTAGGCAAAGTATGAAAACAAAGTCATGAAAAGGTCTGGAGCAGGGGCTCATCAAACTTGACAGCTTTAAGACTTGTGGACTTCAACTCCTAGAATTCCTCCTCCAGTCATGTTAGCTCAGGAATTTTGGAAGTTGAAGTCCACAAGTCTTAAACTTTCCAAGTTTGAAGATCCTTGGACTAGGATGACCCTCCCTTTGTTAGGGTCAGGTTCTTTTTCTTTATTGAAAAGACATTAATAAAAATGAAAGTATAAATGCAAGGAAGCTGACATACAGGACTTAGTGAAAAAAAAAAAAAACCAAGAGAAAAAGACCAGTATTGACTTACTTATTACAACAAGGAAGGCTAGAACAGCATTTTAGCAGGTGTATTTTATACTTTATCAGTTTGCCTTTTGGCTTTCCATAGAATATCTAGGAAATGTGTGAAATATTAAGCATTTCATGTTTTGACATTCCATTTTTGGCACTCTATAGATTTCCTAGGCATTCTGTAAAATGCCTAATTTCACACACTGATGGTAATATATATATTTTATGACTTGCATACATGTAGAAACAGTGAAATTGGCACTGTGATATTGCAACTGCTTTCATAATTTTGATGGAAGTTTTATATGCCTCTGTCCATGTTGTAAACTGAGGCTTTGAGTAATCTGACATCTCTTGTCCCCTGCCTTTGTGTTTTCAGAGCATTACTGGAGTACTTTTATTTATTTAATAAAACAGAAAACAAAACAAAAAAACTAGTGGGAAGGAAGGAAGAAAGGAAGGAAATACACACACACATGCACACACACAAACACATGCACACACACACACACACACACACACACACACACAGTGGCATGGTGGCCTAGTGGTGAAGACTCTTGCCTCCCACTTGGAAGGTTGAGAGTTCAATCCTAGGTAGCAGCAGATGTTTCTCTCCTAGGTGCAAATAAAAATATTTGCTGTGAACTCCACATAGTGTCAGGAAGGGCATCCAGCCAGTAAATGCTCAGTTCCATCCAGTCACCATGACTGGATGATAATATTAACATAGTTTCAAGAAATGATTACCATACTCCATATTTCATTGTAATTGTATATACACATCAGATTACTAACATTCATAATCCTCACCATGACATGACAATTCCAAGTGCCTGGCTACTAGGAGACCATCTTCTGCTGTCATTTTAAGGTTAGGGCAAAGCATCAGAAAAATGGATGGTAGCTGATTATATGCCTCTGCAACCTTTCTGAAGTCAAGCAAAAGAAGTTGATTGCCTTCATGGATTTGATTAGAAGGGCAATAAGAAAATGATGCTTTTTTGCTTATCCCTCTCTTTCCTTCACATTGAAAACAAATAAAATTTAAAATGGTTGTTTTTCCATATATACCTCTTGAAAGTAAATTCATAATAATTTCATTACATGTGCTTTATAATGGGTATCCTGCAGTGATCTGTAGGAATAATTCATGCTGTTTCTCTGAGAAAGTCTCAAGATTTGTCTTCTGCAAGGAGAGAAAGATAAACAGCTTGAAACATTTATGCACAATAACACTATTTTTTCAGTAAAATGGGTGTGGCCAAGAAACTATGAGCACATCACTTTCGTCCTTATTCCTTATCACTGTTTTCCTAGTTTGTCTATTTAGATACCCAGCTGCAAAAGAAATCTACTTAATGGACTTTGATGCATTCTCATATATCTTCTAACCATAATGTGATTTCTACAAAGGGGCTAACAGCACAGAAATTCCACAAAACCCAGAAGCTTTCCCACTTTGATTCTATCTCCCCCCCCCCCCCAAATGCCTATTTTTCCCCACTTGGATAAATAGGGCCATGACAATCAGTTCAATTTCCCAATAGAATGGCACCACATTATGTGCAGAGCTTCAACCTAGGTTGCACTAAATGCAACATAATATTGTATAGAATTGAGATAAAAGGACATTTATGAAAATTAGGGATCAGGCATCTTTTCCAAGTTTTTGTCAACTAGACATTTTTCATGATACTCCATCATTTCTGCATACATGAACACACAGAGAGACATGTAGGCACACATCCACAAACCCAATTCCAGTGCCAACATCCTAAGGCCGCAGAGCATGCTTTGTTCTCTTTTGACTGTCTTGGAAGAAATTCTCTCCTTTTTCCAACTTCTTCGAAACTTTCTCCACACAAATGACCTAATATTAACATCTTGTTTCTTTATGGTATTTTTAGAGAAGTTTCTAGCCATCAGACATTAATATCTGAGTTCACTGCTGGTATGAGTGAGATGTTAGAAAATGAGAATGAGATGTTAGAGACAACAAACAAAATACATTTGAACTCCACAGGAAATATTTGAATTTTTGTGAAGAGATTTACCTTTTATCCCATATGCTAACAGTTTTTCTCCCTTTATCTGACATTTGAAATGTTTTCCTAGGTTTGTTCGCAATATTTATCCCATTTAAATATACTGGTACCAATACATGAAGATCTTAATACAGGCAATTTTCTGTTTTACAGTGGCAAATAGGATTGGAATTGCTGTTATTGAACAATGTGGTGCCATCACTTAATGATGGCAGTTCCAACAGTCTTGGTTGCAGTCATTAGGTGTGGACCTCATTTGAAAAGGACTTCCAATTTCCTGCTGACTTCCCCATTGACTTTGCTTTTGGGAAACCAGCAAGAAACATTAGAAATTGCAATTACATAACTGTGGTTTGCATCATTATAATTGCATGACTGCAAGGAACCTGTGACAGCTGGAACTCCAAGTGCTGGCCATAACCATAACCTTGCTGTTGCAAGTTTTAAAAAGTCACAGAACAAGGGATTGTTACTATTAATGAGAACCACTTATATTTTACTTGCAATCAGATGATAGATATTGGGTTGAATAATGTAACTATAAATCATTCACAAGATATGGAAGTCTCCAGAAAGAAGTTGAGTAGTAATACTTGCTTATGATTCATTTGCATTATATATGGAGAATTATTACAATAAAATACTGACATGTGTTATGTCTTATAGTATGCCCTCAAGTGAACAAATAAGACATTTTAAAGTTTAAAATGCCA
This sequence comes from Laticauda colubrina, assembly GCA_015471245.1. Classification (NCBI taxonomy): domain Eukaryota; kingdom Metazoa; phylum Chordata; class Lepidosauria; order Squamata; family Elapidae; genus Laticauda; species Laticauda colubrina. The sequence goes on along the minus strand of BLBF01000040.1, from coordinate 11,440,287 downwards.
TTTTGTTATAGAAATAATAGACTCAATACAGTGAATCTAATGAACTAAGATATTTTGCATTGGAAGTCTGATTTTTATAACTACTTAGTGTCTTAGAATCTGGAGATCAGAATAAAAAAATATGTTCTTGGTAAAATAATACTTTCTGTATTTTTATAAAAAAGAATATAGCACTGATCTATTGAAGAAGTTTATACATTCAATATTTTGATTAACAAGCCTATATCTTCTATTTTATATTTCAATGATGCTTATTACACACCCACAGCAAATATTAAGAACTGGAATGTTACAAAATGAAATGACAGCAATTTTGATTGTAATTAATAGTTCTGTCCTGAATTATAGTTTTCTTCCTCCAAGAAATAATCTGACACTATGATTTTAATATAATGTATGCTGTGTTGATTTATATGCTGAAAAAATGTATTATTTTAACAAATTGCTTATCAATAAATTGTATTTTAAATTTCTGAAGATGTTGGCTCCTTTTAATTATGAACTCACCAACAAAGCTGACACCAACCAGTGCATAGAACAACTCAAAAAAGTAGTGCAATATTAGAAGATGTGGAGAGACCTGACTCATCACAAGAGTTGGACACAACTGAATGGATATCGTCATCATCATCATCAATGATCCATCATCATTATTAATTCTGTGCTAATTTTCAGTTTCTAGACACCCATTCCAGTGCTGATGATGTTACCTAGTTTGGGTAATGAAACATTGACAGGGGTGTCAAACTAGATTTCATTATGGGCCACATCAAGGTTGTGTTTGATCTCAGGGGGCTAGGGTGGGCATGTCCAGGATGGGTGTGGCCAGCTTGATGTCACTCATGTCAGAGGCACCTGTGGTGGCCCGAGTTCTCTGGCAGTAAAAATGGGCTCCTGAGCTCCATTTTTGGCTGTGACAGTCTCCTGCATCCCTCTGCCAGCAAAAACAAAGCTCAGAAGGGCCTCAACCCTCCTGAGCTCCATTTTTCTTGGCAGAGGCACCATAGGCCAGTCCTTCACTGTTTCTAGGGTGGCCCCATGGGGCAAGTCTAAGCACCCCACAAGCCAGATCCAGCCCCTGGGCCTTGAGTTTGACACCCCTGATCTATAAGAAAACATGTAAACTCAGAAAGCATCAAGGACCCCTCATTTCAACCCTGAGCTACAAATATTCTCCTTTATTGAGATGGTAAAGCTCATTCCCTCTTTCTTGACTTAGCTTTTAGATGCAGGCTTGGCAAAATGTCTCTCAGAAGACATGATGCAACTGGATAGGATCCTTATGAAGCCACACTGAATGGTTGAGTGTCCTCTGTCAGCATGAAAGTAGTTTCCCCCAGGCACCCATGACAGGTTATACTGATCGCTTCTTCTATCTTACATTTCAATTGAGTTTTTGCCCTGCACTTAAAGACTCTGGAGACAAAACAGATGTTGCTTGTTGACAGAATTGGCATATCTGCCCTCAAACCTGCCAGCTGTCAATTTACCTCTCAAGTAATATACAAGGGGAGAAAAAAATCCTACTGCATATTTCGCTAATGAAATTAAAGCCCAATTGACTCAATTCAACCTTGCCAGAATATAAGTGGTAGTCAGTGAAAAGGAATTAAAAGCACATAAGTACATATTTCAGGACTGGAATAACTTAGGCTCTTCAGATCCTCCAAATTCATGAGAAGGATTCACATCAAATATAATGCTCAGTTGGGATTTACATAATATGTAAACTCAGTCTTCTTGGTTTATTCAAACATTCGCGCATCAGGCACTGGACCCAGCTTTTCCTCCTCTTCCTCATCAGACACCTGTGGACATAGGGGCTGTTGACTCTCCACCTGAGGGCTGATGGACAGCCCAGGCTCCACCTCTGTCTTTCTCTCTGACAGCTCCATTCCATCTTCCCCCTTGGAGCTCTCAGATCTCCTTGATCCTCCCTGACTCCCATACCATTGCCTCATCTGATTTGGTTGCTGGAGGGCCTGATGACTGACAGGCCACAACAGGGATGTTTTTTGACTTTGTGGAGCTGGGGTGGGCATGCCCTGCATGGGCCTTATCTGGCCTGTGGGGTACCAGTTTGACAAGCCTGTCCTAGATTAAAAATCTAGGGTCTATGTGGAAATCAAAACTTGGTTTTCAAGTACAGGTAGTCCTCTGCTTACAACCACAATGGAGCCCACCATTTCCATTGTTGAGCAAGACAGTTGTTAAGAAAGCATTGTTCCTTTTTCCTTTTGAAGTTTGAAACTGTAACTTCAAACAGTCAACAAAACCCATTGGTTGTAAATCAAGGACTATCTGTATACAAAAGTAGTGCCAATGGGGGTTTATTTATTCAGCTGCCTCATTCTCAAGTGTATTGTATTGAGTTGACTTGGTTTTTTAGTCTATTTGGGGATCGGGCTCTATTTGCTTTATCAAAAAAGAAACCAGGAAGGCAATTATAACTTCTATCTAGAAGAGGAGTGATTTTTAAAATTGTTTGGATGTTGTAATGAGCATTGCAGACATTCCAGTTAATTACACTAATTAAAAGAGGTTATCAAGTCCTAGATTATTTTTGCCAGTGGAATAGTTTAAACAATGAAGCAGGGGGGAAATTAAGGAAGGAGTGAGGGAGGAAAGGTGAGAGCGAGAGAGAGAGGGAGGATATATCCACCTATCTGTATATCTGTATATCTATATGTGTATATAGATAGATGAGACAGACAGACAGACAGACAGACAGACAGACAGACAGACAGACAGACAGACAGATAGATAGCCAAATATGACTATTCCTAAAAAAAACTTATGTTCCTGGTGAAGTTTCATCAATCTTGCATTGGCCATGGAGGTCTAAACGCAACTCAGATGGAGGGATTTATACCATACAGATAATCCAGTGATGATATGCTACCAGTTCAGACTGGTTCAGCGAAACCAGTAGGGAAAAAAAAAGCCTCCAATGATCAGCTGAGAGGAAGAAAAAAGAACAGTCAGCTGAGAGAAGAAAGAAGAGAAAAGGGATGATTGGCCCTCCCACCTGCCCCTGCGCTTTTCTTTATCCTCTCAGCTGATTGGTGTTGCAGGCATCAGTGGGGAAATCATGTTAGGTTCACATAGTAGTGGAACAGGTAGGATCCAACTGCTAAGATAGTCTTTGACATACAACCATTCATTTAGTGACCATTCAAAGATACAACAGCACTGAAAGGAGTGACTTATGACTATTTTTCATACAGCCATTGCAGCATCTGCATGGTCATGTAATTAAAATGTGGAAGCTTGGCAACTGGCATGTACTTATGATGATTGCACTGTCTCAGAGTCATAGGAATACCTTTTGTGACCTTTTGACAAGGAAGAAGCCAGATTCACTCAACAATCATGTTGCTAACTTAACAACTGTAGCGATTTACTTAACATTGGTGACAAGAAAGGTTGTAACACAGGACAAAGCTCATTTAATAACTGTCTTGCTTAGCCAGGACAAAAACTGTGGTCCTAAGTCAAGGACAACTGGTAATTCAAAACTGTATAACTGTATTTTAAGCATGCCCATTTAACTTGTGTTAAATTTAAGGCCACAGTAACTCTACCTGAGGCCTGAACCGCACTGAATAACTCCTTCCATTCTTTGATTGGGAATAAACTGTATTGATTTCTGTATAAACACAGACAGGACTGCTGTATGTGTGTCCTCTCTGACAAATGCAAGACAAATTTACGCAATGAATATCACTGTAGAACAATATGATCTTGCAACATTCATTTTTTATCAGTAAAAGAAAATAAATCAGTAAAAGAAAATAAATCCAACTTCAAGCCCATGTCACACTGAACCAACGGATGCAAAGAGGATGTAAAACAGACAAAAAACCTTGTCATCCATTGGTTAACGCGATGTATCCGTTCTGTACTCACTGTCTCCGTTTTGCTTCCTCTCTCTCCGTCCAACATCCGTTTCTGGATGTTTCATCTGCTCCAAAAGTTTTGGGCTGCCGAAAACTTTTGTGCGAAAAATGTAACCAGTTCGTCCGTTCTGCATCCGCTACGCATCCGTTATGCATCCGTTACGCATCCGTTACGCATCTGCTATATCTGCTAGGCATCCGTTCCGCAGCCGTGCAACTCGCATCCACCCAGACGCAGGGAGGAAGTGGAACGGATGTGGAACAGATTCAGAACGGATGCAGAATGGATGCAGCATGGAAACAAAGCATTTAAAGCAGAAAAAACGTTCGCAGAGGGGATCTATCTCGGATATTAAGGATGTCTAGAGGATGCCTAGAGGATGCCTAGAGGATGCAAAGGGACACCTATACTGCCTATAAAAAGGGGGAGCAACTCATCTGGATTTCACTATCAGTCCAGCAGCCCACCTGTGCAGACCTCTGCAGCCTTCATCTGACTCTTCCTCTTCCACAGCATCCAGTCATGTCCACCGTGGATCGTACCACAGTCCTTTTGGCAGCCATCATCCTTCTGCAACAGTGTGAAGCCATCTACAGGCTCTGTGAACTCGACTATGGGAAGAAAAAGAGGCGGCCAAGAAGTGTCTGGGTCCAAAAATGGATTGGGAGAAGGGCAGAGTACGGGCTGTACAACAAGCTGATGGTGGAGCTCAGGAACGAAGACACTCGGGCGTTCCAGAACTTCATGAGGATGCCTCCAGCCATGTTTGACGAAGTTGTGCAGCACCTGACACCCAGGTTGACCAAGGCAAACACCAGCTTCCGGCCCAGCCTGGAACCTGGGCTCAAGGTGGCACTGACTCTGCGCCACCTGGCCTCAGGGACCACCTACAAAAGCATGCAGTATGACTGGAGGGTGCCACACAACACCATCAGCATTGTGGTCAGAGAAGTGGTGAAGGCCATCATCGAAGAATACAAGGAGGAGGTCCTCCAGTGCCCCTCCACTGAAGAAGGATGGAAGAAAGCTGCAGAGCAGTGATATCAGAGGTGGAGCTTCCCCCACACCGTTGGAGCCATCGATGGCAAGCACGTGGCCTACAAAGTTCCAGCCAAGTCGGGGTCCACTTATTTCAACTACAAGGGCTTCTTCAGCATCGTCCTCTTTGCCATGGTCGATGCTGACTACAAGTTCATGTACATCGATGCTTCAGGCTACGGCTCATCTTCAGATACCCAGGTATACAATGCCAGTCACCTCAAGGAGGGGCTGGAAGACAACCTCATCGTGGGCTTCCCAGATCCAGACCCCCTGCCCAACGACACGCAAGATATGCCCTACTTCATCGTGGGGGATGACGCCTTCTCCCTCAGAACCTACCTCGTGAAGCCATACACTTCCAGACTCCTGACCCGTGAAGAGAGGATCTTCAACTACAGGCTGTCCAGGGCAAGGCAGGTGGTGGAGAACGCCTTTGACATCCTGGCCAACAGGTTCCAGGTACTTCCCACCACCATGCAGCATCGCCCAGAGACCATGAGGAGGATCGTGGAAGCTTGCTGCATCCTGCACAATCTCATGCGCACCCGCTACCCAGTCTTGCAGAACAGGCTCATGGACCTCCAACAAGGCAATAGGGACATGGAGCCTGGGGAATGGAGGCAAGGGCGAAACATGATCGACACTCAGGATGTGCAAGGCCACAACAGAGCCTCATGGGAAGGGAAGAAGCAGCGCAACCTCCTGAAACACTAGTGCACCTCCCCAGCTGGAGCAGTGGATTGGCAAGACAGGATGATAGATGCTTAATGGATGCTTCCTTCAGCCTGTCTCATCACACGGATGAGATTGGGCCATGTATGTTGGGTGGGCCTACAATGAACAGGGCGTTTAATAAAGAGTTGTGTTTATGTTGACATGTGTGGATGATTGATTACATTATTATTGATAATAAAGGGCCATAGGTGTGGCACCTGGGAGGGTGGACCATACAGTCCCACTATGCTTACACTGGAGGTTTATCTATCCCCACAGCTATTACCCATCCCAAAGGTATCCCTCCCCACCCCACTGTTATCTTAACCCATCCCACAAGCATGCAAAGGCTTAAACCAATTCTAAAAGTTTCCACCAAGAATTTATTAAAAAAAGAAATGAAGCAAGTGTGTGAATCAAAGATAAACTTTATTGAACAACAAGCTGTAAAAGAAAAATGACCCAAGTCAAGTGTCCAAATAAAGTCCACACCCAGTCTCTGGCAGTCTTCACAGTCACTCGGAGGTGTGCCCAGTCTCAGGGGTGAAGGGTCCAGGTGCTGTGGTGGTGGGTGGTGCTGGAGTGCCTGGTCTTGAGAGGACAACAGGGGACGGTGTGTTGAGAAAGCTCTTGGACAGCTGGCTCAGCCCCGTGATGCTGAGAGGTCCTTCCTCCATTCCATGGGGTGTCAGCCCCAGTATTGATGACAGATGTACTGAGGCCGGGCTTGGCTGTGGGGTGGAGGAAGGAGTAGTGTAGTGGGGCTGTCTGCTCTGCAGCTGGGTGAGGACTGGTGTGGTTGGCATCACTGTCGTCAGTGGCATCATTGGCGTGGGTGGCATCGGTGGCATCAGTGAAACAGGTGGCAACGGTGTCGCCCGATGACTCTGTGCCTGGATTGGGAAGGGCTGCTGCCTGTGCTGCTGAACCTCCTTGTAGCCATAGCCCTGGTAGGTGAGGGGCTGTGGGAAGCCTTGGAATGGGAGGGACATCACCTGGGGTGGAGGAGCAGGCCTGGACTGGGTGGGAGCAGGTTCCTCTGGGTCTGGAGGGTTGTGAAGCAGCTTGGTGATCTGGTCCTTCACCACCTGGTACTGTGGATCCGCCATTTCCCTGAGGGTCTGGTTGACATAGGTGAGGAAGGGCTTGCGATTGGAGGAGGAGTAGGTGTGGACCAGCTGAGAGAGGAGATCTATACTGGTGCAGATGGTGTCCCTGATCTCCAGCAGGACATTGTGGCTCTGCCCCTCCAGCTGTCCAGCTCTCTGCCTTTCTGCGGAGGCAGAGCTGGGGGGCTGGATGCGGCTAGGAGTGTGGTGGACTCAATGTCTCCTTTCTTCCACCACACCAGGGAGTCCTCTACACACTCCACCATGCTTACCACACCTGTCCACGGGTTCTACGCCGTGGCACGCTCCACAGAAACCTGCCTGGAGAAGGAACTGACTCTCGGCCGGAAGAGGACTGGGTGGCAGCAGGCTGCCGGAGAGATAGGGTCGTAAGAGGGGCTGCAGGTGCTCCTCGGTGGTGGATCTCACCCTCCAGGAAGCTGCACCTGGCCATGACGTAGGTCTCTCTGTCTATCAGCTTCACAGTGGCCTGGCTAGATTTCTTCAGGTGTAGCTTCCCGTACCAGGTGTTCATGTGCTTCCACCAGCCGAGAAGTACCTCCGAAGTGTAACCCATACTCTCCACCCTCTCTCTCCAAGCAGGCTGCTTCCGCTTGGTGTCCCTGTACAGCCGGTGTCCCTTCCGCCACAGATAGTCATTCTCTCTCAGCCACTCCAGCACCTCATCCTCGTGCGTCTCCGCAATGGTGTATTGCCTCCTCTCCCGTTGTCGTATACGCCTCTTCCTCCCTTTTGCAGGAGTAGGGGCTGCCCCTCCACACCACCAGCACCAGCAGCAGCACCAGCAGAATCATCATCATCCTCACCAGCAGGATCATAATCAGCATCATCATCCTCACCAGCAGGATCATTATCATCATCATCAGCAGCAGCAGCAGCAGCAGCAGCAGGAACAGCAGGACCAGGATCAGCAGCAGTAGAGTAAGCACCAGCAGGGCCAGCAAGTCCAGGAGCATGAGCAGGACCAGGAACACGAGCAGGACGAGCAGGACAAGCAAGAACAGGAGCACAAGCAGGACGAGCAAGTCCAGGAGCACGAGCAGGTTGAGCAGGACCAGCAGGACCAGGAGCAGCTTCAACAGAGTAAGCAACAGCAGAAGCCCCAGTACCAGCAGAAGCACCACTGCCAGGAGCAGCTTCAGCAGAAGCCCCAGCACCAGCAGAGTCAGGGGCATGGGGCGGGAGGTTGGCCCTGCCCCTCTTGCCAGGGATGACGGCAGGTTGCTGAGGCTTTCGCTTCCTCCCCATGGTTGTGGGGTTGCTGGCTGGCAGGGAGGCTGGCAGGCACAAAGGCTGGCAGGAAGGCTGGCAAGAAGCCTGGCAGGAAGCCTGGAAGAAAGCCTGGCAGGCAGGCAGGCACCAAGGCTGGCTGGAAGGCAGGCTGGCAGGGCAGGGAAGGAACTCAAAGTGTCCAGCAGCAGGTCTTTCCTCGGAATGCTGGCCATGTGCGAGCTGCTTCCCTTTATATCCGGGGGGCTTACGTAATACTTCCCCCCGGCATGCGCAATTAATGCTCGGCATTTGTTCCGCTTCCGCTGTGCATCCGCTAGGCTTCCACTGTGCATCCGCTTTATCCGCTCGGTGTCCGTTCTGCATCTGCTGTATCCGTTCCGCGTCCGCTTCGCTGAGGCCCCCCAGAAGCCCTGCGGATGCGCCATCCACTCCCATCTGCTTCCAGCCACTGTGCTTCCATTCTGCATCTGCTTTGCATCCGCCCTGCGTCCTCCCCACGTCCGTGTTATCCGCTCCGGTTATGCAAATTTTTGCCCCTTTTGAGAGCGGATACAATGGATGGAATATTTTGCTCGGCCGTTGTGTCCGTTTTGCATCCGTTGTCCAGTGTGACATGGGCTTAAAGAAGGGGAATGATATGAATTCTGCTGTTGTAAAGCAAGGTCACTTTTTGAGCAGTAGAATACAGAATGGAATATGCTCTTGAGGACAAGAATGCACCTGAATACCAGTAGCTTGGAAACATAATTCTGAGTACAGGTCCTGCAAAATGCACTTCTGAATAGCTTGGATACCACCTTGTGAATAATATCAGTTGCTATGGAATAAAGACTTGGAGAATGCTGTTATCTATACTTAGGCTATGATTTTACTCAAGGCTTAGAAGTTCTTTGATCTGATTGTCATGGATTAGGGGCTGCCTACTTAGTATCAGGTACTTAAACACATAGGTACAGAAAAGGCACTGAGAGAGAATAGCAGGCATTTGCATCAGACAGAAGATGGAAAAAGTGGCCAATCAGAATATAAATTGTGCGAGTGAGACATGGCAAAGTGCAAAAGGGGAGAGTTTATATTGTGGATAACATTTCCTCAATAACATTTTTATTTTTTATTTTATTTTAGGAAATTTATACTGCTGCCTATTTGCAAATAGCGACTCAAGGTGGCTTGCAAGCATATAAAAACCTCAATTAAAAAACAAGAAAATTAATAAAAAGAGAATCATATAATAAATTAATAAAATAATAGAATAAAATAACTCCCACCTAAGTGACAACACATCACATGAGCCATTTGATGGGCTCCATCCCGCTCTGCGTTCTGCAGGCCTGCTGGCAGAACCAAGTCTTCAGTGCCTTCTGGAAGAGGGTCAGAGTAAGGGCCATTCTAATCTCTAGGGGAATGATGTTCGAGAGAGAGGGAGCCACCATGGAGAAGGCCCTTCTTCTGGGTTCCATTAGGTGTATCTCCCTAGGGCAGTAATGGCTAAACTTTTCAGTACCTAGTGCCTAAAGGCCCTGTCACACTGCCCAACGGATGCAAAACGTCAGTAAAAAGGACACAACGGACGAGCAAAATGTTCCATCCGTTGATATCCGCACTCAAAAGGGGCAAAAATTTGCATAACCAGAGCGGATAACACAGAAAGGAATGGACGCGGAGAGGACGCAGAGTGGATGGAAAGCAGATGCGGAATGGAAGCCCAGCAGATGGAAACAGATGGGAGCGGATGGCACATCCGCTAGGCTTCTGGGGGACCTCAGCAAAGCGGACGCGGAACGGATACAGCGGATGCACAGCAGTGGTGCTTCTGCTTGTGCTTACTCTGCTGAAGCTGCTCCTGGTCCTGCTGGTCCTGCTGGTCCTGCTCGTGCTCCTGGACTTGCTTGTCCTCCTCGTACTGCTCGTGCTCCTCGTCTTGCTCATCCTGCTGGTCCTGCTGGTCCTGCTCGTGCTCCTGGTCCTGCTCGTGCTCCTGGTCTTGCTGGCACTGCTGGTGCTTACCCTGCTGCTGCTGATCCTGGTCCTGCTGGTGCTGCTGCTGCTGCTGATGATGATGATCCTGCTGCTGCTGCTGCTGCAGCTGATGATGATGATCCTGCTGCTGCTGCTGCTTCTTCTGCTGCTGCTGATGATGATGATCCTGCTGGTACTGCTGCTGCTGGTGGTGTGGAGGAGCAGCCCCTACTACCTGGGAGCCCCTCTGATGAGGGCCCATCTGGTCCTGCCAAAGGGAGGAAGAGGCGTATGCGACAACGGGAGAGGAGGCAATACATCATTGAGGAGGAATACAAGGATGAGGTGCTGGAGTGGCTGAGAGAGAATGACTATCTGTGGCGGAAGGGACACTGGCTGTACAGGGACACCAAGTGGAAGCAGGCTACTTGGAGAGAGAAGGCGGATAGTATGGGCTACACTTCGGAGGTGCTTCTCGGCTGGTGGAAGCACATGCACACCTGGTATGGGAAGCTGTACCTGAAGAAATCTGGCCAGGCCACGGTTAAGCTGACGGACAGAGAGACCTACGTCATGGCCAGGTGCAGCTTCCTGGAGGGTGAGATCCGCCACCAAGAAGCAGCCCCTCTGTCTACCCTCTCTCTCCGGCAGCGTGCTGAGAACCAGTCCTCTTCCAGCCGAGAGTCAGTTCCTGTCTCCAGGCAGGTTTCTGTGGAGCATGCAATGGTGGAAAACCCACGGACAGGTGTTGTAACTGTGGTGGAGCATGTGGAGGACTCCCTGGTGTGGTGGGAGAAAGGGGACGGCGCGTCCACCACAGCCGTACCCACATCCATCCCCAGCTCCACCTCCACAAAAAGGCAGAGAGCCAGACAGCAGGAGGGGCAGAGTCACACTGTCCTGCTGGAGATCAGGGACACCATCCGGACCAGCATAGATCTCCTCTCTCAGCTGGTCCACACCTACTCCTCATCCACCAACTGCAAGCCCTTCCTCACCTATTTCAACCCGACCCTCAGGGACATGGCGGAACCCCAGTACCAGGTGGAGAAGGACCGGATCACCGAGCTGCTTCACAACGCTCCAGATCCAGAGAAACCTTCTCCCACCCAGTCCAGGTCTGCTCCTCCACCCCAGGTGATGTCCGTCCCATTCCAAGGCTTTCCACAGGCCCTCACCTACCAGTGCTTCGTCTACCAGGAGGTCCAGCAGCAGAGGCAGCAGCCCTTCCCAGTCCAGGCACAGAGTCATCGGGCGACACCGTCACCACCGGTTTCACTGATGACACCGATGACACTGACAACACTGATGCCACTGACGCCACCAACACCAGTCCTCACCCAGCTGCAGACCAGACAGCCCCACTACACTACTCCTTCCTCCACCCCACAGCCAAGCCCAGCCTCAGTACATCTCTCATCAGTAATGGGGCTGACACCCCATGGCATGGAGGAAGGACCTCTCAGCATCGCGGGTCTGAGCCAGCTGTCCAAAACCTTTCTTAACACACCATCCCCTGTTGTCCTCTCGGGGGCAGGCACCCCAATGACGATACAGACCAGCACTCCAGCACCACCCACCTCCACAGCACCTGGACACTTCACTCCTGAGACTGGGCACACCTCCGAGTGACCAAGAGGAGTGCCAGAGACTGGGTAGCTGGCTACCAGTGGACTTTATTTGGACACTTGACTTGGGTAATTTTTCTTTTACAGCTTGTTGTTCAATAAAGTCTATCTTTGATTCACACACTTGCTTCATTTCTTTTTTTTAATAAAGTCTTGGTGGTAACTTTTAGAAATGGTTTAAGCCTTTGAATGCTTGTGGGATGGGTTCAGATAGAAGTGGGGTGGGCAGGGATACCTGTGGAATGAGCAGGGATACCTTTGGGATGGCTAATAGCTGTGGGATAGATAAACCTCCAGTGCAAGCATAGTGGGACTGTATGGTCCACTCTCCCAGCTGCCACACCTATGGCCCTTTATTATCAATAATAATGTAATAATCATCCACACATGTCAACACAAACACAACTCTTTATTAAATGCCCTGATCATTGGAGGGCCACCCAACATACATGGCCCAATCTCATCTGTGTGATGAGACAGGCGGAAGGAAGCATCCATTAATCATCTATCATCCTGTCTTGCCAATCCACTGGTCCAGCTGGGGAGTTGCACCAGTGTTTCAGGAGGTTGCGCTGCTTCTTCCCTTCACATGAGGCTCTGTTGGGGCCTTGCACATCCTCAGTGTCGATCAGGTTTCGCCCTTGCCTCCATTCCCCAGGCTCTATGTCCCCATTGCCTTGTTGGAGGTCCATGAACCTGTTCTGCAAGACTGGGTACCCGGGTGCGCATGAGATTGTGCAGGATGCAGCAAGCTTCCATGATCCACCTCACGGTCTCTGGGCGATGCTGCATGGTGGTGAGAAGTACCTGGAACCTATTATTCAGGATGCCAAAGGCATTCTCCACCACCCGCCTTGCCCTGGACAGCCTGTAGTTGAAGATCCTCTCTTCATGGGTGAGTAGTCTGGAGGTGTAGGGCTTCGTGAGCTAGGTTCTGATGGAGAAGGCATCATCCCCCATGATGAAGTAGGGCACATCTTGCGTGTCATTGGCCAGGGGGTCTGGATCTGGGAAGCCCATGATGAGGTTGCATTCCAGTCCCTCCTTGAGGTCACTGGCATTGTATACCTGGGCATCTGAAGCTGACCCGTTGCCTGAAGCATCGATGTACATGAACTTGTAGTCAGCACTGACCATGGCGAAGAGGACGATGCTGAAGAAGCCCTTGTAGTTGAAATAAGTGGACCCCGACTTGGCTGGAGCTTTGCAGGCCACGTGCTTGCCATCTATGGCTCCAACGGTGTGTGGGAAGTTCCACCTCTGGTACCACTACTCTGCAACTTTCTTCCAGCCTTCTTCAGTGGAGGGGCACTGGAGGAGCTCCTCCATGTATTCTTCGATGATGGCCTACACCACTTCTCTGACCACAATGCTGATGGTGTTATGTGGCCCCCTCCAGCCGTACTGCATGCTCCTGTAGGTGATCCCTGAGGCCAGGTGGCCCAGAGTGAGTGCCACCTTGAGCCCAGGTTTCAGGCTGGGCTGGAAGTTGGTGCTCTGCTTGGTCAACCTGGGTGTCAGCCGCTGCACAACTTCATCAAACATGGCTGGAGGCATTCTCATGAAGTTCTGGAATGCACGAGTGTCTTCGTTCCTGAGCTCCACCATCAGCTTGTTATACAGTCCGTACTCTGCTCTTCTCCTGATCCATCTTCGTACCCTGACCCTTCTTGGCCGCCTCTTTTTCTTCCCATAGTAGAGTTCACAAAGCCTGTAGATGGCTTCGCACTGTTGCAGAATGATGGTGGCTGCCAAAAGGACTGTGTTACGATCCACGGTTGACATGACTGGATGCTGTGGACGAGCAAGAGTCAGATGAAGGCTGCAGAGGTCTGCACAGCTGGGCTGCTGGGCTGAAAGTGAGATCGAGGTGAGTTGCTCCCCCTTTTTATAGGCAATATAGGTTTTCCACTATGTGTCCCTTTGCCTCCTCTAGGCATCCTCTAGGTATCCTCTAGACATCCGTTATATTCGAGATAGGTCCCCTCTGCGAACATTTCTACCATTTTAAATGCTTTGTTTCCATGCTGCATCCGCTAGGCATCCGTTCTGCATCCGTTCCGCTTCCTCCCTTCATCCGAGCGGATGTGAGTTGCGCGGATGCAGAATGGATGCCTAGAGGATATAGCGGATGCGTAACGGATGCAGAACGGATGCCTAGCGGATGCCTAGCGGATGCAGAATGGACGAATTGGATACATTTTCCACTCAAAAGTTTTGAGCAGCTCAAAACTTTCTGAGCGGTTGAAACATCAGTCAATGGATGCTGGACAGATAGAGAGGAAGCAAAATGGAGGAAGTGAGTACAGAACGGATACATTGCGTTAACCAACGGATGGCAAGCTTTTTTGTCCATTTTACATCATCTTTCCATCCGTTGGTGCAGTGTGACAGGGGCTTAAAATGCAATGCGTGCAGGTCCCCCATGCATGTTCCCTGCTCCCAGTGTATGCGCCCTGCTCCCTGTGTATGCACGCATGTCCCCCGCACATGTGCACGTGACTCCCGTGCATGCATGAGCATCTCCAGCACATGCACTTTAGCTAATTAAAGGTACCTATTTGGCCACATTTTTCAGTGTTTGCTCCATCTTCTCAACCAGATGCAACTCTCTTGGCCGTTGTTATATTTATTTATTTTTATTGACTCTCCTTGTTGCACCTTACATTCATTGTAAATAATTTAGCTTTTTTTGTGTTGACCCAATAACACAATATTGTCCATGTGTAAAAGTGCACGGACATCCATGTTCCATTAAAGAAATCCATAATATCATCTAAACATCTGTATGCATTAGGGGCCACAGAGGCTCAAGTGGTTAAGATGCTGAGTTGGAGGACCATCAAGATCAATAGCTCAACAGTTCGAGACCCGAGAGCGCGAGCTACATGACAGCATGAGTGAGTTCCCATTAATTATTCCTTGCCCACTGAGCAGTTTGAAAGCATGAAAATACAAGTAGATAAATAGTTACCACCTTGGTGGGAAAATCAGGGGCATGAATGTAACCTTCTGGAAGATTGAATTCTTAGCAATCGGACACCTCCTGGGCAATGGTGATGTCACTGGCTAATCCTTTCAATCCAGAAGTGCATCAGTACTTTTCAGACATGTAACAAAAATCTGAATGCATTTACTATATGTGTCAATAAATTAAAAAAGAAACTTCACACATTTATGTGTTGAACCATTTGTTGAGCTGTTTGTCTATTATTTATTTTACAGTTTTGTAGTTTGCTGCAATATGCAAGATCCAAGAAGTATTCAACAATGTAAGAGAAAGAAAAAAAAACATGAAAGTATTTTCAGGCGTGTTTACTTGTAGAGTA
>BLBF01000040.1:11377367-11405353 GCA_015471245.1 Laticauda colubrina | reverse complement strand
AAACAGAATAAGCTCAATAGCAGGTAGTGACAGATATTTCTCTTTCTGGGCACAACGAGTAATTATCTGCTATGAACTCTGTGTAGGTATCAGAAAAGTCATGCGCCCAGTAAATAATTTAGTTACAAGTCAGTCATTGTGATTGCACTTTGACACCAGGGATTACAGGGTAGTTAAAATGGGGGGGGGGGTAATCTGCCTAGAGTCACCATATCAGTGACAGAATAGGATTCAAAATTAATAAATAAATAAAAATAAAATAAAAAGACATTTGGTACCTCAGGTTATGCGTGCATGAAGTTCAGTTTATCCAGATTGCTATGGGAAAAAAATTTGAATATCTCATTGAATCTAAAATAAATATTAGAATTCTGTAGTGGAGATGTGAATTAAAAACAGCAATGGAGTTACTCTCACTATGCTGTCAGTCATGGTGTGTTGTAATGATGAGGCAGTCAAGTTGCTTGATCATGAACAACTGTATTATGATGACAATCTTTATTGGAGTATAGTCTTTGCATTTATATACATTTTTACTTATCCTCCATCATTGGTTAACTTTGGTTACTGCTTAACTTTTGTTACTGTTTAGTACAGTAATCCATATAATTAATTATCTCTAATTAAAGTCTAACATATGTCTACTTCCCCCCTCTAATCCTCCTTTATCCATAGATTAGTGACTTTGTTTGCCTGAGTTGTATTTGCTTGGAAACAGTCTTTATCTGAGATTTGCCATCTGAGATTGGAACATTCCTGCAATTACAACTCTACATATCCTCGTTTTTTATTTTAAATGGAGGATTCAAAGATTTATAAATGTATTGCAACTGAAGAGGGTTAAGAGAGGGAGAAGCGAGATGTAATAATGCTAATAAATTTGGAATACATTGAATAAAATAACAGGTTGCAATTAGTACAATAATAATAATTATAGCATAAAAGAAAAACTGTCTGAGCCAAAACCAATCAGGAAGCCAATTGGGTATCCATTCAAAAGGTGAGTAATGAGCATGGATATTATTTTGAATGTATGATTGTAAATTGTCAAGCTTTATTCAAAGAATGAAAATGCACAGCACATCCACAGTGTCCAACTAACATACAGAACCGTCCCCGATGGGCTAAAAGATAGTCTATAGAAAACACTGCTATAAGACATCTTGATTTAAGTCTTCTATTTCATGCTGTAAATCATGAATAATAGCAGCAGTAGCATTGATGGATTTTTCAAGTCCGCAGGTGAGACCAAGAATAGATCATCTGTTTTCTTGAGCAATTATGCCAGGATAAGAGCCTAAAGTAAGGACTCCTGTAACGGCCCCTGCCAATGCATGGCCAAATGTAGAAGTATGCATACTGCATGTTTCTGTATGTGGTTCCAGAGGCCAGGTGCCGCAGAGTCAGTGCCACCTTCAGTCCAGGGTCCAGGTTGGCATGGAAGTTGGTGCTAGGCTTGGTCAACCTGGGTCTCAGACGCTCTGCAAGTTCATCAAACAAGGCTAGTGGCATCCTCATGAAGTGATGGAATGCATGAGGGTCTTCATTCCTCAGCTCCACCATCAACTGGTCATACAGTCCAAACTCCATTCTTCTCACGAACCATCCTTGGACCCACACAGCTCTTGGACGTCTCCTTCTTCTCCTTCTGTATAAAACTTGAAACAGTCTGAACAGGTTTTGGTTCTGGTGATGAATGAGTGCAGCTATCATACGGACTGTGTCATCATCCATGGTGGAGAACAATTGATGATGTTGAAGACCAAGACCAAGGGTGAAGAGGTCTGTACACACTGGCTGCTGGACTCATATTGAGATCAAAATGATTTTCTCCCCCTTTTTATAGAAAATATCGGTAGTCCGGTAGGTGTCCTTCTACATACTCTAGGCATACTCCAGACATCCTAAATATATGAGATACATCCCAGATACAAATGTTTTGTCCATTTTTAATCCTTTATATACAAGATGCATACGCTTACATCCTTTCTATTTCCATGCTACTAATGCTGTGTAGACGTTCCGTGTACCTTTTGTTTCCTCCCTCTTTCCGTTTTCAGCTGCAGCAGATGTGAGTTGAGGGGATGGCCAGAGGATGCAGAGAGGATACAGCGGACGTTTAACAGATGATAACGGACATAGAATGTTTGTTGCCCATATATGTCGCAGATGTACATCGTACATGGTGGAAAGTTCATCCATTCACAAAGTTTTGTGGAGCTCAAAACTTCTTGTGCGGATGAAATCTCAGTGGACGGATGCTCAATGGATAGAGCATACGAAATACATATGTAGTGAGTACACAATGGATGCATAGTGTTTTCCAATAGATGGCAAGCTTTTTTTAACGTTTTACATCCTCTTTGCATCTGTAAGTGCAGTGGGACCGAGCCTTTCAGATCTGATAAGGCAGACCCTCCCATTCTGCTACTTGCAGTCTAAGCTGTGGCCCCTGACCAGGATGATATTGTACTGGACAAACAGACAGTAATTCTGCAAGTTCTGTTCCTGAGACAGAGGCATCCCTTTTACAAGTCTCTACCATTTTCTGAAAAGAAAACTGAACAATAGAGTCAGGAGGCTTTTGCCCTGTATCTGCAGGAGCTGAGGGAATTGAAGACATATATTCAAATCAAGAAGGGGGACAAATGACAGCATTAGTATAACGTGAAGGTGGAGGTGATAAAAGAGAAAGTTCATTGTGACCAAATGTTTCAATTGCATGCCTACATAAATGCCACACATGCAAAACTTCTATTTTTGCTCGAGGTTCAGTTTGCAATGTTTTCCCAATATGTTCCCAATCAGTTAATTTTAAAAAACCCTTTTCTGGGTACCACAGGCACTGAGCTGCAATCTCCTGGACCAGCCTTAAGAGATTTCTCTGTGGTACCTCAGTTTTATTTTTCTTCAATAAATAGCCTAATTCATCTACATGCTTCCTTTGTTCCTCAGAAAGCGAAGACCCCATACTTACAGAAACCAAAAGGTTGAAGAAACCACAAAGGGTTGAAGATGCACCAAATCCTTGCCAGACGAAGTAAGATGGTTCCTGTTGAGGCACCACTTGTTGTAATGATGAGGCAGTCAAATTGTTTGATCATGAACAACTGAATTATGATGATTATCTTTTTTGGAGTATAGTCTTTGCATTTATATACATTTTTACTTATCCTCCATCATTGGTTAACTTTGGTTACTGCTTAACTTTCGTTACTGTTTAGTACAGTAATTCATACAATTAATTATCTCTAATTAAAGTCTAACATATGTCTACTTCCCCTCTCTAATCCTCCTTTATCCATAGATTAGTGACTTTGTTTGCCTGAGTTGTATTTGCTTGGAAACAGTCTTTATCTGAGGTTTGCCATCTGAGATTGGAACATTCCTGCAATTACAACTCTACAATGATGTGCTCAATGCTGCTTCTCTTTATTTCACATTAGCCAATTGAGTAATTATCTTCTCTTTGACCAAGCAAAGATATTATACCGCATACAAATGAGAAATTATTATAATGTGCTATTAGAACATTTCAGGGAAAGAAACTGCTGACATAAAATAGTCAATTTTATTCTTAAGTTAGAGTAATGTATCAATCTATAAAGTGAAGTTTCTGTTATATCTTGGTGTGTTTTTGTGGATCAAGCTGGTGATTTTGTTTTTGTGGAAGCCGTTGGCTGTCAATACTTTAGTCAGGGTGCATAGTTCAGTCTTTATATGTGTCTTGTCTGCCAGGCATTTGGTTCTGGTAATTAGTGTTTTAGCCACAGAATTTATCTGTGCTGGGTGGTGGTGGGATTGGGCGTTGAGGTAGCGGTTGGTGTGTGTTTTCTTCTGGTATACGGTGTGTCCCAGTGTGCCATCTGTTCTTCTGTAGATTAGTACATCTAGGAATGGGAGTTGTTTGTTTATTTCCGTTTCCATGGTGAACTTGATTTTGGGGTGTGTGCTGTTTAGGTGTGTTAGGAAATTGTTTAGGTTTTCTTTTCCATGGGGCCAAATCACAAAAGTGTCATCGATGTATCTTAGCCATAGTTTGGGTTTGTGGGTGGCATTAGCCAGGGCTCTGGATTTGAATTCTTCCATGAACAGGTTTGCAATGACGGGTGACAGTGGTGATCCCATAGGGGCTCCTTCAATTTGCTTGTATCTTTGTCCTTTGCATATGAAATATGTGCTGCTTAGGCAGTGTTCTGTTAGTTCCATGAGGTCTTTAGCTGGTTGGTATTTATTTTTGATGATTTCAAGAGTTTCTTTTATCAGGACTTGAGTGAATAGTGAAACCACGTCAAAACTTACAAGCAGATCTTCTTGTTCCTCGTGTAGATCTTTGATCATTTCTAAGAAGTGGTATGAGTTTTGTACATATGAAGCTGCGGTTTCAGCATGGGGCTGTGGTTGTTTTGCTAAGTGTTTAGCTAGGTTTTGTCATGGTGCTCCTTTGGAGCTGACTATGGGTCTGAGAGTTATGCCTTCTTTGTGTATTTTTTGGAGGCCATATAATTTGGGGCATCTAGGAGATTTTTCTCTTGGGATGATCGTCTGTTGGATTTCTTTGCTTATGTGGCTGGTTATAATTTTCTTCTTGGTTAATTTTTCCAGATATGTGGTTGGGTCTGTGTTTATAGGTTTGTATGTGGAGTCTTGGAGTAGGTCTGTCAGTTTTGTTTCATAGTCTTTTCTGTCCATTACAACTGTGGCATTTCCTTTGTCTGCTGGGAGTATTATTATGCTGTTATCAGTTTTCAGGGTTTGTAGCACTCTGAATTCATCTTTTTGCAAGTTATTTTGTGGTGGTTTGGCTGTACATAAGATGTTAGTAACCTGGTGTCTTATTCTGTCAGCTTCATCTGTATTTAATTTGGTTAGGCTGGATTCTACTGCACATATGATGGATTCTGTAGGGATTTTTTTGGGTGCTATGGCATAATTGAATCCTTTGGTTAGGACATCTGTTTCTGTTTTGTTTAACTGATCCAACTGGAATCTTTTACTGTGAACTTCGTTCCTGAGTAAAGCCATTTCTGTTCTTTTCAGGATATGTTTAGTAGCTGCTGTGTTGTGGTGAAATTAATTTGAAGCAGGTTGGTGTTGCATTTTTGTCTCTGCAGCTGCATAGGAATTTCAGGTCACATAATATTCCTGCTCTTTTAACTTCTAGCTTCTCATAGCTTTTGATCTGGCTATTTATTTCCTCCCCGTAGAGGTCAGATATTTGTTTTTTAAAATTTTCGCGGGTACTTACATGTGTGCTGTTCAGCTTCCTTCGGGTATTATCCCACATCTTTGTAGTGCTTTTAAAGTTGTAGCAACGTTTCAGCAGAATCTCATCTGCCATCATCAGGCTTCTGTATAGAGTTTGTATGTGGGTCAGAGTCTCACAGTCTTTGGTTTTAAATTTGAGGCTAGCCTATGCTAAGAAGTTATGGTTCTGAAGAAGATTATTGGAGGAGAAGTGAAATATCTTCAGGGAAAACAAAGGAAGTCCAGTTGCCTTTTGAAAAAGCACCTTTGGAACAACCATGACATGGAGATCTGAGAATCTTCATAGAAATATGCAGCTATTTTAATAAGTTAGAATCAGATCCCCGTGCACCTGAAGTCCACATTCATCTTCAGATCTGAAGCACTACACAGCACTTAACATTGCAGTTTTTGTATGAAAAAATGAATCAGTACAAAGTTTTCAGTAGACATTTTGATTTATATGACGCAACTATCCTTTTCTGTTTGTTTTACCAACTAAGGTTATCTTAATATTCTTAAGAAGACAGGATTATTTTTTCTTCTTTCAAACAGGAAAGAAGATCCTAGGAAATACATCAAAACTGAACTGAGCCAGCATAAATCACTTTTTCATGATATACCATTTATAACTTGATTCACTGATTCATCTCTCAACAAGACAAGGTCAGTTGAAATAAAATGATTCAGTTTCTTGCCTGCCAGAAAAAGGAACTTAAACAACAAATTCATCTTCACTTCTAATCATATGGAATTTGACATAAACACACACGCACACATAAGCATGTGAAAGTATAGTTAATCTAGAAAAAGCCTTACAAATAGATCAATGCACAGGAAATTCTGCTGATAGTACAAAATAAAGATGGTAGCTTCAAAACAAGACAGCTTGTAAAATAAGACAGTGTGGATGATAGTCTTCCTTTGGACATTTTTTGGGAGTTATTTGATTTCCATTATTTTAAAGGCACTTTTTAGCACTGAAGACAAATAACATGTCAAAATGATCAATTCAGAAAAGATGCTTGGAATTGTATGATGGTGAAAACATTCCAATATAACTGAAGGTATCACTCAGAACCAAGGCCCCTGAAGATTTCCTGATTGTAAAACAGATTGAAATAGACAATGAATTGACCACAAACTACTACCACCACAATAAACACAAAAAGACATGGTCATACAATGTCATGACTAGGTTCTAAGGTCCCTCTTCCTTCTGTTGTGATCATATGTTCTTCAGAAAATGATAAACTGTCATTTGCAAATCATGAATATTACTCCAGAAGCTTTAGGTTCATATGTTGTGCTCCACAGTGTGGAAACTGAAGAGACAGTCCCACCTTCTGTTTTCATCATGCTTGAGTAAAGCTGCTTCAATTTATTTATCTGTTGCTGCTTTTATCCTTTGGAACATCTGTTAAGTCCAACCTGATTACTGTTTAAAAAACCCTCATGATCTTTTTTTTCCTCAGGACTGAGAAATGTATAACCTGAAACTGTTATTTGTATGTTGATGCTTGAGATTGTGATTTCTTTTTTAAAACAATACTTTTAATTTTTCCATTTTCAAGGGTGTTCAACTCCTTGGCTACTCTGGGCAGCTTACTAATTAAAAAGAAAAGAAGACATATAAAAATTCAAAACTGAACAGCAATATGCCAAGTTAATGTCTTGAATATTATAAGAGCAGATGATCACCTTAAGCCACAATGTGATTTATTTTTCTGTATATAACGTAGATGAAATGTTAGAAGTTATCAACTATTTTTTAATATTATTTGGTTTGTCATTTACTTACAAGATAATAGGTATAAGTAAAAACATAGTAATGAATACATGGATACATATAAGAAAAATAAAAGCAACAATAGGACAGATACAGTAGGCACGTTGGTGCACTAATGCACACCCCCTACAGACCTCTGAGGAAAGGGGTAAGGTCAATTGTAGACAGTCTAAGGTTAAAGTTTTTGGGGCTTGGGGAAGAAACCACAGAGCCAGGTAGAGTATTCTAGACATTGACCACTCAGTTGCTGAAGTCGTATTTTCTGCAGTCACGTTTGGCGCAGTTAACCTTGAGTTTGTATCTATTGTTTGCTCTTTATTGTTATGGTTGAAGCTGAAGTATTCATTGACAGGTGGGACATTGCAATGTATGATTTTATATACTATACTTAGATCGGACCGAAGGTGGCGTAGTTCTAAGTTTTCTCGGTCTAGAATTTCAAGTCTGGTGGCATGAGGTATTCTGCAATGAGTAGAGGAGAAGAGAACACTTCTTGTGAAATATTTCTGGACTTTCTCAACTGTGTTAATGTCAAATATATAATGTGGGTTCCAGACTGATGAGCTGTATTCGAGTATTGGTCTAGCAAATGTTTTGTATGCTCTAGTTAGTAGTGTAATATTACCAGAGAAAAAGCTATTAACAATATTTCAGTTATTTACTTGCTGTTCTTCTGCTATTTTCACAAGCAAATTGTCCATGCTGGAGATCAAAGGTTCTTTTGAAAGAAAAATAACAAAATAACAGCCAGACATTTGCTTGTTTATATGATTGAACACACTGTAGAGAGGCTATAAACCAAAAATATTAAACACAAGTTCCCAAAGAAGACACAGCAAACAAAGTTTTCCAAAAATGTCATTCTGGGAACATAGGTTATATAGGAACATTGTCTTTAGCTCTGAGCAGGAATTCATGGCATTTTGTTTTCCTCTTTATAATTATAATTAAAGGGAGGTCTTTAAGCCATAGCTTTGACATATATTGGTTGCCTGTGTTAGCAATCTATATTTTTCAGAAGGACTGATGAAGTACATGAGCACACAAGGTAGGATGGAATGTACACTTGGAGAAGCAAAGGTGGAGACTTTGGCAACATGGAGCTTTCTCATAGAGAGATGTGGATTGGAGACTGGGCAGTCCTGTGATATTTGGAGAAAGAGGGAAAAAATTAGGGTAGCTACATCATATGAATTATGATGGCTATGTCTAGTAGCCTGGCTATGTCTCGTAAGTTAGAAGGTTTTAGTTTTACTTTGGCAGGATTCCGTCCATTGGGTTTAGCAAATAAAGGATGAAACTCAATTGAACTTCATGGTGTTGTTCTGGCCTTGGGCCTAGTGGATAATCTAGCTCAATCTCTTTAACACTGCATCAGGTAGCAGATCTGAATTTTAGAAAGGAATTGTCAGCTGGTGCTCCATTCAAAATTCAAGAAAGAAATACTTGGACTCTTTAAATTAGAGAAAAGATATCTTTTACTGAAAATGAAGTGGTAGCAACCATAGAATTCTGAATCTGAGAAATTAGGTACGTGAATCACATATACAAAGTGATAGAAATGTTCCCACCCCCAATAGTTCAACTGAATCTTCCAATTAGAAATTGTGAATATTATCATGTGGGCATCTCAGGTGGTGATGAGGCCTCTGTCCCTTGACCTTGGCATATTTTGATAATGGGTTACAGCTGTGCAGAGAAAAGAAAGCTAAGCGAGAAATAGAAACCTAACCGTGATGTATGCTCCCCCCTCCTCATTTTATACAACAGTAGAATGTAACACCTCCAGCTCATTTCCCAGACTCCTCCCCTCCTCCCCCCATTACTTATGACAGCCAAAAGATGCAAAGCAATAGTAAAAGATCTTGAAGGCTGACAGGAATCCTGCATGATCTTTTTCCAATTGAGGAACAAAATCTGACATCCTTTGTGAGTAAAGCGTTATTAAATATTGAAATGTATAACTTTCTCTCAAACCTACCCAGAGAATTATTCTGTATGAAACCAGATGTAAATTAAGGTCTATGAAACCATCCAAAAAGAATTAGTCACAAAACTATATTACCAGCTGTTGAAACTTCTGTCCTGTAAAGATATTATAGTAAAAAAAAGCAAACCTGAAGCCAAACAGCATATAGTTATGAGTGTATACAGAGTTGCAATAAGATTTCTTGTCCAGAGTTTAGGAATTGCATTAAGGTACAGTGGAATAGTTTCTTTCATTAATATTCCTGTTTGGTGTTAAATAAACAGAACACTGGGTATCTGTATAGACTCACCGAAGAGTTGGAAGACATCACAATAATCTAATCCAATTGTCCATAATCTGAAATGAGATGTGACCTTCTAGGTTTTTCTTTAAAATCTTCAGAGGCAAAGAACTAATAAATTCCATAGTAGACTCATCCACTATTAGACAAGTCTTATCAGGAATTTCATAAGGAACTGGAAGGAGTCACTTCATGCTAGATTCCTGGAGGAAAAAGCTGCCTAGTGAAAAGAAGCTACTTGGTCTAAAGAATCTGCCTTATCTCGGGAGAGGGAAAGCGATGCAGGGAACGAACAAGCTGTGGGTTTGCGGCAAATGCCAACTGCAAGCTTAGAAGCTACCCAACTGTGGGTGAGTGTCTCCCCCAGCTCCTTATAGATCGGCGGTGCATTTTTTCAGTGGGAGGAAAGAGCATTTTTCAGTGGGAGGAAGAAGCATTTTTCAGTGGGAGGGAGGAGCGGGTAAATGGCTCAAAGATTTACTGTGGATCCGAGTCAGAAACAACTTAAAAAGTGAAGACTCCAGAGCAGAAGGGGTGATTAGAAGACTCCATAGAAGGTGTGGAGATTAAGCAGCAGCAGCTTAATTTATGTTTTTACCCTCTAACTCTGGAAGTTAAATGGCAGCTTGAGAAAAGAGTGATTAAAGGAGAGAAAAAAGAAAAAAAAGGGGGACTAGATGAGAAGAAGATGTGTGAAGAAGGTATTTATTCAGGAAAACTGTCTTTTGAAACTGAGATTGATTGTGAATTACGATGATGGAAGAACTGGAATGATGTCTACAGTCTCCATTTAAATCAAATCACCAAAAATAATTATAAACAGCCACCAATTGAGGAGAACAAAGGAGAGTCATGGAGAATTGATACTCTCCATATAAATCACCCAGCTCCATTTAAACAACCCAGCTGATTAGTCAGTCTGAATTTAAATTCCCACTCAGCTGATTGGACTACCTCCACTAAACCCCCACCCAAATCTCATCCTTTCCCAACTCCAAAGTAGATGATTGGTGAGCTCATTCAAAACTTCTCCATTCAAATCTATCAAACAGCCACGCTTCCTCTTTAAAACAAAAACAAAACAAAAACCAAAAAACGTGGCTTTAAGGAAAAACAAAGGAACTTTACACCACAAACCTCCAATACTATACTACTTCCACTATTTCAGTACCTCAAGACCAAATATTTATAGATAATGCTTTGTCTATAATAATTGATTTATCATATAATAGTATAATAATTAATTGTTAAATGATCACTAATTTACTGATTCATTGAACTGATAGAGATTTAATACTGTATCATTGATTATCTAGTCTATTATTGATTAATTGAATCTTAGTAAGAAGTTGATTGATTGATTTTTAGTAATAAGTAACCTTACTTTTGATTTGTTCTCTAACTTATCAGTAAACATTTATTAATTACCAACATTCATTTAGTAACTGTCTACCTATCACATTAATTAGCTACTGTAATTGTTTAGTGTACTATTGTAATTGACCATGCCAGCCAGAAACTCCAAATCCTCTACTACCAAACAACAAAAAATTATAATATCTCTACCTATGACCTCCCAGACTCCTGTACATACTTCAGATGTCTTAAAACCATCAACAAAAGCAAAAATAACTTCAAATGTTTCCTATATGACAATCAAGCCTACCTTGCCTGCTAAAACTTAAACAAAGACCTAGATGATCTCCTAAAGGCATCAAATACATTCCCTTGTCTATGTCCATCATGTTTTCCGACGCTAAACAAACCAAGTACCTTGCCTGACAGAGTTGATAGCATAGAATCACTCATGCACTCAATAGAAAAACGCTTAGCAACACATTTTGAAACAATTATACAAGAAAGCCTAATTTCTCTTGAAAAAAAAAAAAAACCAGCACTGATAAGACTACTTATTAGCCCAAAATCAAATCCCAACCCAACAACCACGACCACAACTACTACTACCTCAACTACAATCACAACTACAACCAAAAATAACCACCAAATCACAACCACAAATAATTACTATCCCATCAAATAATTCCACAAATGATATTTCCTTATTCATCAGAGACACCATTGAACATGATCAGAAATGTCCAAATGCCATCTTATTTCGTCTTGAAGACACCAATGAATGAGATGACATCGCCAAAGTTCATAATATCATAAGCAACTCAAATACAACAAACATATCTCCTGAAGATATCATTGAAGTAACCAGAGGTGGCCCTGAGTCCAAATACAGTGATGGCTCAGTGGCCTCAAAATTTTGTAGACTTGTTTGCAAAAATGAGTCCAGAAAACACATATTCATTCATACAATAAACGCCATTGCAAAAACCAATCCCAACCACAAAAATCTTTGCTCAAGATCAGACTTAACCATACTGCAAAGAATCTGCTCCCGTGAACTCTGCAAGGAACTCAAAAGACATCTAGACAATGGAGAGAAGGATTTCTATATTGACTACCGTGCTGATTGTATCAAAAGTAAGTCACACAACCCACAGCTCCACATCCAACCCTACCTCATAAAACTTTGTTTACATCCACAGAGCTACTTATAATCTGAAATGCTGATGCCTCTTCCCCATGGTCACGTGATTGGATTTTGGGTGTTTGCCAATCATCTATATTTATGACTGTTGCAGTGTCCTGTGATCATGTGATACTACTATGTGATATAAATCTAGCAATGCATTTTATTGGCCGAAATCTAAACTAACTTATGCATGTATGTTGTTCAACATAAAAACTCTTGAGAAGTTTTAATTACTTCTTATCCTATTGGCTAAGACCAGATACAGTTTGTAGAAGTTTTAGTCACTTAAAATTGAGTGTGGGGTCTCTCTATCAGTTTTTAGGAGATAAATCATGCAATACACAAACCAGTTTCATTGCCTTATACTGTATGCTGTTGTGTTGAAAAAAATATATAATCTGGGCTATGTTCAGAAATTTCTATGTTAATATTGTTGTCCAATTATGACTTATTGCAGGATGGTGAGATTAAGCAAAAAAGGAAATTAACTATTTGATTAATGTGCAAATCATCTTCATAGCCTTTTATTATAACCTTCTTTGCTCAGTTTCATTACAATAAATATCCACATTTCAAATATAAATTGCAGCATTTGAATAGAAATGGAGGAATTGGTTTGTTTTCTGTAATTCTGATTTTTTCAAGTACAATTTTGTTCCATCCTTCTAAATTCCACACACATTTTTACATGCATGTTCTTGAGCAAGCATGAACATACACATTTTTTCCAATCATATTCCCCCCTCCAAGTATGCATTTTGGAAACTGGTCAATAGTGTTAAAAATGTAAAAGCTGAAGGCTACTACATTTCAGTTCACATTTAAATTTAAGAACATTGAATAAGGTTAATTTACACAAAAAGTCAAAGTTGTTTAGATGTGATGTAAGTTTACATAACTTATACAGGTGAAACTCAAAAAATTAGAATATCATGCAAAAGTTCATTTATTTCAGCAATGCAACTTAAAAGGTGAAACTAATATATGAGATTGACTCATTACATGCAAAGCAAGATAGTTCAAACCGTAATTTGTCATAATTGAGATGATTATGGCTTACAGCTCATGAAAACTCCAAATCCACAATCTCAGAAAATTAGAATATCACATGCGATCAATAAAACAGGATTATACATAGAACAATATCGGACCTCTGAAAAGTGTAAGCATGCATATGTACTCAGTACTTGGTTTGGGCCCCTTTTGCAGCAATTACTGCCTCAATGCAGCATGGCATGGAAGCTATCAGCCTGTGGCACTGCTGAGGTATTATGGAAGACCAGGATGCTTCAATAGCTGCCTTCAGCTCTTCTGCATTGTTCGGTCTCATGTCTCTCATCTTTCTCTTGGCAATGCCCCATAGATTCTCTATGGGGTTCAGATCAGGTGAGTTTGCTGGCCAATCAAGCACAGTAATCCCACAGTCATTGAACCAGGTTTTGGTGCTTTTGGTAGTGTGGACAGGTGCCAAGTCCTGCTGGAAAATGAAGTCAGCATCCCCATAAAGTTTGTCTGCGGAAGGAAGCATGAAGTGCTCCAAAATCTCCTGGGAGACGGCTGCACTGACCCTGGACTTCATGAAGCACAGTGGACCAACACCAACAGATGACATGGCTCCCCAAATCAACACAGACTGTGGAAACTTCACACTGGACTTCAAGCATCTTGCAGTGTGTGCTTCTCCATTCTTCCTCCAGACTCTGGGTCCTTGGTTTCCAAATGAGATGAAAAAGTTACTCTCATCAGAAAAGAGGACTTTGGACCACTAAACAACAGATGAGGTCTGTTTTTCTTCTGTCCGGGTAAGATGCTTCTGACGTTCAGGAGTGGTTTGACAAGAGGAATACGACATGTGAAGCCCTTGTCTAGGAACCGTCTGTGTGTGGTGGCTCTTGATGCACTGACTCCAGCCTCAGTTCACTCCTTGTGAAAGTCCCCAGCACTTTTGAATGGCCTTTTCGTGACAATCCTCTGCAGGCTGTGGTCATCCCTGCTGTTTGTGCACCCTTTTCTTCTACCCTTTTCCCTTCCACATAATTTTCTATTAATGTGCTTTGATACAGCACTTTGGGAATATCTAACTTCTTTTGCAATTACCTTTTGAGATTTTCCCTCCTTATGGAGGGTGTCAGTGATAGTTTTCTGCACAACTATGAGGTCAGCAGTCTTTCCCATGATTGTGTTTCCTACTGAACCAGACTGAGAGACCATTTAAAGGCTCAGGAACCCTTTGCAGGTGTTATGGCTTAATTAGCTGATTAGAGTGGGACACTTTGAACCTTTTCACAATATTCTAATTTTCTGAGATTGTGGATTTGGGGTTTTCATGAGCTATAAGCCATAATCATCTCAATTATGACACATCACGGCTTGAACTACCTTGCTTTGCATGTAATGAGTCAATCTCATTTATTAGTTTCACCTTTTAAGTTGCATTACTGAAATAAATGAACTTTTGCATGATATTCTAATTTTTTGAGTTTCACCTGTACCTTCTCTTCAAATGTGTTTTTATCCCCCATTCAGATCCGAGCCTGGTGCTGAGGCCAATGAAGAACACTAGACATGAGATGTAGATTTTGTTTCCTTTTATTGAAGGAATATTTTTTTTGCGCTTCAGCAAAAGGGGTCCCAGTCACCAAAATGCCAGGACCCAGAACAAAGGATTCAACAAAAATTTATACAGTTTTTTCAAGGCTGGTTAAAGGAACATTATCTCATAGGCTGTTTGAAAATTATCCAAAAGGTTCTCTTATGGCTGCACACCATCTGCTATGGGGTTGATTATCTAGGCATTTTAGTGCCTTTTCTCCCACTCCCTTTTTCTGGCAGCTAAAAAGATCAAGGGAGTATCTTTTTAGTTGACAACAAGTATTCTATTGGCTTCAGTCCTATTCCTAATAGGTATTCTAAAAGACATTTAGCCAGTCTTCTTCTTCGGCTCTGTCTTAGCCCTATTCCTTATCTTAGCATATAAGATAAGTCTTATTCTTATAAACTTATGCTTATAAGAGATAATGTCTTAGTCTTGTTTGATATGACTGACAGTCAGCTCTTGTTTTCTACATTGAAAGGGGCCCACCTGATAAAAGAAGTCCCTCTTCCTTTATCTTTGTTATGTGGGCTTCCCACATACCCATCTCCTCCCTTCCTTCTGAGTTCATACCATAAGCTTGCATTTTTACAGCAATGGCTCATCAGTGTTTCTTTTATGAACTTGCTTATCATTTTTGGAGAAATTAAATATAAGCATTTCAAGAACACATAGCTGGAATGAGCACATTCATTTTTGACTAATCAAAGAGAATCAGAGAGGAGAAATATGGGACGGCAACTCCAAGGTCAGAGATTGAAATAATTGCGTGACTAGCAAAGCTTATCTCCCAAGGAAATTTCTGCCTCTCCCAAGGAAATTTCTGCCTCTGGGCCTGAGTCTTCTCTGTGGCTCTACCTAATTACTAAACATTATAAGGCTCTTGAAAACTTGAAGGAGCTTCAATTTCCAAGGATTTTAACTTCTTCTAAAGTCATTCTAGAATCATAGAGTCATAGGGTTGTGAGAACACTTGGAGGTTTTCTAGTCCAATCCCTTGCCCAAGGCAAAAGTCCTCTTACCATCTGGGACAAATGGTTGACCATTCTTTTCTTGAAAACCTCCAATGATTGTGCACCCACAACTCCAAGAAGCAAGCTGTTGTGCTTTTTGTAGTTCTCATTGTGAGGAAACTCCTCTTCATTTCCAGGTTGGGTCTTCTCACCAGCTTCAACCCATTGATCACTCTCATGGATTCCTAACCTTAGCAAAAACATGACCTTGTAACTCCTATACTCTGACTTGCTTTTACCTCATTACTATCCTATTAAGAGACAGCTTAAAATTGTCCTTAATTGTTCCAGTATCATGTCTCTCTCATTTCAAAACACACGTACATGATATGGACCATTTCTCTAATAATGTGGTTGTTAAAATAGTCAGACATTGGAATCTGCTCAGCTCTGATTAGGTACTCTTGGCTACTGAGAACCTTTCTCCTTCCCTGCAGTTTCTGGAAACTGTGCTGTGTAGCCATTTGGGGCTGGACTTCAGATGTTTCATTTCTACAGATCCGTCTGCCTGCACAATGCTTGACTGCTATACCCACCTGTTAGCTTCTAATAAGTATAAAATTGGTGTTTTTTTCAGAAGAGTACTAAATTCACATTTGTTTAAAGAAAAAAATAGAGCTTAATACTCTTGAAAGAGTGCTAGCTTTAAGCTATACAGAAGAAAATTGTGTATCAACCAACAAAGGTTTTATTGTTTTTATTCTGTTGAGGCAATGCTACTTTGCCTACCCATTCTACCTTTAATACCACTAAGTATTATGAAAATTATTTCTATTTATTATGCTTGGGCTAGTCTAACTGTATATTCTCAATTGCTATCCAATGGCTACTTTGGAGTTGGACTTCTTTATCACTTGCTATCCTTGGGACTATTTTGTACTGCCAGTTAATGATGGGACTTTTCAACATGAATATTTCAATAATTTGTTATTTTAAAATCTTTTTTTAGCACAGAAAAACACTAGACCCAAGCTCAGAAATATACTGGGACTTGGCAGGTCTAGATCAGAGAGAAGTGTTGCATATTGAAAGGGGAATGTTTAGCATTCCTTCAAAAGAACATTAGACTCAAGTTTAGAACTATGCCAATTGATAAATAACAAATAAGGAAGAATCACCCTATTTTCAACATAGGTTTAACCCATATGCAATTTATTTTAGCTTTTTTGGCTCACTTGGGAATTACAAAATGAATATTAGCTTTGCCTTTGGTCTGATCACTAAGTCAGAGAAGAAATAAAGGGCTTTAACACTGAGTAAGATTGAACCTGAGAGTAAGTCAGAGAGTAAGTCCACTGCATCGAACATGTAAACAAGCTAAATACACTACAATAAACAGACAATAAACAGACAATAAATGGTCAAAATTGGGAGTGTCCTATCAAATTCTGTACCTGTCAACAGTGGTGTCCCCCAAGGCAAATGTTCTAGGACCAACTCTCTTCATGCTCTACCTAAATGATCTCTGTGAACAAGAGCAACTACGTTCACTTTGCTGATGATGTAAAGCTGTTCAATACCACAGACAATACTGCTACCCTTCAAAAAGACCTCGACAATGTATCAGAATGGTCAATCAAATGGCAACGTCAAATCTTAATAAATAAATGCTCTATCTTTCATATTGGCAAAAAAAAATCAGAAAATAAAATACAAGCTAAATAGTCAAGACCTTCTTGAGGATCCAAACTTTGTCAAGGACCTTGGAGTACTCATTTCAAATGATCTAACTGCTGGAGCCCACTGTAACTACATAGCCAAAAAGGCATTAAGAGTTTTTAATCTAATCCTACACAGGTTCTTCTCTGGTAATATCAGAGCATACAAAACATTTGCTAGACCTATACTTGAATACAGATCATCAGTCTAGAACCCATATCATGTATCTGATATTAACACAATTGAAAAAGTCCAGAAATATTTCACAAGAAGAGTTCTCCACTCCTCTACTCATTGCAGATTGAGAGCGTCTTATCAAATTCTGTACCTGTCAATAGTGGTGTCCCCCAAGGCAGTGTTGTATGACCAACTCTCTTTATATTCTACATAAATGACCTCTGTGATCATATTAAGGGCAACTGTGTTCTCTTCGCTGATGATGTAAAGCTATTCAACACCACAGACAATACTACTACCCTTCAAAGGATCCAAACTTTGTCAAGGACCTTGGAGTACTCATTTCAAATGATCTAACTGCTGGAGCCCACTGTAACTACATAGCCAAAAAGGCATTAAGAGTTCTTAATCTAATCCTACACAGGTTCTTCTCTGGTAATATCACACTCCTAACTAGAGCATACAAAACATTTGCCAGACCTATACTTGAATACAGCTCATCAGTCTAGAACCTATATCATGTATCTGATATTAACACAATTGAAAAAGTCCAGAAATATTTCACAAGAAGATTTCTCCGCTCCTCTATTCATTGCAGAAAAGCTTATGCCACCAGACTTGAAACTCTAGACTTAGAAAATCTAGAACTACGCCGTCTCTGGTCCGATCAAAATATAGTATATAAAATCATACATTGCAATGTCCTACCTGCAAATGAATACTTCAGCTTCAACCATAACAACACAAGAGCACACAATAGATACAAACTCAAGGTTAACCGCACCAAACTTGACTGCAGAAAATACGACTTCAGTAACAGAGTGGTCAGTGTTTGGAAGACTCTACCTGACTCTGTGGTTTCATTCCCAAACCCCAAAAACTTTAACCTTAGACTGTCTACTATTGACCTCATTCCCTTCCTAAGAGGCCTGTAGGGGGCGTGCATAACCACACCAATCGTGTCTACCGTCCCCGTTCTATTGTTTTTTTTATTTTTTCTTATAAACATCTATCTCATGTATTCAAAACTATATTTATTCTTATACCTGTATCTTGTAAGTGATTGACAAATCAAATAAATACTAAAAAAAATACTAAATACTAAAAACATCTTGCTATTCAAAATCTAAATATACAATTGCAATTCAATCAGTTGCAGGTCGATTCTCACTGGTTCAAGGTTGACTCAGCCTTTCATCCTTCTGAATGTTCAGTAAAATGTGGACCCAGATTGTTTGGGAGCAATATGCTAACTCTGTAAACAGCTTATAGAAGGCAATAAAGCACTATGTTTACCATAGTTTAGTTTAATTTAGTTTACTTTACTTTACTTTACTTTACTTTACCTTATTATCATTAAACCTCATACAACTAAATTAAATGCCATCTTCAGTGTACATTGTAACTATAAAAATAAAACACAAACACACATCCTTCACATTTTATACAATTGTATTGAAAACCATTATTGCATTAATGTTGCACTATACAGTAGAATTCAAAAGATCTACTGCCCTGGGATAGAAGCAGTTTTTTAAACTATTTGTCCTTGTTTTTATTATCCTGTACCATCTGTCAGATGATAATAGTTCAAAAAAAGGGTTTCCAGGATAAAGCAATATACAATGGAACCTCAGGCTGTGAAAGCTTCTGTCCATGACCAAATCCGGTGACAACCAAACTTTTCAGAAAATGTTTGCTTCTGGTCACAAACATATCTTCGGCTGGTAACCAAGCACAGCCATGGTGATTTTCC
The DNA here is from genome assembly GCA_015471245.1 of Laticauda colubrina. NCBI lineage: Eukaryota > Metazoa > Chordata > Lepidosauria > Squamata > Elapidae > Laticauda > Laticauda colubrina. The sequence goes on along the minus strand of BLBF01000040.1, from coordinate 11,386,304 downwards.
CTGCTGCACTGAATTCCCCTTCGGCACCATTTTTTTTGTCTGTGCATTCACAGTCAGTTGTGCTGAAGTTGCAACTGAAGTCCTGGAATGGATTATTCAGGATCCGAGGTTCCACTGTATAAATCTAAGTATATAAGTCTAAGCACTTAGACTTATATACTGTGAAGCAGTTTATAAGTCTAAGTGCTATTGCTTCTTCCTTTGTTGGCAAGGAGCCTTTGTTCTGCTGTCCATTCTACTCACCAAGATCAAGGGCCTGGGAGCCATACCTCATATCTGAATACTCCAGATGTTTTGATGTTGTCTGTGATTCCCAGCTCATTCTTTCTGAGGCTGACATTCCACAGGTTCAATTAGAACAGTTTCTTCATTTATTAAACAAAATTATACAGCTGCCCAATGCATACATCCTAACTCACGGTGCCATACAACATTTAATTTTCAGAATCACTGTCTGAGTCCTAGCCCATGAAAATTTGCTGTTATGAATTCTTTCTATGCACCGGCATTCTGACCTTTTCTTTTATCCAGCTAAATTACTTATGAGCAAGACCTAATTCAGTCAGAAGAAAATGATGGTATGAGAAATCACAATGACCTTAGCACAAATCTTCCATCTAAAATGTTCTTCTGGACTATACCTCATTCTGCTTTGGAAGATTTGGGATTGTTTAGCTTTCAGAGGAAAAAAAAAAGTAAGGAGAAAAGAACACCTGATAACTGTGTGGAATATTATTTCTGTCAAACAGAAACTGGATAGGTTAAAATTTTAATCAAGCTGGAACATGAAGCTGTCCAATGGAAGCTTGAGGACAGATAAAAGTGAGGTCTGCAACAAGCCCACTGTTACACAAACTGTCTTGTTGCATTATATATTGATAGTGTTTATATTAGAAATAGGTGGATGTTGTGTAAAAGCAAACGGACACTGCAACCATGTGAGACAAGTATAACAAAAACACTGCTACCATCATGGATGTGGAATTATCAAATGTAGCCCTCGGATTCAATTTTTCTCTCAGTTAATACAGATAGTTCTAGTCAATTTATGTTGGAATTGCTCTCAGTGATGCAGTCATCAAGTGTAATGTTACATGAACATTTAGTGATAACAGTTCCAGCAATCCTGGTTGCCATTATTAAGCAAAGACTGAGTAGGTCATTAAGTGAGGACCTTACATGACCATGATTTCCAACTTTCTGCAGGCTTCCCCTATGACTTTAAGCCCATGTCACACTGAACCAACGGAGGCAAAGAGGATGTAAAACGGGCAAAAAAGCTTGCCATCCATTGGTTACCGTGATGTATCCGTTCTGTACTCACTGCCTCCGTTTTGCTTCCTCTCTATCCGTCCAGCATCCGTTTATGGATGCTTCATCCGCTCCAAAAGTTTTGGGCTGCCTAAAACTTTTGCGCGGAAAATGTATCCAGTTCGTCCATTCTGCATCCGCTATGCATCCGTTCTGCATCCGCTACGCATCCGCTGTATCCGCTAGGCATCCGCTGCGCATCTGCTCAACTCCATCCGCCCGGACGTAGGGAGGAAGCGGAACGGATGCAGAACAGATGCAGAACGGATGCCTAGCGGAACAGAAACAAAGCGTTTAAAATGGAAAAAACGTTTGCAGAGAGGACCTATCTCGGATATTAAGGATGTCTAGAGGATGCCTACAGGATTTCTAGAGGATGCCTAGTGGAAAAAATATACTGCCTATAAAAAGGGGGAGCAACTCGCCTGCATCGCACTTTCAGAACAGCAGCCCAGCAGTGCAGACCTCTGCAGCCTTCATCTGCCTCTTGCTCTTCCACAGCATCCAGTCATGTCCACCGTGGATTGTAACAAAGTCCTTTTGGCAGCCACCATCATTCTGCAACAGTGCGAAGCCATCTGCAGGCTCTCTGAACACTACTGAGAGAAGAAAAGGAGCCACCCAAAAAGAGTCTGGGTCCGAAGATGATTCACCAGAAGAGCAGAGGACGGACTGTACAACAAGCTGATGGTGGAACTCAGGAGCGAAGACACTCAGGCGTTCCAGAACTTCATGAGGATGCCTCCAGCCATGTTTGACGAAGTTGTGCAGCGGCTGACACCCAGGTTGACCAAGGCAAACACCAGCTTCCGGCCCAGCCTGGAACCTGGGCTCAAGGTGGCACTCACTCTGCGCCACCTGGCCTCAGGGACCACCTACAGGAGCATGGAGAATGGCTGGAGGGTGCCATCCAACACCATCAGCATTGTGGTCAGAGAAGTGGTGCAGGCCATCATCGAAGAATACAAGGAGGAGCTTCTCCAGTACCCCTCCACTGAAGAAGGATGGAAGAAAGTTGCAGAGCAGTGGTATCAGAAGTGGAACTTCCCACACACCGTTGGAGCCATAGATGGCAAGCACGTGGCCTGCAAATCTCCAGCCAACTCGGGGTCCACTTATTTCAACTCCAAGGGTTTCTTCAGCATCATCCTCTTCGCCATGGTCGATGCTGACTACAAGTTCATGGACATTGATGCTTCAGGCAACGGCTCCTCTTCAGATGCCCAGGGATACAATGCCAGTCACCTCAAGGAGGGGCTGGAACGCAACCTCATCATGGGCTTCTCAGATCCAGACCCCCTGCCCAACAACACACAAGATGTGCCCTACTTCATCATGGGGGATGATGCCTTCTCCCTCAGAACCTACCTCATGAAGCCCTACACCTCCAGACTCCTCACCTGTGAAGAGAGGATCTTCAACTACAGGCTGTCCAGGGTAACACGGGTGGTGGAGAACGCCTTTGGCATCCTGGCCAACAGGTTCCAGGTACTTCTAACCACCGTGCAGCATTGCCCAGAGACTGTGAGGAGGATCATGGAAGCTTGCTGCATCCTGCACAATCTCATGCGCACCCGCTACCCAGTCTTGCAGAACAGGCTGGTGGACTTCCAACAAGCCAATGGGGACATGGAGCCTGGGGAATGGAGGCAAGGGTGAAACCTGATCGACACTGAGGATGTGCAAGGCCCCAACAGAGCCTCACATGAAGCGAAGAAACAGCGCAACCTCCTGAGACACTGGTGCAATTCCCCAGCTGAACCAGTGGAGTGGCAAGACAGGATGGTAGATACTTAATGGATGCTTCCTTCAACCTGTATCATCACACAGATGAGATTGGGCCATGTATGTTTGGTTGGCCTACAATGAACAGGGCGTTTAATAAAGAGTTGTGTTTATGTTGACATGTGTGGATAATTATTACATTATTATTGATAATAAAGGGCCATAGGTGTGGCACCTGGGAGGGTGGACCATACAGTCCCACTATGCTTGCACTGGAGGTTTATCTATCCCACTGCTATCCTAACCCATCCCACAGCTATTACCCATTCCACAGGTATCCTAACCCATCCCAAAGCTATCCTTACCCATCCCACAAGCATGCAAAGGCTTAAACCATTTCTAAAAGTTTCCAGCAAGACTTTATTAAAAAAAAATGAAACAAGTGTGTGAATCATAAATAGACTTTATTAACAACAAGCTATAAGACAAAAATGAGTCTCTGGCACTCCTCTTGGTTGCCCAGTCTCAGGGGTGAAGGGTGCAGGTGCTGTGGAGGTGGCTGGTGCTGGAGTGCTTGTCATCAGCTCCTCCAGAAGCAGAAGCAGAAGCAGCAGAAGCGCTAGCCCCAGAAGAGCGAGTCCATGCTGCAGAAGCCCCAGCAGAACCAGAGTGAGGGCCAGGGGGCGGGATGGTAGCCCTGTCCCTCTTGCCAGGGCTGGCAGAAGATGGCTGAGGCTTGCTGTGCTTCCGCATGGTTGTTGGGTTGCTGGCTGGCAGGGAGGCTGGCAGGGAGGCAGGCACCAAGGCTTGCAGGAAGGCTGGCAGGCAGGCAGGCAGGCACCAAGTCTGTCAGGCAGACATGAACCAAGGCTGGCAGGAAGGCTGGCAGGCAGACATGAACCAAGGCTGGCAGGAAGGCAGGCAGCAAGGCTGGCAGTCAGACTGGCTGGCAGCAAGGCTGGCAGGGAGGCTGGCAGCAAGGCTGGTAGCAAGGCTGGCAGCAAGGCTGGCAGGCAGACATGCAGGCAGGGCAGGCAAGGCAGTTGATGTGTCCGGCAGCAGGTCTTTCCTCTGAATGGTGACCTGCTTCCGAGCTGCTTCCGTTATATCCGCGGGGCTGACGCAATGCATCCTCCTCGCATGCACAGTGAATGCCAGGCATCCATTAGGCTTCCGCTGTGCATCCGCTAGGCTTCCGCTCTGCATCTGCTTCATCCATTCGGCGTCCGCTCTGCATCCGCTCTTTACGTTCCACTTCCGCTTTGCTGAGCCCCCCCGGAAGCCCTGTGGATGTGTCACCCACTCCCATCTGCTCCCATCCACTTCCATCTGCTGGGCTTCCGTTCCGCATCCACTTTGCATCTGCCCTGTGTCCTCCCCGTGTCCGTGTTATCTGCTCTGGTTATGCAAATTTTCGCCCCTTTTGAGAGCGGATAACAACGGATGGAACATTTTGCTCATCCGCTGTGTCCTTTTTGCATCCATTGGCCAGTGTGACATGGGCTTTTCTTATGGAAAGCTCGGGGAAATGTCAGAAATCACAATTATGTGATTGCAAGGATGTGATGGTCTGAACTCTGAGGACTGCTTACTAAGTCCCTTTTGGAATTATTGGATAATCATAGGGCTGGTAAGTTCCTTGGAGGTCATTGAGTTCAACCCTCTGCTCATGGCAGGAGTCCTCATATCATTCCAGACAAACAGCTGTCCAATCCTTTTTTGAAAACTACCGGTGATGAAGCACCCACAACTCTGGAAGATACTCTGTTCTATTGCTTAACTGTTCTCACTGTTAAGAAGTTTTTCTGTAGTTCCAGGTTGGAAGTTGTCAGAATATTGATGAACTGGCAGAGGCATGGTAACAAGGACAGCCAATGAATAGGCATATCAACTAAGTCAGCAAATGAGGACTGTTTGGAAACTGAAACTGGAAGGAGCCTGGGTGTGGCTCTGTATTAAGCTCTGAGCTCTAGAGCTGCAAAACTAGTCTGTCTGCTGAACGAACTGTAAACTGTTCTGTCGTCTGCTGTTGGTATTGTATATGTATTTTCATGTGTTCTATTGTATATAAAGACAAGTTAATGAATCCTGCTGAATCAGTTATCTGTCTGTGCTTTCTGGATTTGATTTTTTGCAACAAACTCTGACAGAAGTCTCTTAAATGAGACATCTCTTTCACCCATTGTTGAATCATAAATTTAAAAACTCACTGTACAAATGATCCTGAGGCCCACCTATAATGCACATGCTGAACATTCAACAGCCAAGCCAATAATCCAAGTGAGCTAAAACAACATTGCTTTCAGATAGTGTCCTGATGTTATTTTAAATGCAAGCTGAGGCTTGCAATTTTGCTTCAACATCATCTCCCTTTTTCTCTCTCTCCCTTGAGAATGAATGCTTTTGATTTAATAGTTAAATAGCATCAGCATATCCCATATCCAGCACTATTCTGGGGAAGACGCAAATTAATAAAGAAAGCCGCAATGGAGATGGAGCTCTTCCGTTTCCAACAAGTCAGGCTTAGAAATGCTGGAGAAGAATATAAAATAGATAAATCAAATCCTGCCAAACATTTGGAAGGAAAGTTCTTATTAGATAATGAGCTGCTCTTTAAGTGACAAGAATGGTAATACTTCCATTAGCAATTCTGATAAAAGCGACAACATCCAAGACACTAGTTTTCCTGGCTTTTCCAACCAGACGGAGAAAAAGCAAGATACAGCAATGAACTGTTGGGTTGTCACTTAAGCCCCTGACACACTGCACCAACGGATGCAAAGAGGATGTAAAACGGACAAAAAAGCTTGCCATCCGTTGGAAAACGCGATGTACTCACTGCCTCCGTTTTTCTTCCTCTCTATCCATCTAGCATCCGTTTATTGATGTTTCATCCGCTCAGAAAGTTTTGAGCTGCTCAAAACTTTTGCACAGAAAATATATCCAATTTGTCCGTTCTGCATCCGCTAGGCATCCGCTACGCAGCCGTTCTGCATTCATTACGCATCCGCTATATCCGCCAGGCATCCGTTCCGCATCCGCGCAACTCGCATCTGCTCAGACGGAGGGAGAAAGTGGAACGGACGCAGAACGGATGCAGAACGGATGCAGAATGGATGCTGCACAGAAACAAAGCATTTAAAATGGAAAAAACGTTCGGAGAGGGGATCTATCTCGGATATTAAGGATGTCTAGAGGATGCCTAGAGGATGCAAAGGGACACCTATACTGCCTATAAAAAGGGGGAGCAACTCGTCTGCATCTCACTTTCAGACCAGCAGCCCAGCTGTGCAGACCTCTGCAGCCTTCATCTGACTCTTCCTCTTCCACAGCATCCAGTCATGTCAACCGTGGATCGTAACAAAGTCCTTTTGACAGCCACCATCCTTCTGCAACAGTGCGAAGCCATCTACCGGCTCTGTGAACTCTACTACAGGAAGAAAAGGAGGTGGCCAAGAAGCGTCTGGGTCCAAAGATGGATCAGGAGAAGAGCAGAGTACGGACTGTACAACAAGCTGATGGTGGAGCTCAGGAACGAAGACACTCGGGCATTCCAGAACTTCATGAGGATGTCTCCAGCCATGTTTGATGAAGTTGTGCAGCAGCTGACACACAGGTTGACCAAGGCAAACACCAACTTCCGGCCCAGCCTGGAACCTGGGCTCAAGGTGGCACTGACTCTGCGCCACCTGGCCTCAGGGACCACCTACAGGAGCATGCAGTACGGCTGGAGGGTGCCACACAACACCATCAGCATTGTGGTCAGAGAAGTGGTGCAGGCCATCATCGAAGAATGCCTGGAGGAGCTCCTCCAGTGCCCCTCCACTGAAGAAGGATGGAAGAAAGTTGAAGAGCAGTGGTATCAGAGGTGGAATTTCCCACACACAGTTGGAGCCATAGATGGCAAACATGTGGCCTGCAAAGCACCACCCAAGTCGGGCTCCACTAATTTCAAATACAAGAGCTTCTTCAGCATCATCTTCTTTGCCATGGTCGATGCTGACTACAAGTTCATATACATCGATGCTTCAGGCTACGGCTCATCTTCAGATGCCCAGGTATACAATGCCAGTCACCTCAAGGAGGGGCTGGAAGGCAACCTCATCATGGGCTTCCCAGATCCAGACCCCCTGCCCATCGACACGCAAGATGTGCCCTACTTCATCATGGGGGGTGATGCCTTCTCCCTCAGAACTTACCTCATGAAGCCATACACGTCCAGACTACTCACCCGTGAAGAGAGCATCTTCAACTACAGGCTGTCCAGGGCAAGGCGGGTGGTGGAGAACGCCTTTGGCATCCTGGCCAACAGGTTCCAGGTACTTCCCACCACCATGCAGCATCGCCCAGAGACCGTGAGGAGGATCGTGGAAGCTTGCTGCATCCTGCACAATCTCATGCGCACCTGCTACCCAGTCTTGCAGAACAGGCTCATGGACCTCCAACAAGGCAATGGGGACATGGAGCCTGGGGAATGGAGGCAAGGGCAAAACATGATCGACACTCAGGATGTGCAAGGCCACAACAGAGTCTCACGGGAAGGGAAGAAGCAGCGCAACCTCCTGAAACACTAGTGCACCTCCCCAGCTGGAGCAGTGGATTGGCAAGACAGGATGATAGATGCTTAATGGATGCTTCCTTCAGCCTGTCTCATCACACGGATGAGATTGGGCCATATATGTTGGGTGGGCCTACAATAAACAGGGCATTTAATAAAGAGTTGTGTTTATATTCAAATGTGTGGATCAATGCTTACTAATGAAGGGCCAAAGGTGTGGCACCTGGGAGGGTGGACCATACCGTCCCACTATGCTTGCACTGGAGGTTTATCTATCCCACAGCTATCTTAACCCATTCCAAAGATATCCCTGCCCACCCCACTGCTATCTTAACCCATCCTACAAGCATGCAAAGGCTTAAACCAATTCTAAAAGTTTCCAGCAAGACTTTATTAAAAAAAAGAAATGAAGCAAGTGTGTGAATCAAAGATAAACTTCATTGAACAACAAGCTGTAAAACAAAAATGACCCAAGCCAAGTGTCCAAATAAAGTCCACAGGTAGCCAGCTACCCAGTTTCTGGCACTCTTATTGGTCACTTGGAGGTGTGCCCAGTCTCAGGGGTGAAGGGTCCAGGTGCTGTGGAGGTGGGTGGTGCTGGAGTGCTGGTCTGTATCGTCATTGGGGTGCCTGCCCCCGAGAGGACAACAGGGGATGGTGTGTTGAGAAAGGTTTTGGACAGCTGGCTCAGACCCGCGATGCTGAGAGGTCCTTCCTCCATGCCATGGGGTGTCAGCCCCAGTAGTGATGAGAGATGTACTGAGGCTGGGCTTGGCTGTGGGGGGGAGGAAGGAGTAGTGTAGTGGGGCTGTCTGGTCTGCAGCTGGGTGAGGACTGGCATGGGTGGCATCACTGTCATCGGTGGCATCATTGTCGTGGGTGGCATCGGTGGCATCAGTGGAACCGGTGTCAACGGTGTCGTCCGATGACTCTGTGCCTGGACTGGGAAGGGCTGCTGCCTGTGCTGCTGAACCTCCTGGTAGCTGTAGCCCTGGTAGGTGATGGGCTGTGGGAAGCCTTGGAATGGGAGGCACATCACCTGGGGTGGAGGAGCAGACCTGGACTGGGTGGGAGCAGGTTCCTCTGGATCTGGTGGGTTGTGAAGCAGCTCGGTGATCCGGTCCTTCACCACCTGGTACTGGGGTTCCTCCATGTTCTTGAGGGTCTGGTTGACATAGGTGAGGAAGGGCTTGCGGTTGGAGGATGAGGGGTCAGTGCTGGCCAGCTGAGAGAGGAGATCTATACTGGTGTGGATGGTGTCCCTGATCTCCAGCAGGACAGTGTGGCTCTGCCCCTCCTGCTTTCTGGCTCTCTGCCTTTCTGTGGAGGTGGAGCTGGGGGGG
>BLBF01000040.1:11364093-11377357 GCA_015471245.1 Laticauda colubrina | reverse complement strand
AATGCACGAGTGTCTTTTTTCCTGAGCTCCACCATCAGCTTGTTGTACAGTCCGTACTCTGCTCTTCTCCCGATCCATCTTCGGACCCAGATGCTTCTTGGCCGCCTCCTTTTCTTCCCGTGGTAGAGTCACAGAGCTTGTAGATGGCTTTGCACTGTTGCAGAACGATGGTGGCTACCAAAAGGACTGTATTACGATTCATGTTGGACCTGACTGGATGCTGTGGAAGAGCAAGAGACAGATGAAGGCTGCAGAGGTCTGCACAGCAGGGCTGCTGGTCTGAAAGTGAGATCCAGGTGAATTGCTCTCCCTTTTTATAGGCAGTATAGGTTTTCCACTGTGTGTCCCTTTGCATCCTCTAGGCATCCTCTAGACATCCTTAATATCTGAGATAGGTCCCCTCTGCGAACGTTTTTTCTGTTTTCAATGCTTTCTTTGGGAGCTGCATCTGCTTTCATCCTATCTCCGTCCGTGCTACTAATGCTGCGCGTCCCTTCCGTGTCCGTTCCGCTTCCTCCCTGCATCTGTTTACCACTGGAGTGGATTTGAGTTGCGCCGATGCACATCGGATGCCTAGTGGATATAGCGGATGCGTAACGGATGACAACGGATGCAGAACGGATGTCCCCCGTATGCCTAGCGGATGCAGAACGGACGCGTTTGATACATTTTCTGCTCAAAAGTGATTCTGTGATTCTGTGAGCAACTCATTCTGCCTGCTTTGCCTGATTTTGGGTAAAAGTTGCTCTTTTTATAAAAAAAATAACATTTATATAAATAATTATAATATTTACATACAAACCATGCCCAGCCATTCACATGACCATCAAGTCACACCCACAAATTAAGCCATGCCCACAGAACCAGTTAGTGGTCCCTGGGATCTAAAATTATGAGTTTGGTGGTCCCTGAGGTCCAAAAAGTTGGCGACCCCTGCCCTATAAAACCAGACTTCTGAAAAATTATTTTGTGCAGTCAATGAGCTAAAGGAACACCCTGAGGATTACTATGATAGATTTTTGCAGATGTTTACAAAGTATTTGGACACATCCGAGCTGTAGCAAATTGGGCCTGCTGTTATATGCTGACCTGAGCAAACAATTAAACATCTCCTTAATCAGATGGGAATAGAAACCAGTAGCAGAATGATTGGCAGAAGTGGGCTATTTTAGGTGGAAAATTCAGAATTATATTCAAAGGTGAGAACAAAATCATTATCACATATCACTTTATGCAAAACAAGATTCACAGCATCAAATCCAATGAGACTTATGTTGGGGAAACAAGGGGAGGGACCAATGGCTATAAATCATCCAAAAGCTTTAAACATGTCTTGCGATGCTACTTAGATGCTTTTTTTTTGGGGGGGGGGGGCTGGTTTCTTGTTTCATTTTCTGCCTTTTTAATAATCTTTTTTTTTCATGTCAATTTTCACTCCACTGTAAAGTTTAAGTATGTAAACGTATTCCTCCTCTTTTTCTTTATTTTCCTTCTATGATGACTTATTTTATTCCATTTAAAAATAAAATAAAAATATTTGATGATCTTGTATATATTATCCAAATGGACAAAAGTGTTGCTAACCTACAAGGGAGGTTCAACCAGGGGTGGGATACTTCAGGTTTGGACCAGTTCGGGTGAACCAGTAGTTCTAGTGAGCATTTGGCTCTGCCCATCCACCCCAGCTCTTTCCTGTGATTTCTTTCCTTTTTTTTTTTTTTAAGCACAGCTGATTTGTGGGGCAGAGCAGTTTGTTGTGCCTCAGCTTTTTTATTCCCAGGGGCTGTAGTAGAACATAAGTAATTGAGTTGAAAATGGCCTTTTTTAAATGTAGAACATGCAAACGCTCACCAAACCAGTTGTTACACTGGTTGATTCAACTACTATGGCCAAAACAGTGTCTCTCAATTGGAGCAACTTTCAAAATAGAGGCTTTAACTCTCAAAATTCCCCATTCAGCATTGAAGTCCACAAATCTGGAAGTTGCCACAATTAAGAAACACTGGATTAAAGACTTACTGAATCACCAGGTCCTCAATTTTTGGTGTACTTCGTGTCTTAAGCCCCTGTCACACAGCACCAATGGATGCAAAGAGGATGTAAAATGGAGAGAAACACTTGCCATCAATTGGGTAACACGATTCATCCATTCTGTACTCACTGCCTCCATTTTTCATACTCTCTATCCGTCCAGCATCTGTCTACTGACATTTCATCCTCTCAAAAAGTTTTGAGTTGCACAAAACTTTTTGAGCGGAAAATGTATCCAACACGTCCGTTCTGCATCCGATACACATACGGGGAACATCTGTTAGATGCCCGTCATCATCCATTATGCATCCGCTATATCCACTAGGCATCCGCTGCGCATCCGCGCAACTCAAATCTGCTCCAGCGGAAAATGGACACAGGGAGGAAGTGAAACAGACGCGAAATGGACACGTAGCATTAGTAGCATGGACGGAGAAAGGATGAAAGCAGATGCAGCTCGCATACAGAGCATTAAAACGGAAAAAAAGGTTCGCATAGGGGACGTATCTCAGATATTTAAGATGTCTGCAGGATGTCTAGAGGATGCAAAAGGACACCTAGTCGAAAACCGATATTTCCTATAAAAAGGGGGAGGAACTCACCTGGATCTCACTTTCAGTCCAGCAGCCCTGCTGTGCAGACCTCTTCAGCCTTCATCTGGCTCTTGCTCTTCCACAGCATCTAGTCATATCCACCATGGATCATCACACACTCCTTTTGGTAGCTACCATCGTTCTACAACAGTGCAAAGCCATCTACAGGCTCTTTCACCTGTTCTAAACGAAGAAAAGGAGGCTGCCAAGAAGTGTCTGGGTCCAAAGATGGATCATGAGAAGAGCCGAGTACGGATTGTATATCAAACTGATGGTGGAGCTGAGGAACAAAGACCTTCGTGCATTCCAGAACTTCATGAGGATGCCGCCAGCCATGTTTGACAAAGTTGTGGAGCAGCTCAGACCCAGGTTGACCAAGCAGAGCACCAACTTACTTCCCAGCCTGGACCCTGGACTGAAGGTGGCACTGACTCTGCGCCACCTGGCCTCAGGGACCACCTACAGGAGCATGCAGTACAGTTGGAGGGTGCCACACAACACCATCAGCATTGTGGTCAGAGAAGTGGTGCAGGCCATCATCGAAGAATACCTGGAGGAGCTCCTCCAGTGCCCCTCCACTGAAGAAGGTTGGAAGAAAGTTGCAGAGCAGTGGTATCAGAAGTGGAACTTCCCCCACATCATTGGAGCCATAGATGGGAAGCACGGGGCCTGCAAAGCACCACCCAAGTCGGGCTCCACTTATTTCAACTACAAGGGCTTCTTCAGCATCATCCTCTTCGCCATGGTCGATGCTGACTACAAGTTCATGTACATCGATGCTTCAGGCAACGGGTCATGTTCAGATGCCCAGGTATACAACGCCAGTCATCTCAAGGATGGGCTGAAATGCAACCTCATCATGGGCTTCCCAGATCCAGACCCCCTGCCCAACAACACACAAGATGTGCCCTACTTCATCATGGGGGATGATGCCTTCTCCCTCAGAACCTACCTCATGAAGCCCTACACTTCAAGATGCCTCACCCGTGAAGAGAGCATCTTCAACTACAGGCTGTCCAGGGCAAGGCAGGTGGTGGAGAACACCTTTGGCATCCTGGCCAACAGGTTCCAGGTACTTCTTACCACCATGCAGCATCGCCCACAGACCGTGAGGAGGATCGTGGAAGCTTGCTGCATCCTGAACAATCTCATGCCTACCCGCTACCCAGTGTTGCAGAACAGGCTCGTGGACCTCCAACAAGGCAATGGGGAAATGGAGCCTGGTGAATGGAGGCAAGTGCGAAAGCTGATAGACATTGTGGATGTGCAAGGCCCCAACAGAGCTTCACGTGAAGGGAAGAAGCACTTGAAGGACAACTTTCAATTCAGACAATGTTGAAGCAAGATAAGGAACAAGAAAAAGTAAATTTACAGATGATTATGCAAGGAATTCAAGATATTAAGATAAAAATAGATACCATGGACAAAAAAATAGAGAAATCTGATGAAAATTTTAAACAAATGATGGGAAAATATGAGGAGAGATTCCAAAAAATTGAGGAAGAAGGAAAACAAAGAGAGGAGAAGATTGGAAATATTGACACTAGATTAACACTAGTGATAGAACAAGAAAAAAATGGGATGTTGAGATGGGAGATGGAAAGATCAGAATTTTATCTTAGATTTCAAAATATAGAAGAGGAAAAAGGAGAAAACTTGGCTGTGATAATGATAGAAATATTGGCAGATCTTCTGGAAATTACTGAGGAAAAAATGATGGACGGAGTAGATGAGATATACCGAGTTTATACAAGATATGCGATGAGAAATAAACTACAAAAGGAAGTACATATTAGATTTACTAAAAAATCCATCAGAACACAAATATCCCACAGCTATCTTAACCCATCCCACAGGTATCCTAACCCATCCCACAGCTATTACCCATCCCAAAGGTATCCCTGCCCATCCCACTGCTATTTTAACCCATCCCACAAACATGCAAAGGCTTAAACCATTTCTAAAAGTTTCCACCAATACTTTATTGACTAAAAGAACTGAACCAAGTGTGTGAAACAAAGATAATCTTTATTAATGACAAACTGTAAAAGAAAATGACCCAAGTGTCCCAAGCAAAGATAAAGTCATCAGGTAGCAACCCAGTCTCTGGCACCCTTCTCAGTCACTCTGAGGCATGCCCATAGTCTCAGGGGTGAAGGGTCCAGGTGCTCTGGAGGTGGCTGCTGCTGGAGTGCTGGTCTGAGGCATCATTGGGGTGCCTGGCCCCGAGAGGACAACAGGGGATGGTGTGTGGAGGAAGCTCTCAGAGAGCTGGCTCAGTCCTGTGATGTTGAGAGCCCCTTCCTCCAGGACATGGGTTGTCAGTCCCAAGACCGATGACAGATGTTCTGAGGCCGGGCTTGGCTGTGGTGTGGAGGAAGGAGGAGTTTAGTGGGGATGTCTGGTCTGCAGCTGAGTGAGGTGAGGTGTGGGTGGCATCTGTGGCGTGGGTGAAATCTGTGGCATGGATGGCATCTGTGGCATGGGTGGCATGGGTGGCATGGGTGGCATGGGTGGCATTGGTGGCATCGGTGGCATCGGTGACATCAGTAGCATCGGTGGCACTGGTGGCACCGGTGGCATTCGATGTTCCTGTGCCTGGACTGGGAAGGGGTGCCTGTGCTGCTGGAGCTCCTGGTAGCTGTAGCCTTGGTAGGTGAGGGCCTGTGGAAAGCCTTGGAAGGGCTGTGACATCACCTGGGGTAGAGGAGCAGACCTGGACTGGGTGGGAGAAGGTTCAGCTGTGACTGGAGGGTTGTGTAGAAGACCGGTGATCATGTCCTTGATCACCTGGTACTGTGATTCGGACATGTTCAGGAGGGCCTGGTTGACGTAGGTGAGGAAGGGCTTGCGGTTTAAGGATAGTATGTTGGTGTGTACCAGCTGAGAGAAGAGATCTATGCTGCTTTTGATGGTGTTCCTGATCTCCAGCAGGAGTGTGGCTCTCCCCCTTCAGTCTGGCTCTCTGCCTGCTTTCTGTGGAGGTGGAGCTGTGGGTGGATGTGGGTTGGTCTCTGGTGGCAGTGGCCTCTTATTGCTCCCACTGCTTCAGCGGGCCCTCCACATGCTCCAACATGGGGAGTGCAGCTTGCGGGGGGGGGGTCTCGATCGTGGGACGCTCCACAGATACCTGCCTGGACACAGGAGCTGACTCTTGTCCAGAAGAGGACTGGCTCTCTGTGGGCTGCCTGAGAGAGAGGCGAGACAGAGGGGCTGCTCCTCAGTGGTGGATCTCACCCTCCAAGAAGCTGCACTTGGCCATCATGTAGGTCTCCCAGTCAGTGAGCTTTACCGTGGCCTGGCCAGATTTTTTGAGGTGCCGCTTCCCGTACCAGGTGTGCATGTGCTTCCACCAGCTGAGGAGCACCTCTGAAGTGTAGCCCAGGCTCTCTGCCTTCTCTCTCCAAGCAGCCTGCTTCCTTTTGGTGTCTCGATAGAGCCTGTGTCCCTTCCACCATAGATACCCTTTCTCCCTCAGCCATTCCAGAACCTGATCCTCATGTTCCTCTTCGATGGAGTATTGCCTCCAATCCCGTTCAGGCATATGCCTCTTCCTCCCTCTGGCAGAGCCATCTGGGCCCTCATCAGAGGGGCTTCGAGGTTGTAGGGGCTGCTCTACCACCCCACCACCAGCAGCAGCAGCAACAACAACAGTAGCAGAAAAAGCAGGACCAGCAGGACCAGCAGGACCAGCAGCACCAGCAGCACCAGCAGCACCAGCAGCACCAGCAGCACCAGCAGGACCAGGATCATCATCAGCAGAGTAAGCACCAGCAGCACCAGCAGGACCAGCAGGACCAGTAGTACCAGCAGGACCAGCAGGATCAGGAGCACCAGCAGCACCAGCAAAGTAAGCACCAGCAGAAGCACCAGCACCAGGAGCAGCGCCAGCAGAGTAAGCACCAGCAGAAGCACCAGCACCAGGAGCAGCGCCAGCAGAAGCCCCAGCACCGGAAGAGTCAGCCTGAGCAGCAGAAGCCCCAGCAGAAGAAGAGTCAGTGCCAGGGGATGGGATGGTGGTCCTGTCCTTCTTGCCAGGGCTGGCAGGAGTAGTCAGAGGCTTCCTCTTCTTTCCCATGACTGTTGGCTGAAGATGTGTCTGGCAGCAGGTCTTTCCTCTGAATAGTGACCTGCTTGCGAGCTGCTTCCCTTTATATCCACGGGGCTGATGCAATGCATCCTCCCCGCATGCGCAGTGAACGCTTTGCATCTGGTAGGGATCCGCTAGGCTTCTGCTAGGCATCCGTGATGCATCCGCTTCATTCACTCGGCATCCGCTCTGCATCTGTTCCTTCCATTGCGCGTCTGCTTCACTGTGCTCCCCCAGAAGCCCTGCGGATGTGCCATCCGCTTTCATCCGCTTCCATCTGCTAGGCTTCAGTGGAGCATCCGCTTTACATCCTCGCTACGTCCTCTCCCCGTCCGTTCCTTTCCGTTGTTGTCCGCTCTGCTTATGCAAATTCGGGGCACTTTTGAAAGCAGATAACAACGGATGGATCATTTTCTCGTCCGCTGTATCCTTTTTACATACGTTTTGCATCCGTCAGCCTATGTGACAGGCCCTTTATCCTATGACAGAATGATTCATTTGTGAAAGTCACAAAATGAAAAAAAAGCATGTCCCTCACTCTTATGAATATTAGATCCCTGTTCTCATTGCCAATGAGATCCCAAGAGTTGTCCCGTGTGCATCTCTGTGGGTTTATTTTGGTTCAGGTTTTTGCTTTATGGAGGAAGTTCTCAGGAACTATTTGTAGGGTCTATTTTCTGTATTACAAGCTCAGGGTAGAAAGATTCCTGCTGCATGCACAGATTTGTTGCTCTGCTTCGAACTCATTGTAACCATTCTTGTTTATTTATTGATAACAATTTGTCAAACAAAAATGAGAACAAGAATAAAAAAGAAATACAATGACATGGGTGATAAGCACATTCGTACATTAATACATTCCCCCTCTATTGACCACTTAAGTTTGAAGTAAGGTCCATAGAAGTCAATTTGTGACTGAACCTGTGAAAATTTGTAGTTGAGACAATTGGATTAGGTAGAGCATTCCAGACTTTGACAACTTTATTACAAAAATCATATTTTTACAGTCAAATTTAGAAAGATTTAAATTGAATTTAAAGCCCATGTCACACTGCACCAATGGATGCAAAGAGGATGTAAAGTGGACAAAAAAGCTTGCCATCCATTCAAAAACGCGATGCATCCGTTGTGTACTCACTGCATACGTCTTTCCCACAATCTATCCATAAAACATCAGTCTACTGTGATTTCATCTGCCCAAAAAGTTTTGAGCTGCACGAAACTTTTTGAGCGGATGAACTTTCCGCCGTGTACAATCTACATCCGCGACACATATGGGCAACAAACGTTCTACATCCGTTGTCATCTGTTACACGTCTGATGTATCCTCTTGGCATCCCCTGGCCATCCACGCAACTCACATCCACTCCAGCGGAAAGCGGAAAGAGGGAGGAAACAAAAGGTATACAGAACATCCAAACAGCGTTAGTAGCACGGAAATAGAAAGGATGTAAGTAGATGCATCTCACATATAAAGCATTAAAATGGACAAAAGGTTCATATATGGGACGTATCTCGGATATTTAGGATGTCTGGAGGATGTCTAGAGTATGTGGAAGGACACCTAGCGGAAAACCTATATTTCCTATAAAAAGGGGGAGGAAATCACCTGGCTGTCACTTTCAGTCCAGCAGCCCTGGTGTGCAGACCTCTTCAGCCTTGCTCTTGTGCTTCCACATCATCCATTGGATCATTACACACTCCTTTTGGTAGCCGCCATCATTCAACACCAGAACCAAGCCCTCTTCAGACTGTTTCACCTTTTCTACGCAAGAAGGAGACGTCCAAGAGCTGTCTGGGTCCGAAGATGGATCGGGAGAAGAGTGGAGTTTGGACTCTATGACAAGCTGATGGTGGATCTGAGGAATGAAGATCCTCATGCATTCCAGCACTTCATGAGGATGCCACCAGCTATATTTGATGAAGTTGTGGAGCATCTGAGACCCAGGTTGACCAAGGCAAACACCAACCTCCGTCCCAGCCTGGACCTTGGACTGAAGGTGGCACTGACTATGTGCCACCTGGCCTCGGGGACAACATACAGAAACATGCAGTATGCCTGAAGGGTGCCACACAACACCATCAGCATTGTGGTCAGAGAAGTGGTGTAGGCCATCATTGAAGAATACGTGGAGGAGCTCCTCCAATGTCCTGCTACTGAAGAAGGCTGGAGGAAAGTTGCAGAGCAGTGGTATCAGAGGTGGAACTTTCCCCACACCGTTGGAGCCATTGATGGGTAGCACGTGGCCTGCAAAGCTCCACCCAACTCAGGGTCCAATTATTTCAACTACAAGGGCTTCTTCAGCATCATCCTCTTTACCATGGTTGATGCTGACTATGAGTTCATGTACATCGATGCTTCAGGCAACGGGTCAATTTTAGATGCCCAGATATACAACGCCAGTGACCTCAAGGATTGGCTGAAACGCAACCTCATCATGGGCTTCCCAGATACAGAGCCCCTACCCAATGACACACAAGATGTGCCCTACTTCATTGTGGGTGATGATGCCTTCTCCCTCAGAACCTACCTCATGAAGCCCTACACTTCCAGATACCTCACCCATGAAGAGAGGATCTTCAACTACAGGCTGTCCAGGGCAAGACGGGTGGTGGAGAATGCCTTTGGCATCCTGGCCAACAGGTTCCAGGTACTTCTCACCACCATGCAGCATCACCCAGGGACTGTGAGGTGCATTGTGGAAGCTTGCTGTATCCTGCACAATCTCATGGGCACCCACTACCCAGTGTTGCAGAACAGGCTTGTGGACCGTCAACAAGGCAATGGGGACATGGAGCCTGGTGAATGGAGGGAAGGGCAAAACCTGATAGACACTGTGGATGTGCAAGGCCCCAACAGAGCTTCACGTGAAGGGAAGAAGCAGCGCAACCTCCTGACACACTGGTGTAACTCCCCAGCTGGAGCAGTGGAGTGGCAAGACAGGATGGTAGATGCTTAATGGATGCTTCTTTCAGCCTGTCTCATCACACGGATGAGATTGGGCCATGTATGTTGAGTGGGCCTACAATAAACAGGGCATTTAATAAAGAGTTGAGTTTATGTTGAAATGTGTGTATCAATGAATAAATTGTTATTGATAATATAAGGCCATAGGTGTGGCACCTGGGAGGGTGGACCATACAGTCCCACTATGCTTGCACTGGAGGTTTATCTATCCCACAACTATCCTTATCCCACAGCTATCCTTACCAATCCCACAGCTATCATTACCCCTCCCACAGCTATCCATCCCACAGCTATCATTACCCATTCCACAGCTACCCATCCCTCAGCTATCCTTACCCATCCAACAGCTATCCATCCCACAGCTATCCTTACCAATCCCACAAGCATGCAAAGGCTTAACCCTTTTTTCAAAGTTTTCCCTAACACTTTAAGTAAATAAAATGAAGCAAGTGTGTGAAGCAAAGATAACCTTTATTAATAACAAACTATATGACTTTATTAAAATGGAAAATGACCCAAGTAAAGTGTCTTAAGCAAAGATAAAGTGAGCAGGTAACAACTCAGTCTCTGGCACTCTTCTCATTCACTCTGAGGCGTGCCCATGATCTCAGATGTAAAGGGGCCAGGGACTGTGGAGGTGGCTTTGGCTGGAGTGCTGGTCTTAGGCACCATTGGGGTCCCTGGGCCCGAGAGTACAACAGGAGATGGTGTGTGCAGGAAGCTCTCAGAGAGCTGACTCAGTCCCATGAGGTTGAGAGGCCCTTCATCAAGTACCTGGGATGTGAGGCCCAAGATTGATGACAGATGTTCCGAGCAACGGCTTGGCTGTGGGGTGGAGGAAGGAGGAGTGTAGTGGGGCTGTCTGGTCTGCAGCTGGGTCAGGTGAGGTGTCTGTGGCGTCTGTGGCGTCCGAGGAACCTGGGTGTGGACTGGGAAGGGCTGCCTCTGCTGTGGGAAGTCCTGGTAGTGATAGGCTTGGTAGGCGAGGGGCTACTGAAATCCGTGGAAGGGCTGTGACATCACCTGGGGTGGAGGAGCAGACCTGGAGTGGGTAGGAGCAGGTTCAGATGGGCCTGGAGGGTGGTGCAGAACAGCTGTGATCCTCTCCTTCATCGCCTGGTACTGGGCCTCGGCATGTCCATGAGGGTCTGGTTCACTTACGTGATGAAGGGCTTGCAGTTGGAGGATGGTATGTCAAAGTGGATCAGCTGGGATAGGAGATCTGTGCTGGCTTTGATTGTGTCCCTGATCTCCAAGAGGACAGTGTGGCTCTGTCCCTCCAGTCTGCCTCTCTGCCTGCTTTCTCTGGAAGTGGAGCTGGGGGTGGGGGTGTCTTGGTGTCTGGTGGTTGCTGCTTCTTGCTCCATCTGAGACTGGGGATCCTCCACATCCTCGGCATGGAGAGTGCAGCTGTCGGGGGGGTCTCTGTTGTGGGGTGCTCCAAAGACACCTGCCTGGACACTGTAGCTGTCTCCTGGCTGGAAGAGGAGTGGCTCTCTGTGGGCTGTCTGAGGGAGAGGGTTGACAGAGGAGCTGCTCCTCAGTGGTGGATCTCACCCTCTAGGAAGCTGCACCTGGCCATGACATAGGTCTCCCGGTCAGTGAGCTTGACAGAGGCCTGCCCGGATTTCTTCAGGAGCAGCTTGCCATGCCAGGTGTGCATCCGCTATGCATCATCTAGGCGTCATCCACTACGCATCCGCTACACATCCGCTTCTTCCGGTATGCGTCCACTCCGTTGTTCTCCCCCGGAAGCCCTGCAGATGCGTCATCCACTTCCATTCGCTTCCATCTACTAGGCTTCCTATGAACATCTGCTTTACATCCCCACTACATCCTCCCCACATCCATTCCTTTCCTTTGTTGTCCGCTCTGTTTAGGCAAATTTGGGGCACTTTTGAGAGCGGATAACAATGGATGGAAAATTTGCTCATCTGCTGTGTCCTTTTTACATATGTTTTGCATCCGTCGGCCAGTGTGACCTAGCCTTAAAGTAGTTGTTCACATGAGTATTATTACAATTAAAACAGAAAAAGTCATTTACAGCTAAAGCATTACTACATATAATTTTGTATGGAATACCTATGTCTGACCACAAGCAACACAGTTCTAAGTTATCCAAAATGAGAATTTTGAGGGTAGTAGAGTGGGGAATTCTATTGTGTACAGAAGAGTGCAAAACTTTTCTTGTGATATATTTTTGAACCCTCTCAATTGTACTGATGTCAGATATATGTGGGGATTCCAAACAGTTGAACAATACTCTTAGATTGGTCTAGTATAAGTTTTTTAAGCTCTAATTAGCAATACAATGTTTTTTAAAAAAAGCTTTGCAAAATTAAATCTACAACTCTTAATGCCTTTTTAGCAACACTGTTACAGTGAACTTTGGAGCATTCTAGTTTGTTGGAGGCTATCACTGCATTGCTCCATAAGGGTGCATGTGAGAATGACCTTGAGAAACAGGGAGAAGAGCCAAAACCAGGAGAATGGTCAGATAAACAGATTAGCTCAATGTAGGTGTGGCAGCATCTCCAAATGGACCCTCCCTAGCCTATTGAGCTGTAAAGGCAACAGAGGAGAGATGTACTTACAGAGCTGTAAAATTGATGTTAGCTATTTCAAATAGTCGTGTCAGGAAGCATGCCCGGATGGCATATCCTATTTTATCCTAAGATTACACTGACAGAATTTTACAAGTACCTTTTGCTGTATCAATATATATCTGGTAGTTGATTGCAGAAATTATCCTTTGAAAGATATGAAACATATATATTATATTGCCTCCTTATGTCTATCTGTATTTGAATAGGGCAGCCGGCACAAAGACCATTGTTCATCCTTACTTTTTATGTTTCATTTTTTGGGAATATTCTTCTGAGACAATGAGTATGCAAGTTTCCATAGGACTAACAGAGTTACTTTTGTTATGAGCTATCACAGTCCAAATCATGAAAGCCACCAAGAGATTAAAATGCAATATAAAAGTTTTGTGTTTCATGATTCTGCCTATCTTCCACCTCTAATTTAATAAAAGAGCTTCTAAAAAGACTATTTTATGTGAATAATTTGTTCTGTCACCATGAATTTGCAACATTTCCATTCTTAGAATCCTATGGTATATTATTTACATTGATTTATGACATTTCATTTCACTTTAACATTGTGAGGAACATAGAGGATAGAACCACTGTTTGAAATTCTTAAATTCTGTTGAGATTCTACTACCTAAGATGAGAACAGAAAAGTTCATATTTTTAAAATCCAGCTCATTATGTCCAAATGAAAGGAAAACAGTATACAAATCCAGAGACAAGACTTTTTTTTCTCATGTGAAGACAACAAGAAGGCTCTGCGTTTATAAATTTGTGTCCACCCCTATAAAAGTAGCAAGAGAAGTTGGAATTCATGAAGTATATGACAACTGTAAGGATTCCCAGAATTGCCTACATCCTCACATTCTCCCCCCCCCCCCAATAGCTTCCAGATACTCTTCAAGATAGCCCATGTAGAGTGCATTGCAGTAATTCACTCAAGAAGAGAAGAGAAGAGAAGAGAAGAGAAGAGAAGAGAAGAGAAGAG
>BLBF01000040.1:11341620-11359093 GCA_015471245.1 Laticauda colubrina | reverse complement strand
CACACACCCCAAAATCAAGTTCACCATGGAAACGGAAATAAACAAACAACTACCATTCCTAGATGTACTAATCTACAAAAGAACAGATGGCACACTGGGACACACCATATACCAAAAGAAAACACACACCAACCGCTACCTCAATGCCCAATCCCACCACCACCCAGCACAGATAAATTCCGTAGCGAAAACATTAATTTCCAGAACCAAACGCCTGGCAGACAAGACACATATAAAGACTGAACTATGCACCCTGACTGAAGTATTGACAGCCAATGGCTTCCACAAAAACAAAATCACCAACTTGATCCACAAAAACACACCAAGACATAACAGAGATCTAGAAGATCAACAGACGTATGGAACAGCTGTCCTGCCCTACATAAGAGGTACCACAGATAAAATCAGTAAGATACTACACAGGCATCACATCAAGACTGCCTTCAAAACAGACAAAAAAATAGTAGCCATCCTGAGGAACCCCAAAGACAAAATTGACCTGGAAAACTAAGGCATATACGAAATTCCCTGTACATCATGCCCGGCCACATACAATGGACAGACCAAAAGAAGAATAAGTACCCGCCTAGATGAGCACAAAAATGCAGTAAAAAAGCTGGAACACACCTCCTCACTAGTCCAACACATGAAAACCACAGGTCACAACATCAACTTCAATGGCACTAAAACCCTAGCCACTATAGAAAACCCCAACCACAGAATCATCAGAGAAGCCATAGAGATTGAAAAAAGACCTGACAGCATGAATAGAAGAGATGATTCCACAGACTGTCAATCATTTGGAAGCCTGCACTCTCAAATAGAAAGATCTCCATGCCACAAGCCAGGGAAACACCTGGGCAAAAACAGACTCCCTCTGATAGCTCCAACCCAAACACCCCCCCCACCAGACACCCAGGTGAAACCCAGCTTGCTAATGAATAGCAGCTTGCTAATGACGAGCAGCCGTCCTTTCACACACAATAGCCAGAACAAAAGCGATTAGAAGCTGGAAGTTAAAAGAGCAGGAATATTATGTCACCTGAAATTCCTACACAGCTGCAGAGACAACAATGCAACACCAACCTGCTTCAAATTAACATTTCATCACAGCACATCAGCAACTGAACGTATCCTGAAAAGAACTGAAATGGCTCTACTCAGAAACGAGCTCCAAAGTAAGAGATTCCAATTGGATCAGTTAAACAAAGATTTGCTAGCACTACACCTGGAATTGAGCAGCAAAATCCACCCTCGACTTTAGGATAAGATAAAACAACTTACAACTTGGAGAGCTGAAATTGAAACCGCTTACAAAAATGAAAATCTCTTGAAGAAACTAAAAAAAATAGAACATGGTAACAAACCCCCCAACAACTCACAACAACACCTGAAAAAATTAGTATATAAAATTTCCAACAGAGAACTCACCAAAACAGAAACAGATGTCCTAAACAAAGGATCCAATTGTGCTATAGCACCCAAAAAAATCCCCACAGAATCCATCATATGTGCAGTAGAATCCAGCCTAACCAAATTAAATACAGATGAAGCTGACAGAATAAGACACCAGGTTACCAACATCCTGTGCACAAGCAAACCATCCAAAAGCAACTTGCACAAAGGAGAACTCAAAGTGCTACAAGCCCTAAAAAATGATGACAGCATAATCATACTTCCAGCAAACAAAGGGAATGCCACAGTAGTAATGGATAGAAAAGACTACGAAACAAAATTGACAGACCTACTCCAAGACTCCACATACAAACCTATAAATACAGACCCAACCACATATCTGGAAAAAATAACCAAGAAGAAAATAAAAACCAGCCTCATAAGCAAAGAAATCCAACAGATGATCATCCCAAGAGAAAAGTCTTCCAGATGCCCCTAACTATACGGCCTCCCAAAAATACATAAAGAAGGCATACCTTTCAGATCCATAGTCAGCTCCAAAGGAGCACCATGACAAAACCTAGCTAAACACTTAGCAAAACAACCACAGCCCCATGCTGAAACCGCAGCTTCTTATGGACAAAACTCATACCACTTCTTAGAAATGATCAAAGATCTACACGTGGAACAAGAAGATCTGCTTGTAAGTTTCGACGTGGTTTCACTATTCACTCAAGTCCCAATAAAAGAAACTCTCGAAATCATCAAAAATAAATACCAACCAGTGAAACACCTCATGGAACTAACAGAACACTGCCTAACCAACACATATTTCATATGCAAAGGACAAAGATACAAGCAAATTGAAGGAGCCCCTATGGGATCACCACTGTCACCCGTCATTGCAAACCTGTTCATGGAAGAATTCGAATCCAGAGCCCTGGCTAATGCCACCCACAAACCCAAACTATGGCTAAGATACATCAATGACACATTTGTGATTTGGCCCCATGGAAAAGAAAACCTAAACAATTTCCTAACACACCTAAATAGCACACACCCCAAAATCAAGTTCACCATGGAAACAGAAATAAACAAACAACTACCATTCCTAGATGTACTAATCTACAAAAGAACAGATGGCACACTAGGACACACCGTATACCAGAAGAAAACACACACCAACCGCGACCTCAACGCCCAATCCCACCACCACCCAGCACAGATAAACTCCGTGGCCAAAACACTAATTACCAGAACCAAACGCCTGGCAGACAAGACACATATAAAGACTGAACTATGAACCCTGACTAAAGTACTGACAGTCAACGGCTTCCACAAAAGCAAAATCACTAGCTTGATCCACAAAAACACACAAAGACATAATGGAGACCTAGAAGATGAACAGACCTATGGAACAGCTGTCCTGCCCTACATAAGAGCTACTACAGATAAAATCATAAGATACTACACAGTCATCACATCAAGACTGCCTTCAAAACAAACAAAAAAGTAGCAGCCATCCTTAGAAACCCCAAAGATAAAATTGACCTGAAAAACCAAGGCATATACGAAGTCCCCTGTGCATCATGCCTGGCCACATACATTGGACAGACCAATAGAAGAATAAGTACCCGCCTGGATGAACACAAAAATTTAATAAAAATACTGGAACACACTTCCTCACTAGTCCAACACATGAAAGGCACAGGTGATAGCATCAACTTCAATGGCACCAAAACCCTAGCCACTATAGAAAACCCCAACCACAGAACGATCAAAGAAGTCATAGAGATTGAAAAAAAGACCTGAAAGCATGAATAGAAGAGATGATTCCACCAGACTGTCAGTCATTTGGAAGCCTGCACTCTCAAACAAAAAAATCTCCACACCACAAGCCAGGCTAACACCTCGGCACAAACAGACTCCCCCCTGATATCTTCAGCTCAAACACACACCAACCAGGCACCCAGATGAAACCGAGTTTCTTAACGAATGATAGCTGTCCTTTTACCCAGAGCCAAGCTGTACAAAAAGCCTCCAATAGAGGAACACAATATTGCCAGCCAATCAAGACAAAAAAAAGCCACAAAACAGACAGAAGATATTAGAAACACCAACCAAGCAGAACACAGCAAACTCAAAGACCAATAAACACAGACTAAGACTCCCACCCAATCAGGATGAAGAAAAAAACCATTCTGGCACAGCGTAGGCTATCCTCAAATTTAAAACTGAAACGGCTGTGATAGCCTGACTCACAGTCAGACACAGATAAAGATGCCTGATGATGGCAGATGAGATTCTGCTGAAATGTTGCTACAACTTTAAAAGCACTACAATGACGTGGGATAATACCCGAAGGAAGCTGAACAGCACATATATGTGTATGTATATGTGTATATACGTACATATGTATATATATTTGTCCTTGCAATCTTTGCCTCTGTGATTATGACTTCTGGATTCTGAGTTCTGTTCTGCTGCATGAGTATTGTATACATGCAATTTATTGTATATAAAGAAGTTACTTCTATAAATGAATCCTCCTGAATTATTTACTTGTGCGCTGGTTGGATTGCTGCAAACTCTGACAGTATCCTTGTCAGAGATGTGTAGGCAGAGCCGAGAGGTGGAACGAAGTGCATCATCAGCTTAGAATCATTACATTCTCACAAGTGGTCCAAGTCCAATCTCTCCTGAATTCCAGTGATCATTAACAAGCACCAGTTTAGTATTAAACTTTCAGTGATTATATTATTATGTATAGGCTTGAATAAAGCTTCTATGCTGCAATCCAATGGATGGGTTTTTTAGAAAAGATTTTTATTAGTTTTCAATAAACAAACATACACAAACAAAACACAAAACATCAAAACATAAAACTTCTTTTTGAAAAGCAGCTTAGTCCCGGGTTACATCTTTTTATACAGACATAAATTCAAAATTCATGCTCACTTTTTATCCAATTTCATATCTTATTTACCATTCTACATTTTTGATATACCTTCTCCCCTCTTTTCACTCTCTTAATTCTATTTTATTTATTTCATCTCAATTTAAATCATTATGCATATTTCTTTTGTCTGTTCTATTTCAATTTTCGATTATGTTTTCTCATTAACATAAAATTTCTCCTGTAATCACTGAATGAAGTATAACGCCTTTAAATGTTTCCCCTAAATTTGACACTTAAAATAATATATACTTTTCATTCTGATTCTGCTTAGTACATTCTAAAGCTACTTACTATATTATAAAATAAAAAAGAATAATAAGTTTATTATATAATTAAAACAATAATCCACAGCAAATTAAGCTCTATTATTAAATCCAATTTTCAAATATATTTCAAATATAAATACAACAATACAATCTTATGTACTTTGCAGAATCTCTTTTTTAATCATATTTTTACCCTCTATCTCTGAATAGATCTTGTTTCTTTACATCTTGTTTTAAACCTTTGTAACTTCTCTTCCCTTTTTCCCTTCCTTTCTTCTCCAATCCTGTCTTTTTACCTCCTTGTCTCTTAATCTCCACCTTCTTAATCTCCACCTTCTTCTGTATTTCTCTTTTCTGTTGCTTTCTGACATTGTATCGATTTTTTATCTTATTTTCCCCTTTTTTGGTTGTTTTTTTAAGTCTTAAATTCTCCATTCTCTTTCCTCTCTTTCTTTTTTCTTCCCCAGCTAAAGTTGTTTGTTCATTAAAGATGGCTTCTTCTTCATCCCAATCTTTTTGTTCTTGTAGTTTCTGATAGATATAAATCACAATTTCTAAAAAATGGAAACAGATCCAGAAGAGCCCTTCCCTTCTTGATCCTCTTCTTTTAGCTTTTTAAATTAAATTTTCAGTTCATCAACAAGTAGTGCCATTGTAAATAGTTTTTTAGACAACCCAAATATTTTTAGTCTTTCAAATAATGTTTTCCAAAAGTCCCAAAGTCACCAAGCAATCCAAATACACACAGTCTGTTTCATTTAGCACTTTCTTCTTTTTATATTTTCTCTTCCTGGGGTTATAGTTCAGTTATAAAGCTCCACTTAAAATATATATTTTAGAAATTTTGTTACAGTTTCGCTCTGATCTTATAAATTCCAAGCAGCCTCCTCCAAGAAAATCTTAATATTAATTCTTTTCCTCTCCCTTGCCACTTATAGAAAAAAAAAAGTTGTTTTTTTCAATGCTCAGAAATCTTAATTGTCCCTTTGGCTTCAATTTTCAATTTAATTACCTGCTGATGCCAAAATGTTTTTTTCCAATTTCTCCATTCATTTGCTATCACTGTAAGGAAGGAGAGTGAGAAAAAACAAACTTTCCCTTTTTACTTTCCAATGGATGGTTTTGATTCTTTATACCTGACAATCATGGGATCATGTGATTGCCATTTGTAATCTTCTCCACCGGGTTCTGACAAGCAAAATCAATGGGGGAAGCTTGGCAACTACATGCTTAACAACTACATGATTTCATTAACAACCATGGCAAAAAAGATCATAAAATCAGGCATGATTTACTTAACAACTGTTTTGCTTATCACCAGAAATTCTGGTCCAAATTCTGGTCATAAATCTAGAAGTACATGTATAATAATGTAATGTATTCCTAGGAAGAATACCAATATGAATATTGTTTCTTATCATATCAGATCTTTGCTTCAGTGTTTTCAACTCCCTTCTTCAGGGAAATAAATCCATGCAATATATTTGGCATCTTCAAAATGTGGGTAAAAAATTATTGCTATGTTACAGAATTAGTGTGGTTTGAGCACAAGCAATAGCACTTAAACTTATATACCGCTTCACAGTGCTTTACAGCCCTCTCTAAGCGGTTTACAGAGTCAGCATATGCCTCCAACAATCTGAAACCTCATTTTATCAACTTTGGAAGGATGTAAGTGTGAGTCAATCTTGAGCCAGTGAGAATCAAACAACTGGCAGTCAGCAGAATTAGCCGGCAATACTGCATTCTAACCACTGTGCTACCAATAGATGCTATGAATACAGAGATTTCAAAAATGTTTTGTCAAATTTCTGCTACAAAAATTCATGAGAAAACTTAATTATCAGTACAGAAGTAGCATCCTGGTATATTGGTAACTGCAAGAACCGGTGCAAAACACACAAATAGACACACACACACACACAAAAAAAAAAAAAAAAAAAAAACAACCGTTCCACCACCCAAGTTCTCTACTGGTGTAATTTTTTAAAATATAATCTGGAATTACAAATGAGAAATAATGTGTCATATTTGCAGCCAACACCAAATTAGTTAAAATGAGAAGGGACAGAAGGGAATCTTGAAAAAGAATTTTTCAAACAAAAGGCTTCCATATCAAAATAATAAACAAGCCATAGTGGCACGGTGGTTAGCATGCAGTATTGCAGACTGAGTCTGCTGACTGCCAGCAATTCAGTTTTGACCAACTCAAGATTGACTCAGCCTTCCATCCTTCTGAGGTGGGCAAAATGAAGACCCAAATTGTTGGGGGCAATATGCGGCCTCTGTAAACCACTTAGAATAGTTTGCAAAGCATTATGGAGTGATGTATAGGTCTAAGTGCTATTGCTATTCATCATTATCACCATTTTCAATACCAATGCTTCAGGAATTAAAATTATTGACAAAGAAGGAACTTGAGTGTTCTCTCAAAAGAACTGAAGTATTATGAATGTTTGCTAACATCTTTTCTAGGAACAAAACCCAAAATCTTCTCTTTGCCTGAAAATCCAATTCTTAGCATCTCTAAGAGTGGAGAAATATGGAGCAGATGGAATGGAGGCAAATTTGAAAAGGAATGAAGGGCTGTAGACATCTACAGGAGAAAAACAAAACAGCTCAATAGCCAGGCATTCTACAGAGCCGTGATGGCACAATGGTTAGAATGCAGTATTGCAAGTTAACTTTGCATTCCACTGCCAGCAGTTCAATTCTGATCGGCTCAAAGTTGACTAAGCCTTCCATCCTTTTGAGGTTGGTGAAATAGGGCCCAGACTGTTGGGGAGCAATATGCTGATTTTCTAAACTGCTTAGAGAGGGCTGGAAAGCACTGTAAAGTGGTATATAAATCAAAGTACTATAGATAATATATGGAGTTTCAATTCACGTTTGTGTAAAAATAATGCAGAGTGAGGTAGAAGCTCCAAACCTCTCATATATGCTAATCTATACTGACTAGAAATGTGATCCTTGGGTTATGGTGAAAGAGCTCAATGAATAAATAAATAAATGCTCTGTCTTACATATTGGCAAAAAAAATTCAGAAAATAAAATAGAAGCTGAATACTCAAGACCTTGTTGATTATCCAAGCTCTGTAAAGGACCTTGGAATACTCATCTCTTATGATCTTAAGTGCTAGAGCCCACTGTAACTACATGCCCAGTATTTCCTAGCCGAACCATAGAAAATTACAATGATCCAAAACATATCGATATTACAGAAGACTATGTTGAAAAACATTACACTACACAATCTGAAACCATCTCTATCTATTGGACCGGATGGAATATGTGCCTACTTCTTAAAAAAGTTATCCATTGATATAGCAGAACCTCTAAGCATAATCTTTGAAAAATCTTTCAGGACCAGCTCCTTGCCAAAACTATGGTCACCAGCCATGGTCATCCCCATCTTCAAAAAGGGAGACCCAGCCTAGTTGAAAATTACAGATCAATCTCCTTATGCTGCGTCACCTGTAAAGTCATGGAATCAATTATTAACGAATTCATTATCCTCTACTTAGAGACAAACAACCTTCTCTCAATAAACAATTTGGTCTCAGAAAAAAAACTATCCTGTAATCTGCAACTCTTACACTGCAAAAACATACGGACTACACAACTCGATCAGGGTAAAACAAGAGACGCAATCTACATAGACTTCCCTAAAGCCTTTGATTCAGTGGGACACGACAAACTACTCCTAAAACTAAAATCTTATGGTATCTCTGGACCCCTCCATAACTGGATAGAAGCATTTTTGTCAAACAGACAATAAATGGTTAAAATTGGGAGTGTCCTATCAAATTCTGTACCTGTCAACAGTGGTGTCCCCCAAGGCAAATGTTCTAGGACCAACTCTATTCATGCTCTACATAAATGACCTATGTGAACAAGAGCAACTACGTTCACTTTGCTGATGATGTAAAGCTGTTCAATACCACAGACAATACTGATACCCTTCAAAAAGATCTTGACTATGTATCAGAATGGTCAAACAAATGGCAACTTCAAATCTCAACAAATAAATACTCTGTCTTACATATTGGCAAAAAAATATATATCAGAAAATAAAATACAAGC
This sequence comes from Laticauda colubrina, assembly GCA_015471245.1. NCBI lineage: Eukaryota > Metazoa > Chordata > Lepidosauria > Squamata > Elapidae > Laticauda > Laticauda colubrina. The sequence continues at coordinate 11,350,390 of BLBF01000040.1, read as the reverse complement.
TGAATAGTCAAGACCTTGTTGATGATCCAAGCTCTGTAAAGGACCTTGGAATACTCATCTCTTATGATCTGAGTGCACATAGCCGAAAAGGCATGAAGAGTTGTTAACCTAATCCTATGTAGCTTTTTCTCTAGTAATATAACACTACTAACTGGAGCATATAAAACATTTGCTAGACCAATACTCGAATACAGCTCATCAGTCTGGAACCCACATAACATAGCTGATATTAGCACAGTTGAGAAAGTCCAGAAATATTTCACAATAAGAGTTCTCCACTCCTCTATTCATTGTAGAATATCTTATGCCACCAGATTTGAAATTCTAGACCGAGAAAACCTTGACTTATGCCGTCTTTGGTCTGATCTAAGTATGGTCTATAAAATCATACATTGCAATGTCCCACCTGTCAATGAATACTTCAGCCTCAACCATAACAATACAAGAGCAAACAATAGATACAAGCTCAAGGTTAATCGCACCAAACTTGATTGCAGGAAATACGACTTCAGCAACAGAGTGGTCAATGTCTGGAATACTCTACCTGACTCTGTGTTTTCTTCCCCAAACCCCAAAAACTTTAACCTTAGACTGTCTACTATTGACCTCACCTCTTTCTAAGAGGTTTGTAGGGGGTGTGCATAAGCGCATCAATGTGCCTACTGTCCCTGTCCTATTGTTTTTTTTTATTTTCCTTATATGTATCCATTTTATGTATTCATTACTATGTTTATACTTATACCTGTTATCTGATAATCGCTTGACAAAATAAAATAATAAAATAAACAAATAAATATTTTGCTCCAACTTGTAGATTATTGGTGGACCAATATTATAACTTTATGGAGATGTTTGACTTGGTATCAAGTGGAATAATACAGGTTGTCCTTGGCTTAGAACAGTTCATTTAGTGAGAATTTGAAGTTACAATGACACTGAAAAAAGTGACTTATGACCCTATGGTCACATGATCAAAATTCAGACCCTTGGCAACTGACTCATATTTATGATGGTTGGAGTCATGTGATTTCCCCTTTTCAACTTTCTGACAAGCAAAGTCATTGAAGGAACCCAGATTCACTTAACAACCATGTTACTAACTTAACGACTGCAGTGATTCACTGAACAATTGTGGTAGGGAAAGACATAAAATGGGGCAAAACTCATTTAACCAATGTCTTTCTTGAAAGAGAAATGTTGGTCTCAATGGTGATCATAATTCAAGGACAACTTGTATGTATTTGCTTAAAAAAAGATTTCACTGAATTTCAATTGCGACACTGAACCAAACAATGAGTTTCATGAATGGGAACTAAGTCTATGTTATTTTACATACTTCATTCAAATGTGATCTATGATTTTATTATCATAGTACTTTGAGGCTAAAGGTGACACTGATGGAAGAATGTTCAAAATCTTGGTACTTCTTCTCAATAATTATCACAGTATATTTGTCTACATTCTGTTCTTTTCCAGCTTAGTCCTAATGAATTTGTGTTCCTCCTTTCTCATCCATTAGTCAGTCTTCCCTGTTTTCCTATATTTTCCCCCATATGCATATTTCATTTTCTACTTTCAAAACTACATAATACTTAGACATCTCTTTATTATCTTCATCATCTTTATTACAGCCATTCCTTCCACCAAAAAAGAAAAAGAAAGTGATTGCATGGAACTGTCAAGGAAACAAGTATGACTTTTGAGTTTTCCTGATAGATACTTAAACCTCCTTCACATATTTTGAGAGGAGTGCTGGAAGAAAATTTGAGGATGGTCTAATGAGGAGGGGTGCTTTACATTGCACCCCTTTAATCTTTACAGTGTAGAGATTAAACAGGCAGTTGGATCCTAGGTGCATCAAGTGATTTCTTGAAAATGTGAATGAGTTATACTTCATCAAGATCCTGAGGGCATAGTTAAGACTGTACATGTCTTTAATATTATATAGTACTACTTCTTGGCAAGATAGAACAATATGGGAAAGACTGAACCACCATCAGATAGATTTGCAGTTGGCTGACACTCAGTGGGTAGTCCTACATGGAACTACATCTACATGGAGGGAAGCATGCAGTGGGATACCCCAAAGTTCTGTCACTGGAGCCTTTCATGAAGAGCCATTTGTTTGAATTTGTCTGGACAGCCATTTGTCCAAAATGGTATACAGCAGGGGTGTTAAATTTGTATCATCATGGTGTCATCTTGTGATGTATCATGACTTTTTCCCCCTTTGAATGAGCATGGCCAGAGTGTGATGCATCTGGTCTGCGGGCTGTGAGTTTGACACTCTTGGTAGAGAGCAGTGTTGGTGAACCTTTTCAGCACTGAATGCTGAAACAGGACTGTGCACGCATGGGGGAGCACTAAAATCAGAAGAGCAGCTTCCTGGTGCGCATGTGCAGGAGTGTCAAAAACTAAAAGAGCAGCTCCTTGGCACACATGCCACCTGGTGTTCTGGTTTCTGGCATGCATGCACACCGGGGAGCTGCTCTTCTGGGTTCCAATGCTGCCCCATATGTGAAGACTATCTGAGCAGCGCGCATGTGCACGCAGGAACCCAGAAGAGCAACGGGCGATGGCTGGTGTGCCCGGAGAGATGACTCTGCATGTTACTTCTGGCATGCATGACATAGGTTTGCCATCACGGGTGTAGAGTCTCCTGCTTGAGTAGGAGGATGGACTAAAAGACCTCCAATGTTCCTTCGTTCCAATGTTATTCTATATTTTATAGTCTATTTTCTATTTTTGAGAATCTCATGATGAACACCTAAGGATTATACATACACATGCCTAAAGGAAATAATATAAAAACAAAAAGAAGAAATAGAAGGAAGAACAAAAAGGATGACAGTGCTGAATCTAAAATTTCATTAATAGGGTCACTGATATTTTGGAAAGAGAAAGTATTGCTAAGAAGATTTTTTATTTTTATTTATTTATTGTATTTTTATCCCACCTTTATTATTTTATAAGTAAATCAAGGCAGCAAGCATACCTAATATTCCTCCATTCTTCAACGCAAGGTCACCCACTGACTTTTGTGCCTAAGGCAGGAAGTTAGCAACAAATTCGGTGAATTTTCCTATAACTCCAGAGACAAAGTTAAGTGACCCTAGATCTATATAGAACTTGTATAGCTTCATCTGCTACGGTATTATGTTCAGGGATGACAATATCCAACCACCCAGAGAGGCTGAATATTCCTAATTCAGCCTGTAGGAGTAGCAAGAGTATTTAGTTCATGGAGATTCTGCCTTTTGTTTGCTTTAAAAAAATCTGTTGACAGTTTCTGAGTCAGCATTTTATTATTCTCTGTACAGTATTTAATTTCTTGAGGCATTAATCCAGAAATCTGCAAGTCCAGCAGACTTCTATAGAAACTTCAGCACTCATGCCCAGGCCGTAATTGGTCTTTCAGCTCTCTTCTCCTACTGATCCTTTTATTTTAAACTTCCTAATATTTTAAACAAGCCATAGATCTGAAACTTATTTAACATATGATGATGAATTCATTGGAATGGAACAACTCAACCTAAATGCAGGAGAATCAGCAGAATATTCATTTCACTGCTACCAGTATCCCAAATCTTCCTCAGTGGATATGATTACAGGATTTCTTTTTCCTTCATCATGAGCTTCCCAGATCCAGACCCTCTGCCCAACGACACACAAGATGTGCCCTAATTCATCATGGGGGATGACGCCTTCTCCCTCAAAACCTACCTCATGAAGCCCTACACTTCCAGACTCCTCACCCGTGAAGAGAAGATCTTCAAATACAGGCTGTCCAGGGCAAGGCAGGTGGTGGAGAACGCCTTTGGCATCCTGGCCAACAGGTTCCAGGTACTTCTCACCAACATGCAGCATCGCCCAGAGACCGTGAGGAGGATCATGGAAGCTTGCTGCATCCTGCACAACCTCATGCGCACCCACTACCCAGTATTGCAGAATAGGCTCGTGGACCTCCAACAAGGCAACGGGGACATGGAGCCTGGGGAATGGAGGCAAGGGCGAAACCTGATAGGATTCGAAATGATAGTAGGCGAAACCCACTAAGGATGTGGAAGGCCCCAACAGAGCTTCACATGAAGGGAAGAAGCAGTGCAACCTCCTGAGACACTGGTGCAACTCCCCAGCTGGAGCAATGGAGTGGCAAGACAGGATGATAGATGCTTAATGGATGCTTCCTTCAGCCTGTCTCATCACACTGATGAGATTGGGCCATGTATGTTGGGTGGGCCTACAATGAACAGGGCATTTAATGAAGAGTTGTGTTTATGTTGACATGTGTGGATGATTGACTACATTATTATTGATAATAAAGGGCCATATGTATGGCACCTGGGAGGGTGGACCATACAGTCCCACTATGCTTCCCCTGGAGGTTTATCTATCCCACAGCTATCTTGGTCACTTGGAGGCGTGCCCAATCTCAGGGGTGAAGGGTCCAGGTGCTGTGGAGGTGGCTGCTGCTGGAGTGCTGGTCTGAAGCGCCACTGGGGTGCTTGGCCCTGAGAGGACAACAGGGGACGGTGTGTTGAGGAAGCTCTCAGACAGCTGGCTCAGCCCCGTGATGTTGAGAGCCCCTTCCTCCATGACATAGGGTGTCAGCCCCAATACCAATGACAGATGTACTGAGGCCGGGCTTGGCTGTAATGTGGAGGAAGGAGCAGTGCAGTGGGGCTGTCTGGTCTGCAGCTGGGTGAGGACTGGTGTCAGTGGCATCGGTGGCGTGGGTGGCATCGGTGGCCTGGGTGGCATCAGTGTCGTGAGTGGCATCGGTGGCATCAGTGGCACCGGTGGTGTCCGATGTACCTGTGCCTGGACTGGGAAGGGCTGCCTGTGCTGCTGGAGCTCCTGGTAGCTGTAGCCTTGGTTGGGTAGGGCCTGTGGAAAGCCTTGGAAGGGCAGTGACATCACCTGGGGTGGAGGAGCAGGCCTGGACTGGGTGGGAGCAGGTTCATCTTGGTCTGGAGGGTTGTGAAGATCGGTGTTCCTGTCCTTCACCACCTGGTATTGGGGTTCCACCATGTTCATGAGGGTCTGGTTGACATAGGTGAGGAAGGGCTTGCAGTTGGAGGGTGAGGAGTCGGTGTTGACCAGCTGAGAGAGGAGATCTATGCTGGTGCGGATGGTGTCCCTGATCTCCAGCAGGACAGTGTGGCTCTGCCCCTCCGGTTTTCCTCTCTGCCTTTCTGTGGAGGTGGAGCTGGGGATGGATGTGGGTTGGGCTGTGGTGTGAGTGCCGTCTCCTTTCTCCCACTGCATCAGGGGGTCCTCCATGTTCTCCGCCACGGGTAGTACAGCTGTTGGGGGGTTCTCCATTGTGGCACACTCCACAGATACCTGCCTGGACACAGGAGCTGACTCTTTGCCAGAAGAGGACTGGCTCTCAGCAGGCTGCCTGAGAGAGAGGGTTGTGAGAGGGGCTGCTCCTTGGTGGTAGATCTCACCCTCCAAGGAGCTGCACTTGGCCATCACGTAGGTCTCTCTGTCCATCAGCCTGACCGCGGCCTGGCCAGATTTCTTGAGGTGCAGCTTTTCATACTAGGTGTGCATGTGCTTCCACCAGCTGAGGAGCACCTCCGAAGTGTAGGCCAGGCTCTCCGCCTTCTCTCTCCAAGCAGCCTGCTTCCTTTTGGTGTCTCGATAGAGCCTGTGTCCCTTCCACCATAGATACTCATTCTCCCTCAGCCATTCCAGCACCTCCTCGTCATGTTCCTCTTCTATGTTGTATTGCCTCCTCTCCCGTTCACGCGTCTGCCTCTTCCTCCCTTTGGCAGGGCCATATGGGCCCTCATCAGAGGGGCTTCGAGGTTGTAGGGGCTGCTACTCCACACCACCACCACCACCAGCAGCAGCAGCAGCACCAGGAGCACCAGGAGCACCAGGATCAGGATCAGGAGCACCAGCAGGACCAGGAGCACCAGCAGGACCAGCACGACCAGGAGCAGCACCAGCAGAGTAAGCACCAGCAGAAGCACCAGCACCAGGAGCAGCACCAGCAGAGTAAGCACCAGCAGAAGCACCAGCACCAGGAGCAGCGCCATCAGAGTAAGCACCAGCAGAAGCACCACCACCAGAAGCAGCATCAGCAGAAGCACATCACCAGAAGCAGCATCAGCAGAGTAAGCACCAGCAGAAGCAGCACCACCAGAAGCAGCATCAGCAGAAGCACCACCTCCAGAAGCAGCATCAGCAGAAGCTCCAGCACCAGAAGATTGAGCCCAGGCAGCAGAAGCCCCAGCAGAAGCAGAGTGAGGGCCAGGGGGTGGAAGGGTGTCCCTGTCCCTCTTGCCTGGGCTGGCAGCAGATGGCAGAGGCTTCCGTTTCTTCCCCATGGTTGTTGGGTTGCTGGCTGGCTGGCTGGCTGGCTGGCTGGATAGCTGTGTCTGGAAGCAGGTCTTTCCTCAGAATGGTGACCTGCTTGGGAGCTGCTTCCCTTTATATCCGCATGGCTGATGCAATACATCCTCCCCGCATGCGCAATGAACACTAGGCATCCGTTAGGCATCTGCTAGGCATCCGCTAGGCTTCCGTTAGGCATCTGCTAGGCTTCCGCTCTGCATCCGCTTCATCCGCTCGGCATCCGCTCTGCATCCGCTTCATCCGCTCGGTGTCCGCTCTGCATCCCCTCTTTCTGTTCCGTGTCTGCTTTGCTGCGCTCTCCCAGAAGCCTTGCAGATGTGTCATCCGCTCTCATCCGCTTCCATCTGGTAGGCTTCTGTGGAGCATCCACTTTCCATCCGCCCTACGTCCTCCCCCCGTCCGTTCCTTTCTGTGTTGTCCGTTCTGGTTATGCAAATTTTTCCCCCTTTTGAGAGCGGATAACAACGGATGGAACATTTTGCTCATCTGCTGTGTCCTTTTTACAAACGTTTTGCTTCCGTCGGCCAGTGTGACAGGGCCTTAAGGGTATTAAAGATCTGAGTGTTAATATTTTTATGGGTATTCATCTCTTTGCTGATGTTCCTATACAGTATATACTTGGAAACAAGATGAAAGGAACTCAATTTAGGTGTGTTGCAAGACATGGAAACACCTAATTTAAAAGGCTGTTGCGAGTTCTAATAATCTGATCTGGTTTGGTTTGATAATTCAGCTGAGAAGATTCTTTAGCCTTCAAAAATGAATTTGGGATCAAAATGAAGAAAATATTCTTTAATTTTTCATTGTCTCTTTTAAAAGTTATATTCTTTTACTTTAATTTTAGCAGACCACTGGGAGCTGAACATCATATAAACATAATGAGTGAATGAATAAATAATTTGGTTTGCTTTTATTGATTTCACTGGAGACTCATCTTCTAGTGCTTGCAATTATATTATTTTTCATCTAGATAACATTACATTTTACCAACATGCAGCTATTTTCTCAAATGTCAGGCTGATAAAGGTGGAAGAGATGAAGCTGAAATGCAAAAATAAGATCACAAACATTTCTTCCTCCTGTTGATTTTAGATTACAATCTATGAAAGGAATATAGGTCCACTCTTCCTCCTTTTTTCTTTTTCGGATTCATGCATGTATGTTGAAAATTTTTATCAGATTATCAAAATATAAATACAAAAGAAAATAATGAGGAAATAAGGGAGGAAAGTGGGAAGAGAAAAGTGTAGAGAAAGAGGGAAAAATAAAGAAAAAAAGCACTGACTTCCAAATTCTTTTGGTGCAATAGAATAAGAAAATAGTATCAAACCTCATTTTTTAATGTTTATATAATAATATAAACTAGCCATTTCTATAAAACAAAACTATCTAATCAGCAAAACCCAAAATCAAAGTTTCATTTTTTACACCTCAGGCAAAAAGTCCAGAAGTGGTTTCCAAGTAAAACAAAATGAATTGTGTTCTTTTCTTTAACCAGTTTGAATCCCTAACACCGCATAATGGAGCAAGATCCTGTTACTTGTCCCAGCTTCTGCCAACCTAGCAGTTTGAAAGCATGTAAAATTGCAAGTGGAAAAATAAGGACCATTTTGGTGGGAAGGTCACAGCATTCCTTATGCCTTCAGTGTTTAATCATGCCAGCCACATGACCACGGAGACATCTTCAGATAGCCCTCGCTCTTTGGTTTTGTAACGGAGATGAGCACTGCCCCCTAGAGCAGGAAATGACTAGCATGTTTGTGCGAGGGGAACCTTTACCTTTACCTAGAACATCTGCCACACAATCACATTGCCAATACCTGTTTGGAAGCCACCGAATCAGTGCATTTTCCCTAGACAATTAATCATGCATTAAACCTCTGTTAGATTTAAAGAGGTACATTATTCCTTCAAACCAAGTTAAAATCTTATCTGAAGTGGTTTGCTACTACCTTCTGGATTTTCTGACTTCTTTTTATAGTCTGCAACCTTGAGATTTTTTGGTGTCCTGTGTAAAGGAGCACAAATTACCAAATTATATTCAAAGTCTAGAAGAGGATAAATAAAATGATGTTGGTGAGTGATTATAAAATACTGCTGTGTTTGGAACTGGATCTTTAACAAAAATGATTCCAAGAAACAAGAGGGAGAAAAAGAATGTTTATGAAGACAAGCAGGACATCTCCTCCAATTATTTGACAAACCATGGAAAGTTCAAAGCACTAGATAATTTCATACAGGACCTGGAGTTGAAAGGTAAAAAGAGAATGTCTTCAGAAGCTATTTGGTATGGGCCTTTTAGTGCTGAGAAAACGTTATTGCTGGAAGGTGAGCATTTTATTGCCCAGATGGATGGAAGGAAGGAAGGAAGGAAGGAAGGAAGGAAGGAAGGAAGGAAGGA
>BLBF01000040.1:11322248-11334518 GCA_015471245.1 Laticauda colubrina | reverse complement strand
TATCCTCTCAAATGAGATAATTGGTTTTTTATAAATGTGGCTTTTTTATACAGGCAAGATCTTTTTCCCTGTGCAATCTGGATACATTTTTTTTTTACCAATTTTCACAATTAGATTGATGTCATGCCCCAAACCAAGAATAACAGGTGAAAATTCTTTCAAGCTAGGTTCCTTATTATATCATACCTATATATATGGATTTCTTGCCTGACTGAAGAGTCTGCAACCTGCATTTACAATATACTCTGTGAACTATTAGGAAGGGGCTCTCTTCATCCTCTTTCTCTCACACATACTATCTGGGCTGAGTTGCCTCTTACTTACTCTTAAAACACCCCCTCCCTCCTGGGGATCCACCTTCTCACTACATTTCTTCAGAATCATTCTTTCTATGGAGAGTTTTCAGCTTTATTCACTTTTGTGTGGCTGAAAGAACACTCTTTTAAAAATTTAATTTGATTTGTCAATCTCTTACAAGATAATAGGTATAAGAATAAACATAATTATGAATACAAGAAAGGGTTACATATAAGAAAAATAAAAGAAACAAGAGGACAGGGATGGTAGTAAGCACGTTGGTGCGCTTATGCATGCCCCCTACAGACCTCTTAGGAAAGGGGTGAGGTCAATCGTAGGCAGTCTAAGGTTAATGTTTTTGGGGTTTGGGGAAGAAACCACAAAGTCAGAAATACCACAAATTTAATGAAAACAAGAACCCGAAAGATTTCCCTTTTCCAAAAATAAGAGCCCATTTGGTAATGGTCAATTTCAGTGTTATAGAAATCTGAAGTATTTGTATTAGGTATAATATCAGGTAAACGTGATAAGAAAAGTATGTATTTAATATTGCACATCTTTATAGCAGCAAGGATTGTATTTGCACAATGCTGGAAAAATGAAGAAACACCACAAAATGAAGAAATAATTAAGAAAATACTTGAGTGTGCAGAAATGGCCCTTTCCTGGACCAACAATCCCTACTCACAGTCACTCATGCCCTAGTCACTTCCTGTCTTAATTATTACAACACGCTCGACATGGGGCTGCCCTTGAAGAGCATTCAGAAGCTCCAGTTGGTAGCAAAATGCAGTGACCCGCATGGTTTTGTGCAGACCCCGGTGTGCACATGTTTCACCTCTCCTGTGGGAGCTGCATTGGTTTCCGATTTGCTTCTGGGTGCAATTAAAGGTGCTGGTTGTCACCTTTAAAGCCCTTCATGGCTTGGGACCAGGTTATCTGAGGGACCAGGTTATCTTGCCAGGAACATCTACTTGACCTATCAGAGTGGGGAGGCAGAGAATGTTGCGATGCCCATCCCTTAGGGAGATACACCTGGTGGGACCCAGAAGAAGGGCCTTCTCTGTGGTGGCTCCCTCCCTCTGGAACATCATTGCTCCAGAGATTAGAATAGCCCCCTCTCTTCCGAAAGGCACTGAAGACTTGGTTCTGCCAGCAGGCCTGGGGAACCCAGAGTGGGATGGAGCCTATCAAATGGCTTGTGTGATCTGCTGTCATCAGCGCAGGATGGATGGAAGTTGGGGGGGTGAGTTTTTTTCCAGATTTTATTCTATTGTACTTTATTAATTTATTTGATTCTTTTTGTAAGTTTTTATTGTTTTTTTTAACATGGTTTTACATCTTGCAAACTGCCTCAAGTAACCATAGATGAATAGGTGGCAATATAAATTCAATAAATAAATAAAATAAATAAATAAAATGGACAGACTGACTTTAAAGATGAAACAGAAAGAAGATACAGAATATTATTAAACATGGAATCTGTAGTTGGAAAAAAGGGGGGGAGATTAAGAGTGTAATATGTATTGTTAAGTACCCAGACAACACAATGTTTATTAAGCACTAAGAAATGTAGTTAATAAAAAGTTAACTAAAAAATAAGAAGAGAAAACTGAAGGTAGAAGAGAAATTCAAAATAGATCTGGAAAAGCAATTACTACACTCCTATATGGTGAAAGCCCATCTCACAACAGGTTATTGCAAATTCTAATTGTTTCTACCTATTTTTAAAATAAATTTGTCATAAGAATGTTTTTATGTTGTGTCTTTATTTTCTTATTTCTTACCCAATAATCAAGGTCTTCTGGTCAGTGTATAAATAAATCACAATGTGAAACACAGTCAAGGGTTTTTAACAAGAACCTTCCACAAAAGGGACACAATCTAAAACAATCTACACCTCTTGTGTCCCAGAGATTCACTTCATGAGGTGATCATCATGAAGAATCAATATTTTAGTTATGGCTATCATTTAGAGCATTCTTTCTACCCTGTGATCAAGAAAGTGGTTTTACAAGAACAACTTGAGAAACGATCTATCTGATTATATTTAATTATTTATGGAATGGGAATATTTGCTCTTTGCTTACAGATCATTTACATTAATTTCCCTTCCTCAGCATTATAGGTATTCAATCTTGATATAATAAACATAATTGTTCCTTCATCTTTCATGAAGAACTACAAACTTACATAGGAATTATTTTTGTGCAGGGTTTTATTGTACAAGTACTATATCATTTAAATATTATCTCATCAAGACTGCTTTATTGCATTTTTCACACTGCACCAACGGATGCAAAGAGGATGTAAAACGGACAAAAAAGCTTGCCATCCATTGGTTAACGCGATGTATCCTTTCTGTACTCACTGCCTCCGTTTTGCTTCTTCTCTATCTGTCCAGCATCCGTCTATGGATGTTTCATCCACTCAGAAAGTTTTGAGCTGCTCAAAACTTTTGCGTGGAAAATGTATCCAATTTCTCCGTTCGGCATCTGCTAGGCATCCGCTAGGCATCCATTCTGCATCCGTTACATATCCGCTATATCCGCTAGTATTCCATTCCGCATCCGAGCAACTCGCATCCGCTCGGACGCAGGGAGGAAGCGGAACAGACGCGGAACGGATGCAGAACGGATGCCTAGCAGATGCAGCATGGAAACAAAGCATTTTAAATGGAAAAAACATTCGGATATTAAGGATATCTAGAGGATGCCTAGAGGATGCAAAGGGACACCTATACTGCCTATAAAAAGGGGGAGCAACTCACTTGCATCTCACTTTCAGCCCAGCAGCCCAGCTGTGCAGACCTCTGCAGCCTTCATCTGATTCTTGCTCTTCCACAGCATCCAGTCATGTCCACCGTGGATCGTAACACAGTCTTTTGGCAGCCACCATCCTTCTGCAACAGTGCGAAGCCATCTACAGGCTCTGTGAACTCTACTACAGGAAGAAAAAGAGGCGGCCAAAAAGCGTCTGGGTCCGAAGATGGATCGGGAGAAGAGCAGAGTATGGACTGTACAACAAGCTGATGGTGGAGCTCAGGAACGAAGACACTCGGGCATTCCAGAATTTCATGAGGATGCCTCCAGCCATGTTTGACGAAGTTGTTCAGCGGCTGACACCCAGATTAACCAAGGCAAACACCAACTTCTGGCTAAGCCTGGAACCTGGGCTCAAGGTGGCACTCACTCTGCACCACCTGGCCTCAGGGACCACCTACAGGAGCATGCAGTATGGCTGGAGGGTGCCAAACAACACCATCAGCATTGTGGTCAGAGAAGTGGTGCAGGCCATCATCGAAGAATACCTGGAGGAGCTCCTCCAGTGCCCCTCCACTGAAGAAGGTTGGAAGAAAGTTGAAGAGCAGTGGTATCAGAGGTGGAACTTCCCATGCACCGTTGGAGCCATAGATGGCAAGCACGTGGCCTGCAAATCTCCAGCCAAGTAGGGCTCCACTTATTTCAACTACAAGGGCTTCTTCAGCATCGTCTTCTTAGCCATGGTCGATGCTGACTACAAGTTCATGTACATTGATGCTTCAGGCAACGGCTCATGTTCAGATGCCCAGGTATACAACGCGAGTGACCTCAAGGAGGGGCTTGAAGGCAATCTCATCATGGGCTTCCCAGATCCAGACCCCCTGCCCAACGACACACAAGATGTGCCCTACTTCATCGTGGGGGATGACGCCTTCTCCCTCAGAACCTACCTCATGAAGCCCTACACTTCCAGACTCCTCACCCGTGAAGAGAGGATCTTCAACTACAGGCTGTCCAGGGCAAGGCGGGTGGTGGAGAATGCCTTTGGCATCCTGGCCAACAGGTTCCAGGTACTTCTCACCACCATGCAGCATTGCCCAGAGACCGTGACGAACATCGTGGAAGCTTGCTGCATCCTGCACAATCTCATGCGCACCCGCTACCCAGTCTTGCAGAACAGGCTCGTGGACCTCCAACAAGGCAATGGGGACATGGAGCCTGGGGAAAGGAGGCAAGGGCAAAACCTGATCGACACTGAGGATGTGGAAGGCCCCAACAGAGCTTCACATGAAGGGAAGAAGCAGTGCAACCTCCTGAGACACTGGTGCAACTCCCAAGCTGGAGCAGTGGAGTGGCAAGACAGGATGATAAATGACTAATGAGTGCTTCCATCAGCCTGTCTCATCACACTGATGAGATTGAGCCATGTATGTTGGGTGGGCCTACAATGAACAGGGCATTTAATAAAGAGTTGTGTTTGTGTTGACATGTGTGGATCAATGATTACATTGTTATTGATAATAAAGGGCCATAGGTGTGGCATCTGGGAGGGTGGACCATACAGTTCCACTATGCTTACACTGGAGGTTTATCTATCCCAACAGCTATTACCCATCCCAAAGGTATCCCTGCCCACCCCACTGCTATCTTAACCCATCCCACAAGTAAGCAAAGGCTTAAACCAATTCTAAAAGTTTCCACCAAGACTTTATTAAAAAAAAGAAATGAAGCAAGTGTGTGAATCAAAGATAAACTTTTTTGAACAACAAGCTGTAAAAGAAAAATGACCCAAGTCAAGTGTCCAAATAAAGTCCACACCCAGTCTCTGGCACTCTTATTGGTCACTCGGAGGTGTGCCCAGTCTTAGGGGTGAAGGGTCCAGGTGCTGTGGAGGTGGTTGCTGCTGCAGTGCTGGTCTGAAGCACCACTGGGGTGCCTGGCCCCAAGAGGACAACAGGTGACGGTGTGTTGAGAAAGCTCTCGGACAGCTGGCTCAGACCCATGATGCAGAGAGGTCCTTCCTCCATGCCATCAGGTGTCAGCCCCAGTACTGACGACAGATGTACTGAGGCCGGGCTTGGCTGTGGGGTGGAGGAAGGAGTGGTGTAGTGAGGCTGTCTGGTCTGCAGCTGGGTGAGGACTGGCGTGGGTGGAATCACTGTCGTCGGTGGCATCATTGGCGTGGGTGGCATCGGTGGCATCAGTGGAACTGGTGGCAATGGTGTCGTCCGATGACTCTGTGCCTGGACTGGGAAGGGCTGCTGCCTGTGCTGCTGGACCTCCTGGTAGCCGTAGCCCTGGTAGGTGAGGGGCTGTGGGAAGCCTTGGAATGGGAGGGACATCACCTGGAGTGGAGGTGGAGGAGCAGACCTGGACTGGGTGGGAGCAGGTTCCTCTGGATCTGGAGGGTTGTGAAGCAGCTCGGTGATCCGGTCCTTCACCACCTGGTACTGGGGTTCCTCCATGTTCCTGAGGGTCTGGTTGACATAGGTGAGGAAGGGCTTGCAGTTGGAGGGTGAGGAGTCGGTGTTGACCAGCTGAGAGAGGAGATCTATGCTGGTGCGGATGGTGTCCCTGATCTCCAGCAGGACAGTGTGGCTCTACCCCTACTGCTGTCCGGCTCTCTGCCTTTCTGTGGAGGTGGAGCTGGCGGGGGTGGTGGATGCGGCTATGGCTGTGGTGGACGTGACGTCTCCTTTCTCCCACCGCATCAGGGAGTCCTCCACGCACTCCACCATGGTTACAACACCTGTCTGCGGGTTCTCTGCCATGGCACACTCCACAGAAACCTGCGTGGAGACAGGGACTGACTCTCGGCCGGAAGAGGACTGGCTCTCAGCAGACTGCCTGAGAGAGAGGGTCATGAGAGGGGCTGCTGGTGCTCCTCAGCAGCGGATCTCACCTTCCAGGAAGCTACACCTGGCCATGACGTACGTCTCTCTGTCTGTCAGCTTAACCGTGGCCTGCAAATTTTTGCAACTTTTGAGAGCAGATAACAACGGATGGAACATTTTGCTCGTCCGTTGTGTCCTTTTTACATACGTTTTGCATCCGTTGGGCAGTGTGACAGGACCTTTAGGTAAATCTAAAAAGAATGAAAAGTCATAAGACATAAAATATGGAAAGAAAAGACAAAGGAGCAAGAAACTCTGGGATCCAAAGAAAAATTCCAGAAAGGAAAAAATAAATGAAACCAAATCTCTTATCAAGATTCAGAATAACAGAATAGAATAACAGAGTTGGAAGGGAATTTGGAGGTCTTCTAGTCCAACCCCTGCTCAAACAGGAAACCCTATGCCATCTCAGACAAGTGGTTGTCCAATTTCTTCTTAAAAATTTCCAGTGTTGGAGCACCCACTTCTGGAGGCAAGTTGTTCCACTGATTCATTGTTCTAACATTCAGCAGCTGTCAAAATCCTCAATCTAGCTTTTAAATGTGAACCATTAAAAAATGGCAACTCTTTTTATTCAAAATTCTATTTATTTTTTATATTCAAGAAATTTTAACACAAAGTAAGAGGTTTATTTCCCCTATCCTAATGCATATTGATTCTGTGCATGCTTTCTTTATTCTAGGATTGCAAATGGCTGATATAATCCACTCTATTTCCCAATTTTGGTGTCAGTTCTTCTGGGATTCTTGTGAGAAAGATACTGTCCTACATATGAAAGATAAGCAAGTTAATAAAGTAAGCTACATAAGGAGACAGAATAAATAGAGAGCACATTTTTTTCATGAAATGGCCCCTTAAGGGCCTGTCACATAAGCTGACTGATGCAAAAAGTATGTAAAAAGGACACAGCAGACGAGAAAATTTTCCATCCGTTGTTATCCACTCTCAAAAGTGCCCCAAATTTGCATAAACAGAGCAGACAACAATGGAAAGGAATGGACGGGGGGAGGATGTAGCAGGGATGTAAAGCAGATGCTCCACGGAAGCCTACCGGATGGAAGCAGAGGGAAGCGGATGGCACATCTACAGGGCTTCCGGGGGACCACAGCGAAGTGGACGTGCAGCGGAAGGAACGGATGCAGAGCGAATGCTGAGAGGATGGAAGTGGATGCATCATGGACGCCTCGCGGATACCTAGCAGATGCCTAGCGGATGCAAAGCATTCACTGCGTATGTGGGGAGGGTGCATTGCGTCAGCCCCATGGATATAAAAGGATGCAGCTCACAAGCAGGTCACTATTCAGAGGAAAGACCTGCTGCCAGACACAGCTCCAGCCAACAACCATGGGGAAGATGAGGAAGCCTGTGCCATCTTCTGCCAGTCCTGGCAAGAAGGACAGGGCCACCATTCCACCCCCTGGCCCTGACTCTGCTTCTGCTGGGGCTACTGCTGCTCGGGCTGACTCTGCTGGTGCTGGGGCATCTGCTGGTGCTGCTCCTGATGCTGGTGATTCTGCTGGTGCTTACTCTGCTGGCGTTGCTCCTGGTGCTGGTGCTTCTGCTGGTGCTTACTCTGCTGCTGGTGCTGCTGGTGCTCCTGCTCCTGCTGGTGCTGCTGGTGCTTACTCTGCTACTGCTGTTTCTGGTCCTGCTGGTGCTGCTGGTGCTGCTGGTCCTGCTGGTCCTGCTTTTACTACTGCTGTTGTTGTTGTTGCTGCTGCTGCTGCTGCTGTGGTGGAGCAGCCCCTAGAACCTCAAAGCCCCTCTGATGAGGGCCCAGAAGGCGCTGCCAGAGGGAGGAAGAGGCATACACAAGATAGGGAGAGGAGGCAGTACTCCATCGAAGAGGAACATAAGGATGAGGTGCTCGAATGGCTGAGGGAGAACAAGTACATCTGACGGAAGGGACACAGGCTCTATCGAGACACCAAGAGGAAGCAGGTGGCTTGGAAAGAGAAGGCGGAGAGCCTGGGCTACACTTCGGAGGTCCTCCTCAGGTGGAGGAAGCACATGCACACCTGGTATGGGAAGCTGCACCTCAAGAAATCTGGCCAGGCCACGGTCAAGCTGATGGACCAGGAGACCTACGTGATGGCCAAGTGTAGTTTCTTGGAGGGTGAGGTCCGCCACCGAGGAGCAGCCCCTCTGTCTCCCCTCTCTCACAGGCAGCCCACAGAGAGCCAGTCCTCTTCTGGCCAAAAGTCAGCTCCTGTGTCCAGGCAGGTATCTGTGGAGTGCCCCACGATGGAGACCACCCCAACAGCTGCACTTACCATGGCAGAGTGCATGGAGGACCCCCTGATGCAGTGGGAACAAGGAGAGGGCACTGCCACCAGAGACCAACACACACACACCTCCAGCTCCACCTCCACAGAAAGCAGGCAGAGAGGCAGACCGGAGGGACAGAGCCACACTGTCCTGCTGGATATCAGGGACACCATCAAAAGCAGCATAGATCTCCTCTCTCAGCTGGTACACACCAACATTCCATCCTCAAACCGAAAACCCTTCCTCACCTATGTCAACCAGACCCTCCTGGATATGTCCGAATCACAGTACCAGGTGATAAAGGAGAGGTCTTCTGCACAACCCTCCCGGCCCAGCTGAACCTGCTCCAACCCAGTCCAGGTCTGCTCCTCCACCCCAGGTGATGTCACAGCCCTTCCAAGGCTTTCCACAGTCCCTCACCTACCAAGGCTATGGCTACCAGGAGTTCCAGCAGCACAGGCAGCCCTTCCCAGTCCAGGCACAGATACATCTAATGCCACCAATGCCACCAATGTTACCGATGCCACCGATGCCACAGATGCCACCCACGCCACAGATGCCACCCACGTCACAGATGCCCCCCACACCACAGATGCCACCCACGCCTCACCTCGCTCAGCTGCAGACCAGACAGCCCCACTACACTCCTCCTTTCTCCACCCCACAGCCAAGCCTGGCCTCAGAACATCTGTCATTGGTCTTGGAGTGACACCCCATGTCATGGAGGAAGAGGCTCTCAACATCATGGGACTGAGCCAGCTCTCTGAGATCTTCCTCCACACACCATCCACTGTTGTCCTCTCGGGGCCAGGCACCCCAATGGTGCCTCAGACCAGCACTCCAGCAGCAGCCACCTCCACAGCACCTGGACTCTTCACCCCTGAGTCTATGGGCACGCCTCAGAGTGACTGAGAAGAGCGCCAGAGACTGGGTTGCTACCTGTTGATTTTATCTTTGCTTGGGACACTTTATTTAGGTCATTTTGCTTTTACAGTTTATTATTAATAAAGTTTATCTTTGCTTCACACACTTGGTTCAGTTCTTTTAGTCAATCAAGTCTTGTTGGAAACTTTTAGAAATGGTTTAAGTCTTTGCATGTTTGTGGGATGGGTAAGGACAGCAGTGGGATGGGCAGGGATACCTGTGGAATGGGTAATAGCTGTGGGATGGGTTAGGATACCTGTGGGATGGGTAATAGCTTTGGGATGGGTTAGGATAGCAGTGGGATAGAGAAGCCTTCAGTGCAAGCATAGTGGGACTGTATGGTCCACCCTCCCAGGTGCCACACCTATGGCCCTTCATTATCAATAACAATGTAATCATTCATCCACACATTTCAACATAAACACAACTCTTTATTAAATACCCTGTTCATTGTAGGGCCACTCAAAATACATGGCACAATCTCATCAGTGTGATGAGACAGGCTGAAGGAAGCATCCATAAAGCCTCTACCATCCTGTCTTGCCACTCCACTGCTCCAGCTGGGGAGTTGCATCAGTGTTTCAGGAGGTTGCGCTGCTTCTTCCCTTCATGTGAAGCTCTGTTGGGGCCTTGCACATCATTAGTATCTATCAGGTTTTGCCCTTGCCTCCATTCCCCAGGCTCCATATCCCCGTTGCCTTGTTGGTGGTCCACAAGCCTGTTCTGCAACACTGGGTAGTGGGTGCGCATGAGATTGTTCAGGATGCAGCAAGCTTCCACGATGCTCCTCACGGTCTGTGGGCGATGCTGCATGGTGGTGAGAAGTACCTGGAACCTGTTGGCCAGGATGCCAAAGGCGTTCTCCACTACCCGCCTTGCCCTGGACAGCCTGTAGTTGAAGATACTCTCTTGACGGTTGAGGCATCTGGAAGTGTAGGGCTTCATGAGGTAGGTTCTGAGGGAGAAGGCGTCATCCCCCACAATGAAGTAGGGCACATCTTGTGTGTCGTTGGGCAGGGTTTCTGGATCTGGGAAGCCCATGATGAGATTGCGTTCCAGC
Source organism: Laticauda colubrina (assembly GCA_015471245.1). Taxonomy (NCBI): domain Eukaryota; kingdom Metazoa; phylum Chordata; class Lepidosauria; order Squamata; family Elapidae; genus Laticauda; species Laticauda colubrina. The sequence goes on along the minus strand of BLBF01000040.1, from coordinate 11,324,313 downwards.
CCATCCTTGAGGTGACTGGCGTTGTATACCTGGGCATCTAAAGATGAGCCATTGCCTGAAGCATCGATGTACATGAACTTGTAGTCAGCATCGACCATGGCAAAGAGGATGATGCTGAAGAAGCCCTTGTAGTTGAAATAAGTAGACCCTGACTTGGCTGGAGCTTTGCAGGCCACGTGCTTCCCATCTATGACTCCAACGGTGTGGGGGAAGTTCCACTTCTGATACCACTGCTCTGCAACTTTCTTCCAGCCTTCTTCAGTGGAGGGGCACTGGAGGAGCTCCTCCAGGTATTCTTCGATGATGGCCTGCACCACTTCTCTGACCACAATGCTGATGGTGTTGTGTGGCACCCTCCAGGCGTATTGCATGCTCCTGTACGTGGTCCCCGAGGTCAAGTGGAGCAGAGTCAGTGCCACCTTCAGCCCAGGGTCCAGGCTGGGCCGGAAGTTGGTGTTTGCCTTGGTTAACCTGGGTCTCAGCCGCTCCACAACTTCGTCAAACATGGCTGGCGGCAACCTCATGAAGTTCTGGAATGCATGAAAGTCTTCGTTCCTCAGCTCCACCATCAGCTTGTTGTACAGTCTGTACTCGGCGAGCTGCCTCCACTTTCATCCTTTCTACGTCCTGCTACTAACGCTGCATGTCCGTTCCGTGTTCGTTTCACTTTCTCCCTGTGATTGTTTTCCACTGGAGCGGATGTGAGTTGTGCGGATGCGCAGCGGACATAGCGGACGCATAATGGATGATGGCTGATGTATAATGGATGTTCCCTGTATGTATAGCGGATGTAGAATGGACGCGTTAGATACTTTATCTGTTCAAAAAGTTTTGTGCAGCTCAAAACCTTTTGAGCAGATGCAATGTCAGTAGACGGATGCTGGACGGATAGAGAGTATAAAAAAGGACACAGTGAGTACAGAACGGATGCATTGCATTAACCAATGGATGGCTAGTGTTTCTCTCCATTTTACATCCTCTTTCCATCCGTTGGTGCTGTGTGACATCGGCTTTATATTCCATCTTGCTCAAGCACGTTTTTTCCCCCCACTCCATTTTTATGAAAATATAAAGCCACTACTCTGATACCTTATGCACAACCTGCTTAAGAGTATGCAATATTATTCCCCTCTGACAAAATAGCCAATATTTGCTAGTCCTGTTTTCTCAAAACCCAATTTTAATTCCCTATTCAGTATATCTTAAAGAACCACTTCATCTTTGAAAAAGCATCTTTGTTTTCATTCACATTTTCCTACATTTTGTTTTCAAAGCAACTTTCCAGGTCAGAAACAAAAGAACAAGACATAAAAAATACATATTCTAATATATATTGGGTTCACAATGGATAATTCTCATATATTTGCATCTGTTCAATCTCAGCATTGCATTTGAATTCAAAAAACTTTGTATAAATTAAAGACTATTTAAAAAAATTGGCTTGGTCTTACCTTTCCAGATCAAAAGTTTGGAAACACACTTAAGGTAAAGGTAAAGGTTCCCCTCACACATATGTGCTAGTTGTTTCTGGCTCTAGGGGGCAGTGCTTATCTCTGTTACGAAGTCAAAGAGCCAGTGCTGCCTGAAGACGTCTCCTTGGTCATGTGGCCGGCATGACTAAATGCCAAAGGTGCACGGAATACTGTTATCTTCCCACCAAAGTGGTCCCTATTTTTCTACTTGCATTTTTACATACTTTGAACTTCTAGGTTGGCAAAAGCTGTGACAAATAACGGGAGATCACTTTGTTACACGGTGCTAGGAATTCGAACTGCCAAACTGCTGACCTTTCTGATCGATCAGCTCAGAGTCTTAGCCACTGAGCCACCACATCCCACTTCCTTAATTTCTGTTAATTAAGTGGGGCTTGTAACCCTCATCCGACATGACCCACAATTGACCCATCACACGACCCATTATTAGATCCATCACAAAGACCCTCACCTGACATGACCATCCCACCACAAGACCTCCTTACTACACAATGCCCTTATTAGCAGAATAACTCCAATGCTAACTGTTAGGGATAACATTGTTTACCCTAACTGGTTTAGGTGAAATAATA